>NW_024121521.1:4138701-4193460 GCF_016745375.1 Pimephales promelas
TATGTGCTGACTGTGGAGATGCATAGGAACTCAGGGGCCTTAGTCCAAAGATAGACGAGAAGGAGGTACACCTAGGAGGTTGATCTTTTGGGTATATAAACTCTGTAAAATGAGAAGACATTTGCCCTTCTCATATCAGACTCTGTCTGTGTGTGAACTGCCTTTCTTGCAAGAAATAAATACTAACACTTATAACTTTCGAGATCTTCATTTGTTCTTCAACTGTTGTTTAAGATGTTGATAAAAGAATTTCCACAACACACTACTAAACTAACTCAACCAGGCCCGCCCCTTAATTCTGCGTATTAATTATTTTAATGAGGAATATTGTGACTGTGTTCGTTCCCGGAGAGAACTCTCAAGACTACAATGAGTTTTCATGCTGCAAACAGCAACATTACACACACAAAAAAGCACAATTGAGTCCCTTTTAAAACAGCTTTTGATCACGTCACACTTGGAGATTGAATGTGCCAGAGAGGAAACTGCTAAAACTGAGACGGAGTGAATCATTTCCTTTTGGAGCACATATAGCCTCGAACGAATGGCCAGCTGAAGCGTGATGATGAAGCAGGTCGGGTGCTTTGTTTTCATCAAGCTTGTCACTTCTGCATTCTGTCGCTTTGTTTCCCGGCAGATGGATGCAGTTAGTCTTTCGCAAAACTTCTGCAGAAGTTTGGACGAAGTGTAAAAAGAGCAAAGTTTACCATGTGCGGGTTGAGAGAGAGGTCTTCCTGCGAGGACGAGCCGGCCGTAATGACACGTGGAACATTGCAGTGTGATCCAGCCATCTGAGACGAGCAAACAGAGGTCTTACACACACGCCACAAGCCTTTCTCGACGATAAAACAGATGAGGATTTACACAAGAACACCACTTACTAAAACAGAACTACTGATTGAACTTGTGCTATTCCAGCTCAGATAAACTGGATAAACAGATCACTTGCATTATGAAACAGGCTAAAAGAAAAGCTCTGGAAACAGTTAAAAGATTTTTTTACTAAAATAATGACAATTTTCAGATTAACATCCACTGCGAAAAATGGTTTTCTTACTCAGTATTTTTGTCTTGTTTTTCAGTAATATTTCTTAATCAAGATACATTTACTTAAAAAGCTAAATGACTTAAGTTATTCGTATTGTTTTTTAAAAACATTGTCAAAATTTATGCTTAAAACAAGAACAAATATCTGCCAAAAATGTTTCACTTTGAATTATATTTATTTATTTATTTTTCCAGTTTATATAGAAACTTGTTTTCGCCACAGAATAATAAGGTAATTGCCTCTTTTTATCTCACAATTCTGACTTTTATCCTCGCTATTACAAGTTTATACCATACAATTCTCAAAAAAAAGTCTTAATTGTGAGTTATAAACTCATAATTGCAAAAAATAAAGTCAGAATGGCGAAATATACATTTGGAATTGAGGAAAATAAAGTCAGAGTTGCGAGATTTAAACTCGGAATTGCGGAAAATTAGTTACGAGATAAAAACTCATAATTTTGGTAAAATAAAAGGCAGAGTTGCAAGATATAAACTTGTAATTGCGAAAAATAAAGTCATAGTTGCGACATTTAAATTGGTAATTGCGAAAAATAAAGTCGGAGTTGCGACATATAAACTTGTAATTGCGGAAAAATAAAGTCGGAGTTGTGAGGATTAAACTTGTAATTGCAAAAAATAATGTCAGAGTTGCGACATAAATTCGTAATTGCGAAAAATAAAGTCAGAGTTGTGACATAAAATTCGTAATTGCGAAAAATAAAGTCAGAGTTGCGAGATTTAAACTTGGAATTGCGGAAAATTAGTTACGAGATAAAAACTCATAATTTTGGCAAAATAAAGGCAGAGTTGCGAGATATAAACTTGTAATTGCGAAAAATAAAGTCAGAGTTGCGACATGTAAATTGGTAATTGCGAAAAATAAAGTCGGAGTTGTGAGATATAAACTTGTAAATGCGGAAAAATAAAGTCGGAGTTGTGAGATATAAACTTGTAATTGCGAAAAATAAAGTCAGAGTTGCGACATGTAAATTGGTAATTGCGAAAAATAAAGTCAGAGTTGCGACATGTAAATTGGTAATTGCAAAAATAAAGTCGGAGCTGCGAGATCTAAACTTGGAATTGCGGAAAATTAGTTACGAGATAAAAACTCATAATTTTGGCAAAATAAAGGCAGAGTTGCGAGATATAAACTTGTAATTGCGAAAAATAAAGTCAGAGTTGCGACATGTAAATTGGTAATTGCGAAAAATAAAGTCAGAGTTGCGACATGTAAATTGGTAATTGCAAAAATAAAGTCGGAGCTGCGAGATCTAAACTTGTAATTGCGGAAAATTAGTTGCGAGATAAAAACTCATAATTTTGGCAAAATAAAGGCAGAGTTGCGAGATATAAACTTGTAATTGCGAAAAATAAAGTCAGAGTTGCGACATGTAAATTGGTAATTGCGAAAAATAAAGTCAGAGTTGCGACATGTAAATTGGTAGATGCAAAAATAAAGTCGGAGCTGCGAGATCTAAACTTGTAATTGCGGAAAATTAGTTACGAGATAAAAACTCATAATTTTGGCAAAATAAAGGCAGAGTTGCGAGATATAAACTTGTAATTGCAAAAAAAAAAAAGTCAGAGTTGCGACATGTAAATTGGTAATTGCAAAAATAAAGTCGGAGTTGTGAGATATAAACTTGTAAATGCGGAAAAATAAAGTCGGAGTTGTGAGATATAAACTTGTAATTGCGAAAAATAAAGTCAGAGTTGCGACATGTAAATTGGTAATTGCGAAAAATAAAGTCAGAGTTGCGACATGTAAATTGGTAATTGCAAAAATAAAGTCGGAGCTGCGAGATCTAAACTTGGAATTGCGGAAAATTAGTTACGAGATAAAAACTCATAATTTTGGCAAAATAAAGGCAGAGTTGCGAGATATAAACTTGTAATTGCGAAAAATAAAGTCAGAGTTGCGACATGTAAATTGGTAATTGCGAAAAATAAAGTCGGAGTTGTGAGATATAAACTTGTAAATGCGGAAAAATAAAGTCGGAGTTGTGAGATATAAACTTGTAATTGCGAAAAATAAAGTCAGAGTTGCGACATGTAAATTGGTAATTGCGAAAAATAAAGTCAGAGTTGCGACATGTAAATTGGTAATTGCAAAAATAAAGTCGGAGCTGCGAGATCTAAACTTGGAATTGCAAAAAATAAAGTCAGAGTTGCGACATATAAATTCGTAATTGCGAAAAATAAAGTCAGAGTAGCGAGAAATGTAGTTTGATGCTGAAATTCAGTGTGAAAAATATGTGATCACCTGATCGATATCCAAGTCTGAAAGGTGCAAGAGAGTGTTTGCGTTTCTGGTCACACTGAAGACATTTAACGTGAAGAGAAGCTCAGATACGGGGAAAAGGCCGAGATTCTGGATCTGCAAAACAAACAGGTTCTGTTTTAGCAGAGACATCTTAGAAATATTTATTTTGTTCAAATGCACAGTGTAGTATGGTTCTCTGATTCATTATGAAGAATGGTCTGGATATGGCGTGCCCACCTGATAAGAGAGGTTGAAGGGCGGTCCAATCCCAACAGGAACGCTCTGGGAAAGCTCAGGTTTGATCTCAAAATGGGACGAACTGGAATCTCTGGAAAAAAAGAGAATGTCCCGACTCACAGTATGAATAATTCAATATTAAAAAACCATGGTAACACCTTACAATAAGGTCCTATTAGTTAATGCATTAGCTAACATTTTAATTAACAATGAGTAATACATTTGCTACAGTACTTATTATTTTTTTACCATTAGTTGATAAAAATACAACTGTTTATTGTTAGTTCATGTTATCTCACTTTTAATAATGTACGAGTAAATGTTAAAATTAACACGAACTGAGATGCTTTAGAAGTATTTTTCATTGTTAGTTGATGTTGATTAATGTTAACAAATAAAAACGTATTTTAAAGTGTTACCGTAATATTTCTGGGTGAATCTAACAAAACCTGTCAAAAACATGTTTGATATTTCACCTCAAAATTAAAATCTAAAAATATTTTGCATGAAAAAATGCTTTACTTTTTCTCTTTTTTGGACCTTTAAAATTATTTTATTCACATTTTTAATAGATTGAAGGCCCTAACTACAGTTTAAATCAGTTATTTTTTCAAACGGCAATAAATATAATTCATAAAAAAAAAAAAAAAAAAGAAAGTTACTTACACAACTTACATTTTTCTTACGCTAAATATAGTTACTTGATTTTTAAAGATTTCTTTGTGAGATTCACTTTGTTACCTTGTGAAGAGAATATCAGCCTCATATTTCAGACTGTGATAAATGTCATTAATATTGTCCTCTGGAAACATTTCTTCACCTTCACTGCAATGCAATGAAACAAACAGAGCACTCTTAGATTCATCTCAACAAAATGTTGCAAACAGGCATTTAATCTATATTCATGTTGCACATCAATAAAAAATGTCTCATGAGATTCTCAAAGGTCATGACCTCACCTGGAGACCCTCAGGCTGATCTGGACGTAGTTCAAGAAGACCGATCTGCTGAACTCAAACTCCAGGCGAAAATATAACTGGATAAATGAAATAAAACATCAACAAATGTCAACAAAGAAGCTAAACCGAACACAAAACACAATAAAAGGACATTCTGTTCTTCTATGCAGTCATTTATGGTTTCTGCATTACTCACTGTCGTCTAATTGGCCATACCGGCGTTGATTAATGGAATTGAGGCTTTGTAGCGGATTTGAACAGAAGGTGCTTTGAATTTCCAGAGACAGGGAAATATTCGAGTAGTCGAACGGAGGGTCTGGGTCGACGCCAGCCCAAAATAAAACTAAACAACCACAGAAGAGATGTGATGAACAGTCCCACCGAGAGAACGAGACGCACGGCTTCAGTATGTGGAAAACGAGCAGAGAAATGATGATCTATCTGCCCCATTCTGACAGGCATAAACAAACTTCTGCATATGAAGAAAATCCCGGGTTTAAGCGATGAGTTTTCCGTTCTGCGGAGGATTACAATCCCGGGCTTCGGTTTTGTTGCAGATTGACTCCCATGTTCTCTCAAATTGAAACATGTGATTTTTGTTTTTCCAAGCAATCGAGCGGTAATATTTATTTACAAAAAAAGAACCAAAATGAACCAATGCATGTTTTTGGAAACGCCAATACCATGGCGTGTGGAAACACAATGTTTTTTTTGGACATTTTCTGTTCATTTCATGACATTTGGTTTACGGAAGGTAATGCCATCACTAAACCTGTGATCACTGATCAATATTCAGACAGGTTTTAGGCGTCTCACCTGAGCGTGGGACCTCATAAACGGCGCACTGACGTTGCATGTCCGGTAGAGGCTCGTATCATCAGAGTTCAGGCACTCGACTGCAATGTCTGAAGGTGCCTGAAAAACAAACAGGTTTTTAATTTCAAACTAATACACTTCTACTGAGAAAAGCCCTCAAATAAAAATCGTTCATGATGGGGGAGGAAAGAGAGTGAACAAGAGGGATTTGAAGACTGTAGAAAGAGAGACGGCTGAGAGACATTACAAAAGAGAAAAGAATATCACTGGAAAAAAAAAAGGAAAACGGACGCCGTTGCTTCTGCTTCATATGTGAGTAACATTGATTTTGCTTAGTTTCACAGAACCAAGATATGCAGTTGTTGTAATGTTAGCTATTATAGTAACTGGACAGTTTTCAGTGCCATTGTTTGTCTGGAGCTGCAGGCGACCAACAACAAACTCCTGTATGTATTCCTTGTCATTTTCTCTTTATTTTTCTCAAAGCATTATTTTGCTTTGCTTCAGCGATGATAAAGACACATCCACTCTCGCATTGTGTGTTTCGTGCATTTTGAAGGGAGGGGTGTGTTTGTTTGGGTTGATTTTAAATATCAACAGTGTTTCTCAGAAATTGTTTACTGCACTTTTAAAATAAGAAATATTATTTCAGCTGTTTTAGCTTGTTTTAAAACTAGTTTCGGCTTGTTTTAATAAGCCCTGATTGAGAACCAACACTCCTGAGGCATGAATGAGCAACCTTTGAATGGGCAACAACATTTCCTCTAGGGCAATTGTGTTGTTTCCATTGGGATTAGGATATTGCCAGCTAACAGGGAATGTTCCCATCTAACTCAGAACTTTCTTATTTATGAACAAACGTTCTTCCAGTAATATTAATAGAACATTCATTCAAAGTTCTCATGTTCTAGCACGGAACAAAAATTGGAAACATTTCAGTTGGATGTTCGTCTAACATTTTTAAATGTATCAACTTGTTTCGGAATGTTCAGAAGTTACATTTAAAAGTAACAATTCCATAATGTTTGCAAAATGGAATGTTCCCTTAACGTTCACACAACCAAGAAAAAAACAACAACATTTTGAACATTTTCATTGCTTAATGGCACCTTTTTTTAAGATAGGTATGAAGTCATTGAGGAATTTACTGGGTTTTGGAATATATCCACACACACAGACTCATGGTTTCCCTTTCACTCTTGGCCTCTTTATCAGCAACCCCTTCCATCTCATGTTTAAAGTCCTTCTTTAACGCTCTAAACCCTCATAAATACAGGTGAAGCCCGGGCTGAGACTCGGATCAAGGCAAAGGAAGTTTATTTATATAGCACAATTCATACACTACGGTAATTCAAAGTGCTTTACACAGAAAGGAATTAAAATAGCCTCAAAATAAAAGCAAGGAAATATTACTTTTCTAATATGCATCCAGTGTCACAAATAAGACACAAATACCTTCTTTAAAAAGATTGGTTTTTAGACTCACTAGTAGCCTAGACTTGTTGTTTAACGACTGCGCTCTGTTACTGGTAGGCGTGGCCTCCAGTAAGTGCATTCTGGGAGTTGTTGTCTTTCATCCACATCAGCTAAAAATACATTTTCTGGCTTTTCTAAGTCTAGAAAGCTGCAGATTCAAATGTAATTTCAAATTTCTTCTACATAAAATGACCCATTTTAAATACGCATTCATCTTTCCAGAGGTGGATTATCCCTTTAAGCGGTGATTGTGACACTATTTTCTTCTGGAAACAAACTGCGTTGCATTATGTTCCTGCTATCTCTGTAAAGCTGCTTTGAAACACTCAGCGCTTTATAAATGATGGTGACTTGACTCTAGGAATGGGATCAGACGAACCTTGACCACCAGACTGGAGAACTGAAGGTTTGGAGAGTGCGTGAGGTGCAGGATCGTGCCGTACGCGTTCTCTCCTCGGTTCTCCAAACGCGCCTCGACCAGGACTTTCCTCCGGCTGGCCTCCACCACACGCTCATTACTCGCTCTCGCTCTCTGATGGACACACACCGGCCACGAGGAGCGCTCGCTACGCACGCAGAACTGCCTGAAACACACAGAGACACGGGGTCAGCTACTTCTACGCTGGGAAAAATGGTCTAAAAGGGTTGTCCGTAGTCTCTTAATGGGTGTGTTTTGGGCGTAACGTGCAAAAAAAACAATCAGAGTGTAATCTCTCACTCCATTAAAGCCAGTTGCGCTCGCGCCGTGACGGATTCACTATTTACATGGAGGAATTTGCAAGCGGAAAGACTAGCGAGGAAGCGGATCGAGGTTAAAGCTATGTGTGAGTGTGTGTGAGGTTAAAGCTAGACCATCTACAGGTACGGGACAAGCCGAAATACACCATATCTTTATGTACACAATAATAATCTTTTACTTTGTAATCCCTTTATTTTTAATATTTGTCATGTTTATGTGCTGCTGCACGTCCCTGGGTGTGTAATAAGCTGAGGTGTGTTTCAATGTGTGAGGAAAGCACAAACCTGCGATCTAATAAGTCGGAGCTGCTCTGCAAGACGAGATTGGGAACACACTGATCGTCATTATCACAACCGTTCCAGAACGGGAGCTAGAAAGAGAGAAAGAGAGAGATATTTTAGAAGACTGCATGACAAAGAAGTTATGGTAACGCTTTACAATAAGGTTCATTAGTTAACTGTAACAATGAGCAATACATTTGTTACAATATTTATTAATCTTTGTTAATGTTAGTTAATACTAATCCAGCTGTTGTTCACGGTGCATTAACTAATGTTAACAAATACAACATTTGATTTTAATAATGTATTAGTAAATGTTGAAATTAATATTAAGTAACATTAATAAATGCTGAAGAAGTATTGCTCATTCTTAGTTAATGTTAACAAATGAATCTTATAGTAAAGTTTTACCGATATTATCAATCTGACGTGCAATTTATACGCGAAAATGAGTTTTTGTGCGCATATGTTACACACTTTATTGCGCGTAATATTACACACATCACTAATGCTACCCAAACATATAATATATACGCACCCCACACCACTAATAAACCTACCCATGCTTATCATATGCACGTAAAAACACGTTTTCGCGTATAAATTGCTTGATAATGAGCGGTGTGTCCGTCTCACCTCTGATTGCAGACTGGTTGGCCACCCGTCGTCCAGAACCGGCCCTTCTTCTGTGTTTCGCAGGCCGGCGTTGACAGTGAAGATCACGGGTCGTGTGTAGTCTGTCACTTCCTGTGTAAACACCATTTTGTTTCAAAACACACTGCACTCAACTAATCTTTAGGCCTTAATTGCAAATAAAATGTCCATCCATTTGGATTCCACAGTTTTTGCATAAACAAGCTAATATGGTGCATATTTGTCATTGAAGCATGAAATATGTCATATCCCTGTAATAGTACTAATACATTGAATGCGTTTTAAATACACAATAAACTGCTTATATATTTATCATTAATAAATCCGATTTGTTTCAATTTCATACATTTTCACTAACTGTATTTTCTTGTTTAACCATTAAAAATGTCATTTTCATAAGGAACAGAATTATGCTGATTCTAAGCGATTTGAATAAATGCATTTTGAAAATGTGATTTCAATAAAATCAAAAAATAATAGATCAAATATATTCATGGTTTGCCAGAAACATACATTTTGTAATTGTAATATACAAAATTTTTTATTTTTTTTTTAGTTTTCAGCCTCATTACTCCAGTCTTTAGTGTCACATGATCCTTCAGAAATCACTCTAAAATGATGATGTGATGCTCAAGAAACATTTATGATTATTATCAATTGTGAAAACAATTCTTCTTTTATTGAATTCTTTTATTAATAGAACAGTATTTGTTTGAAACAGAAATCTTTTGTAATAATATAAATGTCTTTACTGTCACTTTTTCTTAATTTAATGGATCCTTATACTGAATAAACCTAGTAATTTGGGTAACTCTTTACTTGAAGTGTCCATAAGACTATTATGACACCTTCATAACCATGACACGACACGTTATGAATATGAAAGAAGTTTTTTGCATGTTTATGACAACTGTAATTTAGTGTCATTCGCTCAATTATGACATTTTTAATGCAAATATGACATTGTTTGAGATGTTTGTGCTATGACAACTTGACATAAACCAATACATCAAAACCTGTCAGTGTCCTTGTCATGAAAACTTGACATTACTAAGACAACACAACCTGTCATAAACATGATTAATGATCACACTTAAGAAACCACCTAGCTTCATTGGTTAACATTACATTGAACAGTCAGGTGGTGTTTTGGCATTGGCTGTCATGAATTATTTTTCAGTCACATTTACCTTTTTATTATAGGGTTGAGAAGGGGTTGTGGGTGGACATATCGTTGTATGTTGTGATTTTAGTGTGTGAGTGTGTGTGTGTGTGTGTGTGTGTGTGTGTGCGCGTGCGTGTGTGCGTGTCAGTGAGGTTATTAAGTACATGTTATATGCTCTTGAAGAATGTTGGATGTTTTATGTTTGATATGCCAAATATTCTTGAATAGTATTGATATTTTAATCTGTGTCGTATGTATCTGTATTTATTTGTGCCGGGGGACTGCAGATGTAAATTAGCCTAAGGCTAACTCTGGTGTAATGCATCAAATGTTTACATTTATGTTATTAATTGCACATGGTCCCTTTAAATAAAAATCAATTCAATTCAATTATAACTTTTTAATGACTGTAGTTGAGGTCACGAAAAATATTCATGACACAGTTATAATGCCTCATGACAGACAAGGTCAAAGCCAACCACATGACAGTTTAACTTAATTTAATGTCAAGTTGTCATGACAAAGACACTGACAGGTTATGATGTATTGGTTTATGTCAAGATGTCATTACAAAGACATCTTAAACAAAGTCATATTTCCATTCAAAATGTCATTATTGAGCGAAAGACAGTTGTCATAAACATGCATGAACCCTATTGTCAACCATATGTCATGTCATGATTATGAAGGTGTCATGGCAGTCTTATGCACACCCCTTCAAGTAAAGTGTTACCCATGTAAGCTTAAAAAGGGATAAACATGATGAACAGAAAGTGTCTCACATGAACGTGGAAATACACTTGCAGGCAGTGTTTTGAGTCTATCCGCAGGGTGACGTCTCTGGGCTGAGGGTCTTCGGTGCTGTCTAACACGACTCTGGGGAAATATCCGTTCTCCTCGAAGCCAAAGCTGTATCTCAGTGCTGAGCAGAAAGACAACATCTCAGTGCTTTTTCTGTAGGTCAAACCGTAGAGCGTTGGCGTTTGCAACGCTAAGGTCATGGGTTTGATCCCCAGGGAAAGCAAGAACTGATAAGAATGATGATGATGATGAGAGCATGTTTATTGTAAAACTATACACTTGACTTATGTGATTTCATGTTATTTTATTTTATTATTATCATCATTATGTAAAGTTGTTTGTAATTATTTTTTCTTTCCCCCTTTTTTTTCTCTCTTTTCATTTATTTATTTTTGTTATTTTATTTTATATTATTTTTTTGGTTTAACTATTTTTTCATTGTTATTTAAAAATGTATCATCACTATGGGATATGTTAAGATGTCAATTGTAATATTGATTACAATGTTGTTTATAATGTAACAGTGGTGCTTAAAACTCAATAAAATACTAATGATAAAAAAAAAAGAACTGATAAGAATGTAAAATGTGTCACTTGAAATGCAATGTAAGTCGCTTTGCATAAAACTTCTGGCAAATGCATAAATGTAAATGTGTCGACAAGAACAACATCTCAGTTTCTACACTGCAAGAAATGATGCTCTTCCTCAGTATTCTTGTCTTTCCAGTTCAAATATCTACGAATAAACGAGTAAACATTGGTCATTTATACATATACTTCCAACACTGTGTAACAATGCAACGCAAGTAGAAAATCTGTGAATGTTTAGATATTTGTATTGGAAATGCAATGCTGAGAATGAAAAATATATTTGGTAACACTTTACAATAATTTTCATTAGTTAACATGAACTAAGAATGAACAATACATATAAATTTCAACATTTACTAATACGTTATTAAAATCAAAAGTTGTATTTGTTAGCATTAGTTATTGCACCGTGAACAAACATTAACAAACAGCTGTATTTATATTAACTAATATTAACAAAGATTAATAAATACTGTAACAAGACATTAATAATGTTAAATAATGTTTTAAAGTGTGAAAATATGCCCATTGGATCCCGTTTGATGAAGAGATGAATATTGTCTATGACTCGGGTTAAGTGCATGACCCTCCAGACCTGATCTTATAAGATCCAGATGGGAAACAAAGGGGAAGCCTGACACAGTTTTATGATGCTTTCCACGGGCCTTTCTCTCTCTAAATGCCGGGATTAAAGTGTTTTCTCTCTGGCCTGAGGCTTTATGCATTAGGAAAAACTGTACTAACATTAAGGAGTGACCTTTCGTGGAAACATCTGAAAGACATTACACACAGGCACAGCACACTGGAAAATACAACAAATGTGCTTTTATCATTCAGCTTTCTGATTGGTCAGTCATTTTCAGGTTTGCTGATGGATATCTAGTTACATACCGACTCTCTTCGGATCCGTCATCGGTGTCCGCGCAGTGACGTTCAGGCAAACGTTGGCCAACATACACGACACCTCTCGGCCTCCCCGGATGCAGTCTTTATTAAAAACATTGATTTTTGAAGGCTCAAAATTAACGCTGATCCCCACGCGGACAACACTGCGAGACCTGTTGGAAAACACGTGAATTATATTTCACTTGTGTATCATCTTTGTTTCTCCTAATGTGAATAGCAGTGTTGTGTGTAACTCATTACAAGTAACTTGAGTTATGTAATCAGATTACTTTTTCAAATAACTTGTAAAGTAACGAATTACTTTTAAAATTTACAACAAAATATCTGAGTTAATTTTTAACGCCAGTTACTTTGTTTTCCCATTTATTGACTGACAGCTCTAGTTACTTTTTAAGGGAGTAACGCAATACTGTAATGCATTACTTTTCAAAGTAACTTTCCTCAACGCTGATGAATAGTGCCAACTCACCAAAGCAGAACTGCAGCCCCTAAGGAGCCCACAGACAGATCTATGAGCCCATCTCCATTTACATCCATCATCCCATGAACACTGCGGCCGAAATAACGGAGACCTGGAGAGACGTCACCACCGGCTATTCTCTGAGATCGAGGGCGAGAAACATTCATATTGAGGAAATAACACCGAATATTTTGCTAATGTTACCATTCATTTATTAAAACATTATTTCTGAACGTTCAAAACGGCTAGTTTGTTTAAAAGTTGTTACTTAGTTACGCAAATGTTAAGGAAACATTCCATTTTATAATTCTATGAACATAATGGGAATGTTACTTTCAAATGTTCTCTGAACATTCCAAATACCAGATAACTTTGAACGAACATTCCATTGACGTAAATGGAAGAATGTTGTTCAGAAAGTTAGCCAAAGTTCTGAGAACTCTACTTTACTTTATTATTATTCACGTTGTGGGAAAATATCTCTGGCTCCACAAGTGCATATACATCAGCACATAAATACACATAAGATATAAACATTCCCTGTTAGCTGAAAGTGCAAAAGGTCGTACCTGTTCTTATGTTTTTGTATTTTGGCATTACCGGAATTGCGTTTAATAAAGTAAAATCAATGACTCAGATGAGTCTAGACTCTTACCTGTTTGTATTTGGGTTGGACGCTTTTTTGTCGACCATAGAAGAGATAGATAGCTCCTTTGTGGTTGTCTTCCAGTGGCGCTCCCACAACCAGTTCACTGAAGCCGTCACCATTCAAGTCCGGAAGGGCGGACATAGCCGCACCAAAACGAGAATCATGGGCCTGTTCTGATGGTCCAAGAGTCCCATCCGCTATAAAAGAGCCCTGTAGAATAAAGAGAGAGAGAGACGAGAAAATAGTTGTGTTCAGAATGAAATACTATACAATGTATGACCTCATAATGTTGTCATCTCACTAGTTTGGTTAGTTGGTATTTTTTGATTAAATAATCTTCCGGTTCCATCATCAAAATGTATAGGGTACTAATTATATATTTAGTTTAGGCTATTTACCTTGTCTTCCAATACTTCGGAAATATAGCCTACTACATTCATGCATTTAATTCAAAACACACAAAAATATCATACATAAAAACATAATATAATGACATCACATTATTCAGCGTAATCGCTCTGATCGATTGAATCAATTCAGTAAAGGATTCGTTCGTTCGTTCATTGATTAAATAAATCAGTAATTCCTGATTACCCGAAGAACTCATTAAAGAACCAGCTCATACGAGCCATTTGTATGTGAAACAGACTAGGGCCGTACACTGGTGGTTACTGTTACGCTAAATGTTTATGAACCACTAAAATAAGTGAGAATGACTCTTAAGAGTCATTTGTTGGCGAATCGGACTACGCCTTGTTGCACTGAACTAAAGGAACATGTCATGTTATTTTCTAATGAATCGTATTACAGTAGCGCAGTAGCTCTCTTTCTCTAGTAGTGAAAAACTATGTTTGTTTTTATGTGCAACTCGTGAGAATAACTCAATAGATGGTCTTTTTACCTCATCATATTCAATTCAGTCTGCAAGCTCACCAACACTCGGGTAACAAAAACAGTAATTATGTATTAAACAATTATGTGGCGCTATAGATTTACCGTGGTGTGCTTTAACAAACAATGTTGATTCTAAACCCCCTTTGACAGATTGAATCAGTGGAAGATTTATGCACTGACTGATTCAAACGAACCCGTAGTTCGTTTGTGAATCTGTTGAATGACTCATTAAAAGAACCGGCTCACAAGAGTCATTCGGTCACAGACCCTCGGTGTAAATCTTGATTCACGGGAACCGGACTGGTTTAATATTCTAATTTCGCGCATTTCTTTGTTTTTACGTGCAGCTCGGGAGGGCAACTCATTATACGATTTTTTAAACATCAAATTCGAGCCAACCTGAACTCACCAATCAGGTAACAAAAAATATATTCTGTATTTTGCTGTGGCGCTGCAGATGTACCGTGAGGTGTGTAAACAAGCAGTGTAAGCCTATAGGCCACTGTTAACGGTACTTATGTTTAACAGACTTTCCGAGACCCAGTATACTTTGAGATAATGTTATGATGTTGTGTTTATGTCATCACCTGTGAGTTGATGGTGTAGATGTAAATTTGGCCTTTCTCCCACCCTCTGTAGAAGTACATGGGAGCTCCAACAAGTAAAAGGTCTGTCAATCCATCGTCATCCAGATCAATCGGTGCCAACTCACTTCCATAATACGACCCAATCTACAATTCACCAAAAACACACTCACGTCAGCATTTGATATCCAAATACATTAGGCCATATGCAACTCTTCTAAACGGTTGCAACTTTATTAACTAAAGAGTCCCTCAAGTCAATATCTTTCATCTGTAATTTTGTTTTTTACTCCCGTTTTATCATTCACTTGGTGAGAATCACTTAGTCACAAGATTTATGATCTGAGGAACCACAAAATCGTGTGGTGTGATGGGAAAAGCAATGCATTTAGAAACAAATAATTACAAAATTGATTAAATTGCGTGCCAAAACATTTCAGTTTCATCTTCAAAGTTTGTTTGTTGAAAAGGCACTTCGTCGACTTGCTCCAATCAAAGTGATTTGAATGCTCACATTGTAATGATGCTTACATTTCTTTATAAAGTAACATTTTAATTAAAGTTAACATTTCACACCAACCAGATAAATATTTAGTCGTATTTCAACAGCCACACAATATATATTTTTTTCTACATCAGTGTATGGCAGATTCTTCCGAATTTGCAAGAAAAGTTCCTGTCGGCTTTACAAATGACAGAAAACCAGAGACACACTTTATCACATTCCCATCTAAGTGCTTCCCTAAGGGCTCACACACACACACACACACACACACACACACACACACACGGTCTGGTGCATAACAGGTTGATAGCTAAGCTAACTGAATGTTGTGGTCGGCGACCGGCAGCGTTTGAAACAGCGTTTATTGTATGCATCACTGCATGCCATTCGTACACAAACAAACACACACACACACACGTGCAGATGAGGTTCACATGGGCCATAGAGACGCCTGCCCATCTGGAGCGGGTGACTGAGTCTAGACCTTCACATGCCGTCTCCTGTCCACACACATGGTCCGCATTAATCTACTGATGTGCTTCTCTAATCAAACACGCCACCGTTTCAGAGAGAGAAGGTATGATGGAAAAAAAAATGCAGACAGATGGATTAAGGAAGGAGTTTAGAGAGACGTTCACTATTTAGGCCAAGTGTACGCTACTTCTGCATGCACTATTTCATGCAAATTAGTCCTATTATAGATTATTGACAACACAGCACTATTTGTGCAATTGACGTCACACTTTCCGGCACAATTGACGACAAAATTTCCATCTATGGAAAGCAGATGTTAAATTTCTGTAAAGTTTTGTTTAAAAGAGGCGATTGTGTACGTTTTGTGCTGATAATGGCAGTAGTTTATCAAATGATGGAGAAGAACTTTATAAATGGGCTGTTTTTGCTCTGATTTTTGCACTCTTTCACTCTCTTGCAGTTGAAACTTCATTGGTTGGATTGTACAAATACGATATAGAATATAACAATACAGTTTACAGCATGTTAAACGGCAAAATGCTCAATCCACATTCTTTATTCATGACTTTGCACAAGTAGAGTTAAAAATCGTGCGATAGCGAGGCATTGCTATTTATTTGTTGAAAAGGTGCCAAGTGTTTTGAATGCTCCTGACATGGTAATTACGACTTCCCAACAATCCCTAAAATACGATCCTTCCAGGAGGACTTTAATGGACCTTTTCATATGTCGTTGCTCATTATTGCGGTTTCATTAGTTAGGACAGTGGGCACACCTGATCTAGGCTGCTCGGCTATATTAAAAAAAAAACATTCTTAGCAAAAACTATTTTCAAAAGTAATAATTTTTAGTAGGCATTATTGTTGAGCTCTGTCATGCGTTCTTTAAAAAATAAAATAAAAGTGTGATCATCTTTACCTGCTGACCGTAGAGAGAATGCAGTATGGTGAGGTTTCCACTGTTGGTCAGGGTGAAGATCACCACCTTTCCCGTGTGGTTGAATCGAGGGGCTCCAGCGACGTACAGCTGACCGTACTGAGCCGACACCACCGAGGACACCATGTACCCTTGAAACAATTAGCATTTATTATCTGTCAATTTAATTTTTTGTGGAAAAGACAGCATGTATTTCTATATTGGTATTTGCTGATGTAGTTCGCTGGTCAAGCTAGTTGATCTACACTGTAAAAAATATTTTCAAGATTTGTTATCACAACATATTTTCTTTTGTCAAATCAACTTTATAATAATTGATTTAGTTGAGATAACTTATTATTTTGAGTTTCTGATGGTTAAATTAATCTCCTTCATTGTATTAACTCACTTTTTCCACTTCAACCAACTTAAAATTTTAACTTTTACTTTTTTAAGTTAAACCAACAATATTTTTTTACAGTGTAGTAAATCACAACATTTTTTCTTTTGTCAAATCAACTTAAATAATTTATTTAGTTCAGATAACATATAATTTTGAGTTTCTGATGGTTAAATGAATCTCCTTCATTGTATTAACTCACTTTTTCCAGTTCAATCAACTTAAAATTTAAACTTTTACTTTTTTAAGTTAAACCAACAATATTTTTTTACAGTGTAGTAATCACAACATTTTTTTCTTTTGTCAAATCAACTTAAATAATTTATTTAGTTCGGATAACATATAATTTTGAGTTTCTGATGGTTAAATTAATCTCCTTAATTTATTAACTCACTTTTTCCAGTTCAATGAACTTAAAATTTTAAGGCAACCAGGTTACTTACTTTTTTAAGTTAAACCATCAATATTTTTTTACAGTGTATTAAAATTAGTTCATACTACACAAGTAAGACCTTTTATAACTTTCTTTCGTCTATTTAAACTTGACTGGTAATTGCAAAAATGAATGCCATTGATACACACCCTAGTGCAACTCATCTTGATTTAATGTATTTCAATATGTGGATAAGCTGGTAAAGAACAGAGTGAACATTCTTGACCAGTTCTTTTGTGTTCCACAGAATAAATAAAGTCATAAGGGTATTTGAACGACTCAATTAGTTCCACCATGAAATGAGTTCCTCATTGGGCTTAGTTTTCTTACCCAGATATGCTGCGTGGTTCTTCAGTTCCTCTGGGAACTCTTTCGTGTAAGAAGACTTTGGTGGGATGACTTTACCATGACGGGTCTCCTTCAGAACAGCTCCGTTCCAGTCGTATGCGCCAACGGCACCAACCAGAATCCCATCCTTTAAGAGAATGGTTTAAATCTTTTTTTGTTCATATTCAAAAATCCCTTAGTTTTTTAAAGGAATATACACACAATCACAACACAACATACAGACAGTCTTGCATCAGGTCTGGGGTTCATCTACCTGAAGGGAGGATTCAATGCGTAATTATAGGATCATGACAAACGGCCTGGCAGGGACTTCAGCGGTATAGGGAATGCAAACCGAGTGTTTGCCAAACCTCTCTGAGAGCACTCAAATACACTTGGTCATAGTCCTATTCCAGCTCTGTTTCTGAGTAACACTGAATAGCAAGTGCTAACTAACTAAATGTGTCAACTCAATGCCACAATACTAGAATGTTGTGAATGCATTGCAATGCAGTTGCTCAAGAGTTTTCAGTATTATTTTTTAGCAATAAAATTCTCTGGCTTGATCCTGAATGCATGCGAGCGAGTGCAGCAGTCTGAATAGAGAGCTAAAACTCACTGCGTCCACTGCCAAAGTTTTCCTCATGCAATGTCGACGTGGACACTTTGACAGCGTTCCATGGCACATTTGCACAATAAACTCTCTCCAATACACTGTGGGTTGTTCCATTTGCTTTTATTAGTGGTGCTTGCAAAGGCAAACCCCTGAACAAACCCTAATCCTGAGTATTAAACTTCACAGCTTCTAACTCATCATGCACGATATGAATGATCCCTCAAATCTGTCTGAGTTACTGAGTCTGGGTTGATGAATAATACACTAGCAACTGCCAGGCAACCTAACATTTATTTATTTATTTATTTATTTTATTTAAAAGGGACAATGCATATTGATAGACATCTTAGCTTTTCAGCAATGCCAGAATTAGGCTACTTTCCATCTGCAGTCCCCCGTCAGGTCATCACAAACAACACATAACAAAGCTCACATTTAAGTTTAAATAAGATGCTACACAGTTTAAAGAACACCTTAGAATTCAGTAACATATTACAAAAGACACCATTGACAAATTACACATATACAATAAAGTGCTATTTTATGTACTTCAAATACATTGCAATTATGCTAAGATACTAGAATTACAATAAGTGCTGGATCTGGTTTGATATACATACAAATGCTTACACAATACTACAGTGGTCTTTATCCATATACCTCAATTTGAAAGAAGATTATTTAATGGTCACAATTTTGATGCGTCTTGAGCCATTGTTTAAGTTGATTATACTAGGTATATACTTTATATACCTACACTGTAAAAAATAATTTCAAGATTTGTTATCACAACATATTTTCTTTTGTCAAATCAACTTTATAATAATTGATTTAGTTGAGATAACTTATTATTTTGAGTTTCTGATGGTTAAATTAATCTACTTCATTGTATTAACTCACTTTTTCCAGTTCAATCAACTTAAAATTTTAACTTTTACTTTTTTAAGTTAAACCAACAATATTTTTTTTACAGTGTAGTAAATCACAACATTTTTCCTTTTGTCAAATCAACTTAAATAATTTATTTAGTTCAGATAACATATAATTTTGAGTTTCTGATGGTTAAATGAATCTCCTTCATTGTATTAACTCACTTTTTCCAGTTCAATCAACTTAAAATTTAAAGGCAACCAGGTTACTTACTTTTTTAAGTTAAAACATCAATATTTTTTTACAGAACAATGCGTAGGTATAATGTTGTGATCTCATCAAGTCAGAAATAACGCAAGTATGATTTTCTGAAAAATATTGGCATTGGTTTCAATCGTTAAAAGTAGTTAGATAACATTTTACCATTTAATATGTAATGTTATTTTGGCTGTGGGATTTATAGCGCACTTTCTTGGTCCTTTAATACTTTGCAGGAGCATAAAGATGATAATTAATGTTCTGTCATGACAACTCTCTGAGTGTTTGGCATGGTAACTGATGTTGATATATTTGGTCTTGGAGGAATAGATCTGTACCCTGCTGTTTGTTATTCTATTCCATTTCACCAACATAGGCAGAAGACAGCAGTGTAAAGTTAAAACACAAGGTTTTGTAACCAAGTTATTATTATTTTTTTATTTAGCTCTTTACAAAACAAAAGCAGTGAAAACTAGCATACCATGTCCGTGTCAGCGGCCCAAGCTAATAAACTGACTTCCAAACGTTTTATTTCCATCTGATTAGGTTTTATTTACTGCAGGCTTGATGGACACTGAAGTCTTTTCCTTATAAAACGAAACAAAGTCATTCTTTTTAAAAACATTTACAGCCACGAGCAAAAAAAGACAAAAGTCTTTCTTTACAAATAAAGTCACATGCACAAGCATGCACGTGTGTGAGCGTGTTTGTGTGAGGGTTCCTCACTCAAGGAGCGTAATTCAGCAAAACCATATGTGTTCTCTGGACCTCGTTCCCTCAAGAATGAAAAAAACTTTCCGAGACGTTATCTCCCGTCTCGAATTGCCACTGTCAAGAGCAGCGCCTTGGATCCAACAGTGAAAGTTATGATTTTTTCTTTTCTTTTTGTCCTTCACCTAACACAAAAGAGGCCCTCTCCTCCGTCCTTCTCTCATCAGAAGACTGTTTTCATGCCGCTCACTTTCAAGAAGTCTGTTTTCATGCCGCTCACAGCATGTGGAACAGCTTCAAATGTAAACAAACCTTATTTTAATTGAAAGAGTGGCATTTCATGCTTCTGTCGGGCCCTAAAAGGACGCATCTCAGGTTTGTTTCCCCGTGGGCACAGAGCGGTAAACAAATAATTCTTTCAATGACTCTTTATTTTGATATTTTGTGTAGTTTCTGCTCCAGGCTAATGGAAGAGCTTCAAACTCAATCACAGAGTGCAAAGAGCAAAATAACAGCATTTCGTGCTCCTCACTGAGTACTTAATATAATTCTCCACATTAGTGCTGTTGTCAATATTTATATTTCTTCTGCTTGAAATGGATGGAGATGCACTCACCTCCACGATATGTGTGGAGAATCCAGCTTGAGACATCTGCAAACCAAAGGCTGTACCATTCTGGTTGGTGCCTGCAGAAAAGTCAAAAATTGAGTGTATTACTGTGCAAAATTCACTGTGATGATGCTAATGTGTTGTGTGTGGTTGGCAGACTGTAGCTGTGGAGTTAATAAGGTTTTCTGAGGCCTTGTTTACACCATTGGAAGACGCTAAATACATGTAAAAACATTTTGAGCTTGTCCACTTTTGACCACTTCCAGGGGTCGTTGATAATGCATTTGACCAAATTGCTTTCGTAGTGTAAACGCTCATGTGATCGAATGTGTTCAAACAGCCACAGAAGACCGTCTTCTGACCAAACCCATAAACATTATGGGAAGCGCGCTAGCCAGACGGGATTTTGGACCCAAGTTTGGTTTCAAGATGAAAATGTACCAAGCACAATGTTCTTTCACCATTCCTGATTTCTAATACACACACACACAGCGTTTGGCTGGTCTCGCTGCTCTCTGTATGTTTTCCCGTCGTCTCTGATCATGTTCATTTGTAAATTGTGTGTATTTCCCTCCCCTTGAAGAAATCAGGACAGAAGTGTTTAAAAGTGGACGGATTAAAAAGTCAGGTGTAACCTTATCTACTTGTGATTTGATCAAACAAAACGCATTTTAAACCAGGTGTAAACAGGGCCTGAGTGGTTTCTACAGTCTGTTGCTATGCATTCTGGTGGTTTTCTGTGGCATTCTGGTCTCTAAATACATGGGATTGTGCTTATGTTAAACATCTATTCACTCATTTCACAGAGTTTATACCCTCCAAGCTGAAGATCTTCTCTCCCAGAGCATCAACGATATCCTTCAGGGCCGACTCGTCAGTGACGCTGAAGAAGTGCTCCTCGGGATCAGTGGCAATGAACTTGATTTCCCTCAGAAAAGCTTCAGGATTGATTCCTCGCCGATTATAGTAGCCAAGAACCTGGAACGCCATTGGAATATCAGTTGAACTTTAGGTTTAGGCTTTAGGTTACAGTTTAGGCTTTAGGTTACTGTAATTATTATAATAAGTAGCCTACATAGTATGTATCAGGGTTCCTACAGGTTTCTTCAAGTTAAATTCAAGTCTTTTTAAGACCATTTATATAAAAAATGAATACCTATTTCACGTCCCTATCAGCAAAGAAAAACAAAATCCTTCAACTTGTGTTCATTTTCAGGTCAAGCAGGTAAAATAAAAACATTTCAGTAGGCCACAAGAAAGTTTGCCGAACAATGTTAAGTTGTGTTTTAACATTAGCTACACACACGCAGGACATCAGTTCTGATCTGGATCGCTTCCCAGATCGACACTATCTAACATTTTTTATCTAGTTTTTATTCATTGACGAAAATGTCAATAGATTTACGTCATAGTTTTTGTCATTCAAAACTAGTTTTTATTTAGTTAGCGTCTCGTTTTCGTCAATGAAAAAATGTCGTTGAAGAAAAGTTTTCATCATTATTATCGTCAATGAAACACTGACATTCAGCACAATTTTTAAGACCCAGACATCAAAATTCAAGACTTTTTAAAGACTTTTTAAGGTATTATTTCCAAATTCATAAATTCAATTCTTTTAAGGCTTTTTAAGAGCCCGCAGGAACCCTGTGTATATGGGGAACAGAACAGGACTGTAAAATAAACTGCTACCTACCGCAATATCAGAATTATATTCACCTGTTCAATCTTTGCACCTGTTTGAAAACTTCTCTAGAGATTGAGTTACACGACTGACGGACCAAAGTAAACCTGAATAACACATCTGGAGGATTTTACTGGAAAGAAGCCGTAACTCACCGCAATACCATACAAGGTGATATTATCCTTCTCACTTTCTTCCACGGCTTTCTGCAGGTCTGGGCTGTCATGCGATTCTCCATCAGTGATGACAATCATGACTTTCTTAGCGTCTGGACGACCTCCTTGTTTGAATGCTTGGGTTCTGTTATAAATACATACACACACAGTGTTAATGAGTGAATCACACTCCAAAAAATTATCTTTAGTTGACTTTGATTTAAAATACCATTTTTCCCCATTTATTCATCTTGCTTAAATTGCATAAAATACTACTTTATTTTAACATTTAACATAACAACGAAATGGAAATCCTATTTTCTTTATTTTATGGAGCTACTTGATTGAAACGTTCTTTTAACATGAAATCATTAAGTCACGCCAAAAAGTAACATGAAACTATCTTGTTTGAACTAGAAACCCGATACTAGAGCCAGACCGATATATCAGCAGGCCGATATTATCGGCCGATATTAGGCATTTTCTAAAATATCGGTATCGGCAGTTATAATGGCCGATATTATCGGCCGGCCGATATTAGGCATTTTCTAAAATATCGGTATCGGCAGTTATAATGGCCGATATTATCGGCCGGCCGATATTAGGCATTTTCTAAAATATCGGTATCGGCAGTTATAATGGCTGATAATATCAGCAGGCCGATATTATCGGCCGATATTAGGCATTTTCTAAAATATCGGTATCGGCAGTTATAATGGCCGATAATATCGGCCGATATCAGGCATTTTCTAAAATATCGGTATCGGCAGTTATAATGGCCGATAATATCAGCAGGCCGATATTATCGGCCGATATTAGGCATTTTCTAAAATATTGGTATCGGCAGTTATAATGGCCGATATTATCGGCCGATATCAGGCATTTTCTAAAATATCGGTATCGGCAGTTATAATGGCCGATATTATCGGCCGGCCGATATTAGGCATTTTCTAAAATATCGGTATCGGCAGTTATAATGGCCGATAATATCAGCAGGCCGATATTATCGGCCGATATTAGGCATTTTCTAAAATATCGGTATCGGCAGTTATAATGGCCGATAATATCAGCAGGCCGATATTATCGGCCGATATTAGGCATTTTCTAAAATATCGGTATCGGCAATTATAATGGCCGATAATATCGGCCGATATCAGGCATTTTCTAAAATATCGGTATCGGCAGTTATAATGGCCGATAAATGAATATTTCAAAAATAAAATAAAAACGGACGAATCATGCTTCAACCATGTCATGAGTGTTGGAGTTGTATAGTTTGTCCACCAGAGGGCACTCTACACCGTCCCTGTTGGGAACACTCGTGTATAACGCGTCACGCATCCTGTAACCTGCTGATCCAGTCAGAGAGAACCAGTTATCCGCGAGTGAGATAATCGGTGAAGTGTGTTCATGGTGAGTTGGTCACGAGACATACATTGCTTTAATAACTATTAATAGAACATCAGTTCTCTCCATTAGTTCTCTTAACTCAATATTTTGTTGTGCATTTCTGAAATAAAAAGAATAAAAATAATAATATCGGCCGATATATCGGAATATCGGATTTTAAAATCAACAAATATTTGTATCGGTATCGGCCTTCAAAATCCTTTATCGGTCGGGCTCTACCCAATACAATGACGCTTAGTACTTGAGCTTTGATTATAATTAAATTAATGGGTACAAAGGAATGCCATTTATGGATAAATTTCCCAGTTTAACATTATTTCTGTTAGCTGATCCATTATGACGCTTCGCTTTAGTGTGATTTGTGCAATTTCAAATCACCTCGCCCTCATTTGATTTGCCTTATTTCCATTGTAAATAATGAAGCACAGAAGTTTTTGGCTGGCAGACAGACAAAACACAAACATGCCAGTGTACCGAGCCGCATTAATCCCGAGAGCCGTGCGCGTCTCCTCTCCACCTCGCTGGTCGATATTCTTAGCCGCTGCTACAACCTCATCAACCGTACGGAAATCATCCAGCCGAAACTCGTTCACTACTCGTGCGCCGTACTGCACCACACCTACCTGGACAACAGGACACAACACCAGGTAAGAGGCATCATCATCTACATTACACTTGCTTTCACATGACACACTCTTGTCAAATTCTGTTGTTCAACTTAAAGGAGTAGTTCACTTTTAAAAACCTTTTGCTGATAATTTACTCACCCCCATGTCATCAAAGATATCCATGTCTTTCTTCAGTCAAAAAGAAATTAAGGTTTTTGATGAAAACATTCCAGCATTTTCTCCATATAATGGGCTTCAATGGGGTCCAAACGGTTCAAGGTCCAAAAGACAGTTTCAGTGCAAACAGTTCAAAGGGCTTTAAACGATTCCAGACGATGAATAAGGGTCTTATCAAGCGTAACGATCGCTAATTTAATAAATAAATAACAAAGTTTAAGTTTTATAAGCACAAATGGTCACCTTGCTCTGTTCTGTGATGAGCGTTCGTGACTCTCCTGTTCGAACTCGTTCATCAAAATGAACGAATCGACTCGGGAAAAGATTTGTTAATTTTGATTTAATTTTTTTTTAAATGAGCGATCGTTTCGCTTGATAAGACCCTTATTCATCTTTTAAAGCCGTCTGAACAGTTTGCACTGAAACTGTCTTTTGGACCTTGAACTGTTTGGACCCCATTGAAGTCTATTATATGGAGAAAAATCCTGGAATGTCTTCATCAAAAACCTTCATTTCTTTTCGACTAAAGACAGAATGACATGGGCATCTTGGATGACATGGGGGTGAGTAAATTATCAGAAAAAGTTTTTTTTAAAGTGAAGTACACCTTTAAGGCTGGAATACACTTCAGTGAACAGATTTCCAGAAAAATTGCGTAGGCTAGTGCATGATTTTTTTTATTGTTGTTGTTTTTTTTTCATCAGAATATGATTCTATCCAGTCATCGGTGATCAGACGTGAAAAATATTCGTCCAAAATAATGAAATACTTCCATACTACATAGTATGCGAAAAACAGTGCGCCAAAAGAGTAGTATGTCTGAAACTGCATACTCTCTTGAGTAGATACTTATTTTGACTAAGCAATTACTTGAAAACCGCTAAAAAGTGTTCTATATAGTATGAATGTAATCTGGACGTACTACATTCACCATGTTGTCATTATCATGTGACCTACCACCAGCGTCAGTTGCTTTTCACACTGTTTTTCGCCTACTATATAGTAGGGAAGTTTGCAATTTTCGATGCAGCCATATTGTTTATATTTGTCATGTCTATCCTATTCCTAGCAACAATTCTTCTTGAGTTTGTTACGTTCAAAATGACTTGAAAATGTCGTGTGTTTTAATATTTGTTCAGATTTGAAGATTTGTGTAGTGTAGTCCAGCCTTTAGTAATTGTAATGCATGAAACAGAACTTTTGCTATAAAAAATATCTAATGCATAATCATTAATCTATTAAAATGTGTATTTTTTTTTTTAAATCATCAGATTTGTTTGCACTATTTTAACTGAAGTTCAGAGCCTCACGTGTGCAATGGTAAGTGCTGTTTTTGTACAACCCAAAGCCTTCATAAATCAAAGTCAGAACAGTCCAAACTGATTTTCCAGGTGATGAATCAGACGCACCTGGATCTGTCCTGGAGCGATGTAAAACTTCTGTAGCACATTAATCAGGAAATCTTGAACCTCATACCAGGGGTAGATGGAGTTGGATCCATCTAACACAATCACTATATCCATGTAGGTCTCGCATCCTGTGGAGAAACTGATGCAGTCAGAATGCATGTGGTGAAAGCGGATCACTCCAAGAAGCTTCGTCAATGAAGAGTTTGACTCACTTTGAAAGGCCGGAGCGATGCTGTGGGTGAAGTTGAAGCTGCTATCGACTCTCGAACAGATGCCCGTGCTGTAGTAAGAACTTCCACACTCGTACGACCACAGCGGCCCGCATGCCTGAAACACAGTCCGCGGGAAACCGTCACCAGCATTTTAATGAAAAATAACTAAATTATTTGGTAACACTTTAAAATAAGGTTTGTTAGTTAACATGAACTGCACGTATACAGCATTTATTAAGCTTTGTTAGTTCATTTCAACATTTACTAATACTTTATTAAAATCTTGTTGACTAACAATGAGAACAGCTGGATTTTTATCATCTAACATTAACAAATACCATAACAAAATGATTGCTCTGGTTAATTCATTTTAGTTAAAGGAGTAGTTCACTTTTAAAAAAACTTTTGCTGATAATTTACTCACCCCCATGTCATCCAAGATGTCCATGTCTTTCTTTCTTCAGTCGAATATAAA
The DNA here is from genome assembly GCF_016745375.1 of Pimephales promelas. The sequence goes on from NW_024121521.1 coordinate 4,165,473, forward strand.
TTACATTCCAGAATTTTCTCCATATAATGGACTTCAATGGGAACCAAACGGTTCAAGGTCCAAATTAGAGTTTCAGTGCAGCTTTAAAGGGCTTTAAACAACACCAGACGATGAATAAGGGTCTTATCTAGCGAAACGATCGCTCATTTCAAAAATAAATCAAAATTTGGACCCCATTGAATTTGGACCCCATTGAAGTTCATTATATGGAGAAAAATCCTGGAATGTTTTCATCAAAGACTTTAATTTCTTTTCGACTGAAGAAAGAAAGACATGGACATTTTGGATGACATGGGGGTGAGTAAATTATCAGCAAAACTTTTTTTAAAAGTGCACTACTCCTTTAACTTATAAACCTTATTGTAACGTGTACAGATTTTGTACATATTGGCACTCCATTTTGTATCTTTGTTAGTGCTCTGGAGACCGTCAAAGGTTTCTATTTACAGCATGCTTGCAGCGTTGAGCAACGTAGCCAATCATCGAATTTTGACTCCCTGCCAAATTATTTGATTATTAAATTATTATTTTTTAAAGGGGAAGTGCATCTCTCCTTAGCTTTAACCATCCGCCTATGAGTAGGATCATTGAAAAGTATATAGTAAAATAGTTAGTAGTTTGCATTAAAGTGAACATGTATATTACCACAAAGCTGTTATCCTTAGGGTTGGAGGTGAGAGTCATTCCCAACCTCATTTTCTCTTTCCGTTCGGACACGTTGTTTAGAGATATCTTACCTTGAAAAGTCAGGAGAGAAAATATCACAAAAAATGTTTTGTTGCAATCTGCCTTAATATTGCAGTGTCCGAAGGGGGGTGTGATACCTAGATGCAGTCGTGTGCAGTTTGTGGCTCGTTTGCCGTCTAGTGGACATCTGTAGACGTCACCTGTCTGATGGTCACCGTTTTTCTCAAAGGGAGCTCCTACTAAGAGCCTGAAATACAAGAAAATAGTTTCTAAACCCTCTGGTGCTCTTCGTGTCGGTCAAAAATGACAGAATTTAATTATCTTTCTTCAATTAAATGAAATTACTTTATTTTAGTTCAGTACGTTTTTTTTTTTAAATTTATCGCTCTTAAATTATATGTACACTGTATTTATAATATTTTTTTTTCAGCATAGACCTGAAAATGTAATTTCCATATTAAACACTCAATTAGCAAAAAAAGAGCAACTAGGTCCAAAAAATCAACAAAAACAAACAAACAAACAAACAAGGAACTCCCGCACATTATAAGTACTTGCAAATGAGTACCAATTTTATTAACGTTTTGGTCTGACAACCTATTCATCAGGCATTTGCATCAGGTCGTGACTCGTGAGATCGAAACGTTGCTAATACAATGCATAAAAATACTATTTTCAATTTATATATGAAATGTAGATTTTCAAAAACATGTTTAACTCTAAATCTGCAAGAGCCATAAATCTAAACAAGTTGTCAAATTTGAGCTTTATATCTCAATAAATGAGCTTTCACTTTACCGAACGCTAAGATAAAATTCGCCATCCCATTCAATGTGCCGCAAACGCAAACGACCGAAGATCACCAGAGGGTATATGCTTTATTTGATCATGTTTAGTTGTTTGATGTATTTCATGCATCATGCTTAATCAAAATGCATTCAATTATAAAACTAAGCCTTTTGGCAACCACCTTTAAAACCACCAAAAATACAATATCAACCTTAGCAATGCTCTAGCATCATTTTGCACTCCAGCAAAAGTAACGGTAGCAGATCAGTCCAACAGTCATTTTATGAGAAACGCAAGCAGGATCACAAGTTCAACATTCCAGCAGCGTTCCAGTCGAAGTCATTCACTCCCTGATGGGAAGAAAACGCTACATGAGCCCAGCAGCAAAGAATGGCTACGCAGATTTTTCCAGCTTCTGAGGTACGTTTGAGATCGAGCCAATTCCAGAAACCAACAGCAAAACTCAGTGATGCTATTCACGTTGAGATCAAGACGTTTAGAAGTACGACGACAAAACCGCATACCACAGTTTGGCCTGTGAGATCCATCCATGTTAATGTTTACATTCCTCTACTGCCACTGCGACCTACGATCACAAAAACACTGCTGTCAGTCAATCCGCAGTCTTGACTCTTGTCATACAGTATTGTCAATATGAACCCCCAACCACAACATAAACTAGTCTGAGGTGGTTTGTTGGTTTTAACTGGCCACCAGGGTGGCTTTCACTAATCGATTTCATAGAGATTTTTGGCAGTCAAGACTCGCTGAAAACCAACTACAATGTAAAAAATAAACTGTAATTTTTACAGTGAAAAACCGGCAGCTGTGGTTGCCAGAACTTTACAGTCAAAATGCAGTAGCAACGCTATTGGTTTAACGGACTTAATTTACAGTAATAAACCACATTTTAATATATGATATGTTAATTTACCGACCTATTGAAGTATTAACATCTGTTTTGTACCATTGCAATACACTGACAACCACCAATCACAGCAGTGATGAGTCACATGATCAATCAAAGCTCAAAACAAGCAGCTTTTCCACAAGAAAATTAATACTAATATATAGAAGCTGTACAGTGTCATTCACACTAACATTAAACACCATCATGGTAACACATGAAAATAAAAAAAAAATGCAATAAACATTCATTTAATAACATTATGTAACATAAAACCCCAATGTCCATAACTGATTAGACAAGAACTAAGAAAACTAAGAAGAAACATAGTTATTTCAAGCGTCACGCAGGGAATTGTGGCAGTTTTTCACTGTAAATTATACAAGTTGTTCTTTTTCACTTTCAAAAACTGTACATTTAACAGTATTTTACAGTAAAATTACTTTAAATACCATAAGATCTATCTACAGTTATTTACCGTATATATATATATAGTAAGAATACTTTGTTTACCAATTTTCACTGTAACATTTTTACTGTTAAAATCACAATCATTTTTTACAGTATTTTGAAGACTATATGTTGCGCTTTTTTGCATAGTTTGGCTGGTCCTATGACTTAAAGTCAGCTGCGACTTATATATCAAGATTAATTCATAGTGACTGACACGAACCAAGAGAAAAGATTACCGTCTACAGCCGCGAGAGGGCGCTCTACTCTGCTCATGTAGCCGAACCCTGAAAACATTACCTTAAAGACTGAACACAAACAAAATGCCCCCCAAAAGAAAATCCTATTCTGCAGATTACAAACTGCAGGTCTTTAAATATGCAGTCGTAAACGGTAATCGAGCAGCAGAAAAAAAGTGTGGAGTGAGTAGAGGCAAATAAATGCGACTTATAGTCCAGTGCGACTTATATATGTTTTTTGGGGGGTTTTTTTGATGCATGAATTTTTATTTTATTTTTCATGCTGCATTTTTTGACTGATGCGATTTATACTCCGGAGCGACTTAGTCCGGAAAATACAGTAAACCTATAACTAAGAGTGGATTAAACCATTCTTTTCAGAAGGTAATTATTTTACGGCATGCCATGATAAATAAGTATGGTAATATTTCAGTATTATGCTACAAAGTGAGGGTTGTTTGTGTTTTAAGACACATGATGGATTGCATTTGTTTTTTTGGGATATGCAGCACTCTCAGTTCCCACAATGCACAGCTCTCTGAACATCAGTCATTATTGGAATGTACCGTTACTCTTTGGCACCCGTAGTGAAGGTTTAGTCTATCCTGAGGCAAAGTTATTTGAGGAACGTCTGGTCTTTTTTTTCCAGGCCATCCGATGCTAATTCAACATGCCAGGGTTTGCTGAATAAATTGGAGATCTGAAAACATGATGGTTCATCTTTCTCAGCCTAAACAATATGAGTATTCAAACAAACACTTAAATAAATACTTTTGTCATTATATGTCAAACTAATTTCTCTGTGACTCCATATAGTTTGAGCTATTTTCTATTTGGATATATGATGCCATAGGTTGGCGGTTTGTTTGGGTTTGCCATCATATTTCATCCTATAATCATGTTTTTGGTTAGCAGCAAAGCATATGATTGCATTATGGCGGTGAAACAGTGAAAACGCTTCTAATCACTTTGATTAGCTTTCATAGCATGCATTCATTTTAAGATTGCACAAAATAAATTGTCATTTCAAGATCTAAAGCATACATGCAGAATATAAAACGTAGTGGTTAAACATTGGGACGGGCAGCTGGAGCTCGTTCAAACCCCATCAAGGTTGATTGAAAAACTACAACAATTCCCTAATCAGTTGTGATTGAAACATCATACTCTACTTTAAAGTACGTCATTCTCGTTTTATCCAAACCCAAACACGCGTACTTCCTATGCAAACAAGGCTTATTAAAGAATGCACCTTGTTCACAAACGTTTGGCCTGTTTGCATTTAGATTTATGCATTTTATCCAATGCATTTCAAGTTCATGCATATATAACAAAAAATTGTATTTGCACCACCTGCTAATTTGCCGTGCCTGTCTAAAATTTGTTTAGGTGTTTGTCGTCTGAACCGCAAAAACACTGTGAAATCTGTTTTTTTTTTTACAAACCCAGTGGTTTGAGATTTAATCTTCGAAATGTATTACACTCTGAACTAGGGATGGGCAACGATTAATCGCATCGAAAATAAAAGTTTGTGTTTACATAATAAATGTTTGTGTAGTGTGTATAATTAATTTGTATATATAAATACCCACACATGCATGTATATATTTAAGAAATATGTGCATGTATATATTTTATATATATTTATTCACAATTAATATTATATATAAATATAAATATTTGATATATTAATAACACATTTTTCTTAAATATTTAAGAAATATGTGCATGTTTATATTTTATATGTATTTATTCACAATTAATATTATATATAAATATAAATATTTGATATATTAATAACACATTTTTCTTAGATATTTAAGAAATATGTGCATGTATATATTATATATATATATTTATTCATAATTAATATTATATATAAACATAAATATTTGATATATTAATAACACATTTTTTTTTAATATATACATGCATGTGTGGGTATTTATAACAAATTAACAAATTAATTATACACACTACACCCACATACAGTATATTATGTAAACACACACTTTTATTTTGAATGCGATTAATCGCGATTAATCGTTGCCCATCCCTACTCTGAACAGTCTCAAATCAGTATAATTAGTTGCAATATTCCGGACATTGATTGTCTGAACAAATGAATCATATTTTCATTTACATTTTATTTATATATTTTATTAAGCTTGCGTTCCTCCAGGAGCTGTCATAATTGTACTTCACGTCACCTCAGATAAACGCACCTGCTAAAGACATTAGAAACCCGACCGCTCTGAAATATACACAGATGTTGTTCAAAATCTCAACAGCATTGAATTGAGTTCTGCAACAAATTTTAGATGCAGTAAGTATTCAAATTTTAGCAGTTAGATATATATGAAAATATGTATATCCATTAGTGGATGAAGCAAAGCTTAATTTAAGTGACATTCTGCAAAAATGTCAAAAACAACATTCCTCTGTTTCCTGCAGGGTAAATCAGATTCCAGAAGGAAAAGCGCGCCACACGTGTTTGTCTTGATGCACAGGAGGAGGCTTGGGAATTACAAGCCACAAAACACATACTTTCCTAGCGCTCGTAGACGGGTCGAGACAAGTGCAAATACTTTCCACTTATTTACCTGTGCACATCAAAGGCCCCCAGTTTTCTCAATGCTGGGGGACCACGAGTTATTCATCCGTGATGACGAACCCCAGGATTAAAAACAGGAAGCTGACGTCCGGAGGTTTTAGGGCAGTGGGAGTTTGGTTTATGGTGAATTGTTTTGTGTGTCTGGCCTTTTACGAGTCTGAAACAATACCCTGTTTTAAAGGCTGTAAACTGTGACCATATAATGGTTTAGGACTGATTGATTAGTTTTAACAGTCAGCTGGGTTACAGTAACGCCATTATGCAAGTAGCACTCTGCATGGATTATGATTTATAATTTAACATTGTGGTCTACCTAAAGCTGCACTATATTCACACATAATTTACAATGTTCAGTCACTATTAGTCAGTCATTCTTTGTTTGGCTTTCTAAAGTGTGAAACAACGGCTGCCCTGAAATCACATACTCTTGAATAGATGCTTATTGTGAATAAGTAATTTGCGACCACTAAAAAAAGCATGTTCTATATAGCATGAATGTAATCTGGATGAATTTCAGTCTCGGTGACTCTTTCAAAGCATTTATCTGTCAACTTCTGACTCGACCAATGATGTGAGTCTGGGGTCGGATCTGACCAATGACAAATAAGGTGAAATATATATATATATATATATATATAAAAAAATTGTGGTACAGAAATTACCCACTTTTTTGGGTTCAATATAAACACATTTTTTATTTGGGATTAAGAATTATTGATTAAATATCTAGGCCTTTGTCAAAAAGAAGAAAAAATTATTAACTTTTGTTTTGCATTATTAACTTTTATGTTGGAAAATGCATTTTGTTTTTATTTGTTAGTTTTAAATACTATAAAAATACCAGTTTATTTTTACTACAGTGGAAACAATTTCCACCTATGTCAACTTAAAACCATAAATTTAGTTTCTGCCTTAAATTTAAATATAATGAAATTGGCACTACGAGTCATTTCAACTTAAATTATATGAATCTATCTGACTTTAAAAATGGAGTTGAATCTAATGCAACATTAAAAGTTAAAATTTGCTTAAATTATTTTGACGAGTTGGGTAAGTTACTCTAAAAAAGTAATTAATTACTAGCTGCTAATTACATCTCAGACAGAGTAATTAGATTAATGTAAAAATATCACATTACTTTCTAGATCCCTAAAACATCGATCAGTTAGAAATGAAATTTCATTTAATTCGTTCAAATGAATTATATAAAATTGCATAGATTATTCTTGAACTGGCTAAAGTATATAAAGGGAGAAATTTACTTTAATAAAATTTTAACATTAGCTGTTAAATTTTGATGTTAATTGTAGATTATAGAATTGTTCATTTAATACGATTACATCAGAAAAAACTAATTAAATTGCAGAAAAATTCAATCCCTTAACTGTTTAAATGGAAAAGTAATTAAATTACAGTAATGAATTACTTAGCAACACTGAAACTATGTTGCCATGACTTATTGATCATGATTTTTTACAGCTTTACAAATTTGCATTGTTTGCAAAATTAGCACTAGCCTATACAAAGTGCATTAATGCATCTATAAACATATTTGACTTTCTAAGAATTTAAAGTCATAATATTGAATTTCTTAGAATAAATGTCCACAATTATGATCTGCAATGACTCACTTGCTACTAGATGCATATAACTTATGTCATTGTTCTTCATTGTGAATGGTTTTGTTTATTGCTTCTTTCATTTCCCACGAATCCTTGCAGAAATCAGCAGTTGAAGTACGTGGCGTCCGGAGAAGCACAGTTTGATTTACGTCAGCGAGAGCGATCCATCTTTGGGAGAGTTTCAAGGTCGACTGAGACTGTGTGTTTGCCAGCAGACAGCAGCGCGTTGATGTGTGTCTGTGCGCGATCACATTTCACAACCGTATTTCATCGTGGAAAAAAACATGATGGATGGAGGTATTCATGAAGAAAATGAATTCTGAAGTCCTGCGTTTCTAAATAACATCTTGATTGTTTCTTATAGACAGGAATTAAGTGCAACAGACGGGTTCTGGAAGCAAAAACTCCTCATAGGAAAATGTATTTTTAGCGATAACGTATAAAAAGACAAACTCACTGTGAGCAACGAGGTTGTTAATCAATAGTATTTGCCTCTGTTGAAGATGTTATCCACATTATTTCAACTTAGTTTTAAAATAATCGTGTTTAACAGTATAATTCACTTTGGAAAACTACATTACCCATGATGCTGTTCAGTAAATTCCACCAATCAGAGAGTTGAACGAGTTAGCAAGTTAGCTCCGCCCACTTCCATGAGGCGCTGTGAATGTGAATATCTTCCTACACGCTCTAAATATTTCAATATATATATATATATATATATATATATATATATATATATATATATACAGTATATACATGTTTGCAGTGCTTCATGGGAATGTTTTCTCAGGCCTATGAAACTCAAACTGAGCATATAAATTCAAGGTTGCAATCAGGTTTTTATACAGAACTGGTTTTCTCTTTGTGGACTGGCTGACAGAAGAAATATTTCCCTGAACATGAAGTCTTACCATTTCCGCCCACCGGCCTCGTGTTGTTGAACCGTATATCCAAACTGAGCCTCTTTCGAACCCTTGATGATTTTTGCATGTCTTGTGTCAATATTAAAGCAAATCCGCGGCCCTGAAATAGACAAAAACAGCTTTTTGATTGGATTCAATTATGTTAACATTTTCATGTTCAAAATGTTTCATTTGCAGACCTTTCCATAGATTATTATGCAGTGAATAATTCATATCTTGAGCGCAAATGATTCGGGATGCTTTTTATGCTGAGGTTAAAAACCATAAGACTTAGGTTTAAAACAAGAGCAAATATCTGGTAAAGAAAAACTAGTTTTCCCTTTGAATCAAGTGTGTTTCCTGACCCCATTGCCATATTTTTTCTTCTTGTTGTTTTAAATATAAACTCACTCATTTTAAAGGTGCATTGCGCAACATTTCATGTTAAAAATAGCCGTTTTTCTAACCCATACATGCTGAAACAATCGCCTGATGGGCTGAATGAGCCCTTCTCTGATCACTGATTGCCTCTATAATCCTGTACAGTAAAATAAATACCGGCAAGAGGGATTCGGGACGGATTTGAGACTGGGCGTGACGTCATGTTCACGCTCACCTGGCGATGTCTGGCAGGTTTGTGTATTCGCCGCCATTCTCCATATCAGCGAAGACAACTCGAGCGAAACAACTTTAGTCAACTTTCCACAAAAGTAGAAGATGGATTCAAAGAGACCGGCTTGTAGTTCATTCAAACCCCAACGCAAACTCCACGTAAAACATGTGTCTAGTGCCAGGCATCGAAATAAGACGACGAGTCAACATCGGGAATCTTTCAACAAATGGAGAGATCTCCGGTCTGCTCTGGGGCTCAAACGGGTCCTATACAAAGTAATAACTTATATTGTTCATGAACGTGTTTCCATAATAATACAATCATAAGTGGATACAGTAAGTACATAAATCAGTTCAACATGGAGATAGGTGGAAACAAAAACCGAAGTTTTCCTCTCACACACACACACACACATAAGTGTGTAATTTACTCGAATTTACTTACTTATTCTCCAGTTAATTGCATATGGATTTAGGAATGCTTAGATATTTTTGTAGTGTAATAAATCAAATTAAGATTAAGTCACTGATAAAATGTTTAAATGATATGCTACCTTTTCTACTATATTCTACCTTATCTTTTTTCTTATTTTTTTTTAAGAGACAATTTATCTCACATGGTGCACAAAGATGATTAAGAGTCAATAATGGCTTAAATGGCTTAACGCCGTCGGCAGGGGATAATCTGCCCTGTGATGGTCTATTCCCATTCCCTCGGGATCTGGATGGACATTCGCAGTGCCTCTGGATTTTATTTAAATGTTTATTGGGGAAGGTCACTTGAATGTGGTATTGTAGAAGTGATGTCACAGTTTAATTTCCTGGGGAAACTTTTCTCCTTATGTGGGGAAAAAAATTCAGTCATATTACCTCTGTCTGTATTCTCTTTTTCTCAGCAGGATGAAAAGTCATCAGCCTGTTGTGAAGCCGACACATCAAAAATGGAAATATATTTCTCATATTCACAATCTCATAGGTTTGTGTGCAGTGGATAAGACACATGCCTTTGGTGTGAGAGACCCGGGTTCGAATCCACTGTGAGACACCAATGTGTCCCTGAGCAAGACACTTAACCCCTAGTTGCTCCAGACGCATGCGACCTCTGACATATATAGCAATTGTAAGTCGCTTTGGATAAAAGCGTCAGCTATGTAAATACAGGAATGTTCTGGGTTAAATACTCTTTGAGGGTTTAGAGAAGAACTGTGAACCTCTAAAAGTTGGTCTATAATATGTAGAAATGTTATCAGTTAATGGATGTGCATGACATTAGCTCATGAGTTCTCTTTTCTGGCATGGTGTGTTTAGAGCCAATCAACTATGATGTAATGTCATGTGACCTAGGAAGACGTCATGATGGAAGGCATCACATGATCCCAAACCCTTCACTATAGCCACTGTGATGTCAAAGACAGCAGATCAGTTGGCAGCAGTGAAAGCTTAGGGTAAAAACTATTTGTTACCTGACTGTCACCATGCAAATCAGTGAGACATGAATCAATGGGAATTGATGCCATGCACTAAAAAAAAACTAAAATATAAAATAAAAAATGTCCTATTTAGTCAGAGAGGAAAAGGACAGGAGCTTGAGTATCACTTGGGCATGTCATGTTTTATTTTATATATTACTTCAGTAACCAAAAAGATTTTTTTATTAGTTTTAGTTAACAACAGTAACAAAACCCAAAACACTCCTTTAATAACCCATCTCGGGGAATATGAGCCAAATGTTCCTTGTTATTGTGAAACCTGCTGAGATCTGTGGCTAAATTACAGTCACTTTACAATATTAATGACTATAACGAATGTTATGCTCTGGATTCTCGAGAGGATCTGGTGTCAGTCATGCTTCATGTGTGATTCACATGTGTTTTAATTCACACAGTAGCTCTCGGATCATCTCAGGCCTGCATGTTAATCTGTCGCTCTGCTCCAATACTTAGTGAGCAACCTTATTGTGAACTGCATAAAAATACATATATTAGGTCAAATGCAGACATTTAAATTAGATTGAGACAAAAATATCCAGAGCTGGATTATTTATATCACATTTCTTTCAGACCGGTTCTGGCTCAAATGACCAACACTTTGGGCCAGAAATGAACCGAACCAGACATTAAACTCACTGCGTAAGATTCCAGGATGGTAAAGTCTTCACAAGAGGATTCTGGGAAAGCTCTCTTATTTCTGAGTTATTGAACAGGTGGCTCTACTGACTCATCCAAGTCTCTAGATATGGCTCATGTCCCTCATTCAGTGTTTTTCCCACCTGTTTTACTGTCCAACAGGTGAAAATCATCATGTGTCTGAGCACTTAATAAAGAAACAGCACTTCTCCTCAAAAAGACACATGATTTGGAGATCCAACCTGCAAAATGTAGTATTTCTGTCTTGTTTTCAGCACAAATAAGCTAAACATGCTTAGGCATAAACCAATATACTGTATACGGCAAAATGTCTGAAGATATTAAGTCGGATTTACTGGAACAATATTGAAGGACTCAGAGGTTTTGCTTAAAACAAGAAAAAAAATATCGTACTGACGAAAAAAGTCTTTATTTCCCTTTTTGTATTTGGAAAGTGTATTTTTCTGACCCCCAATGGCAGATAATTGTTCTTATTTTAAGAAAAACTCACTTAATTTTGTGTTATGAGACAATATGACTTAATATCTTAAAGCCATTTAGCTCAAGTACATTTATCTTGATTTTTGAGAATTTTTAGATATTTGTGCAGGAAAACAAGACAAAAATACCAAGTTCGACACACATTTCTTTACTTTATTTTTTTGCAGTGCAGTTAAAGAGAGCATAATTAGGTAACTTATGTATCCCAAAAGTAAATATTTGAAAAGCCGTACCTGAAAGTAGGTTAAAATCTGTCAGACGGACGGATGTTTTGGTACTCGTACTCATAAAATTCGTGTATCCGATTCCGAACTTCCGCTATAACTCCCGGCCGAGACAGTGTCAGCCAATCAGAGCGCTCTCCGGGAGCTTCGCCATGGCGACGAAAACAACGAGAAACATCCTACATCACCGCACGTTTTTATGTTTTGTATCCCAAAAGTAAATATTTGAAAAGCCGTACCTGAAAGTAGGTTAAAATCTGTCAGACTGACGGATGTTTTGGTACTCGTACTCATAAAATTCGCGTATCCGAACTTCCGCCAGAACTCCCGGCCGAGACAGTGTCAGCCAATCAGAGCGCTCTCCGGGAGCTTCGCCATGGCGACGAAAACAACGAGAAACATCCAACATCACCGCACGTTTTTATGTTTTTCATTACACAGTGACAACAAAATGCAGTCCTTAAGATCTTTCACATGGTGTTTGGGCTTTAAAGTTGTTCCAGTTGTTATTAATGGGAGTAAGCCAGGAATTGGGTCCTTTTTCCAAAGCATTCCCTGAAAATATCTCGCCTCAGACGTACTTTTTCCACTTTGAGACGTATATTGTTTATCAATGACAGTGTTTAAGAGCTCAGAGACGCAGGTAAACAGTGTAATAAACCCGTGCCCTCTGCTGGAGGCCTCATGCAAACGCAGCGCTAACGGAGAGATGGATTTATGCTTCCCAAACTTTTTATTATTATTGAATGCTGGCAAATGAAGATGGCTTTATTCTTCTCATCAGTACATCTTTTCCTGACTCGCTATAAGCTAATGAAATCAAAGTAGGCTACAGGCCCTCTTGTGTAGGTCCATTAGATGAGTGAGTGTCTAAGTGGGTCCAGATTGTGTGTTTGATCCTGCTCATAAAAGTCTATCTGGATGTTTTGGTTGAAGGTCACACAGTAATTCCTCCTCCTTTATCAACCTGTCGTTCCCAAAGCAATAAAACGTTCACTTTACTGAACTTGGAGAACAACCCGATAAAACCCACGAGCAACACTCACTAAAATCTACAGTAATGTGTCAAATACTAAATTTCTCAGAATTTAGAAAGTGCAAAACAATTGTGACTGTTTTACATGGTTGTTAGTAAAAATAAGTCTTTAATATCTTGATTTTAGGCAAAAATGAGATTAAATTAAAGAGAATTTGCACACGTATCCACTCGGTTTCGGAAAAAAAATGTCTCAAACTGTGCCAAAACTCAATATAATTTCTCATCAAATTACCTGAGCGGCTCCACATTCATTTTATAACCTCATCCTTTCGCTGGATGACAACTATAGTGACTCATAGTGACTCCCAGGAGAAATAAACATCATATACTTCACAGATTTAGTCTGATTCGTCTCACATATCGCAAAAAGTGCCACAAAACATGCTTTCTTCCTCAGTGTATTTGTCTTGATTTCTATTGTCAACATTGGATCAAAAGCTTTCATCCAATTAATTTTGAACAATACCCTTTCTTGTCTTAGGACAACTTTGAACTTTGATCAAATGTTTACTATACTTTAGTACAAGGTAGATTTCCTTGAGAAGCAAAATGCCTTCAGATATTAAGTCTTAAAATGAAATTAATTTATGCGTATCTTAGTGGGGTCATAAAAATACACTTGCTTTCCCCTTTGAATTAAGTTGATTTCTCTGACCCCACTGACAGATATTTGTTCTAAGCATAAATATCATAAGCCATTTAGCTTCTCCAGTATCTTGATTTAAAAAATATTTAGACATTTGTACTGTAAAACAAGTTAAAATTTCATATTTTGCAGTGTACACCTGACAATCATAATCTAGCTCACCTGGCAGCAGAGCGCCGATCCACAACAGCAAGATGTACATGTACTCCATAAGTTCATACGTGAATCAGTCAGTGTATGTGTGTGTGTGCATGAGGTCCTCACAGCGAGAGCACACACTCGGGTCTGAACCTGACTGAACCGCAGCAGAACTACATCTGAGGAGGAGGAGCTGAAAACGGGTCGATCGACCTCAGACTCGCACAGAGAGAGAGAGAGAGTTTGGAGCAGGTACCGGTGAACTGTGTTTATTAGACCAGGCTGAGTTTTTACTGCTCTCTCTCTCTCTCTCTCTCTCTCTCTCTCTCTCTCTCTCTCCAAATGTTCATCTCTCTGGACTCTACATCTGTCGGGAAACACCACAGAGCTCAACGCACTTCCATAACATGGTAGTTTACACTCTTTAAAGACCTCAAGAAATCAAAATTGTGGCTTTAAGTTCAGTCTCGTGTTGCATGAAGCTTTATTTCAAATCCATACACTCGATTTCAAGCTAAAACCTCTGGACAAAAACAGTACAGTGATGTAATGTGATCTCTGCACTATAAAAAAGATGATATTCAAAGTATTCAAAACTCATTTTCTTTAGTTCAATCAACTTGGATGTTTAAGTCAAAAGTACATGAAACTGAATATTGTTTAATTTATTCAAAAAAAAGTTGAAAATTGCTTAATTTATTTTGACAAGTTACAGAAATGTTGTCATAACCTATTGATCATATCATATTTATCCATTAATAATTCAATTAAATTATACATTTTTCAGAAAACAAGATTTAAGATTGTTTAGATACTGGAAAACAAGACCAAAACACAGAGGAAGAACATTTTCTTCAAAATTTCATGTGCAATTTAGTGTTGCTTGCCATTCGATAATTTTTATGTGAAATTTACTAGTGATTTCTATAGTTTGTCAAAAGTGGGCGTCGCTCTTCTGGAAACCAAAGTAAACAGAGGAATATCCTGGAAGCTGGTGGGGGATATAACACTATTAAACCACATCAGAGACCGCTGACCTTCATGACTCGTGTTTTTAAGAGACTCCAGACACGAGGAGATCTTTGATACGCTAGAAAAGCAAAGCAGGAGATGATTAACTCTATTGAAATTCTCTTAATACCACAATAATCTTCTAGCTCACAGAAAAAACAACGTTTATATGACAAACCTGCTTCCATGGAACAAAAAAAGATGGTGTCAAGATCCCAAAAAGGCGCTATAAAAGTATTCAGGAAGAAACAGACCCAAATTTAAGTCATTATTTGTGTTTTTTGTTTTTTCTCCACATTCATTCCTTGAAAAATAACACCATTGAGCTGTTGTGGTCAACAGAAAAAGACAAAATACACATTTAGTGCATGTTCTCAATGTCTATAATCAATGTAAAAATATCTACACATCCTTAACAGCCCTTAAAACAAGCTAATACAAAACTACAGAGCATATTTATGTTTTGTTTTTACATAATGCACCTTTAAAACATCTACAAATCCTAAAACTAGAAGTATACTTGACAAGCAAAAGATACTCAAGACTCGTCTTCAGAGATAATTGTCTTTTCACTTGTTTTGAGTTTAAACTAAAAACAAATTTAAAGTATACAATTTATATGTTAAATACATTTTTATTACTTGTTTTAAGTATTAAAAAAAAGAGTTAAAAAAATCTACCAGTGCAGTTAGAAAAAAAACGAACAATTATGTTCAAGAAATATATATTCTTTAAAAATGTGCCCTAATATCTAAGTGTTGCGATCTTGTTTTAAAACATGGAAAACATCGTTTTAATTGCAGAGTGTGTATTTTGTTGAAGAACGATTAAGAAATTGGTGCAAAAACCCATGGAAATAATCTGGAATATGGATCGGCAGACGTCAGGCCGCTATAAACCATTAAATATAGACTTTGTGGGAGTGTTTCAACTCGTAATGTTCACAGCCAAAACACGCTTCAGTTAAACCTGCGTCACATTAACCTCAAAACACTGAAACAACATCAGCCAGAAGTGAAGTCAGTCTGAAGCGTGCGCTCATCCGTTTGTGTGTGTGTGTGTGTGTGTGTTTCATCTCACCGCCACACGAGGGCGTCACACCACTTTTATTTTGACATTTACAATTATGCAGATGCTTTACTCCTTGCATTTCAATTAAACATTTATATTCGTATCAGTTCCTGCTTTCCCTGCGAATTTATTACTATTTACTATTATGAAAACTATATTACTATTATTATGAAGCTGAATGATGAACATACGCTCAAGATATGATGTGAATCTTTCCCAAATAATGTAAATTGACCTCATTTCGTTCAGTTTAACTGGACTGTTCCTGCGCTGACATGAATTCTATTATAATTCTATCATAATACTCAACACGTGGCCTTTACATGCAGGGCTTTCATGATCATTCAGTTCTACAGATTAATGTTTGGAGACATATTTCATATTGAACTTTGCATTTTACATTGTACCGTAAATGCAAAAGGTAAAACATCTACATTTGGACTTTAGAATGAAGCTTTTTGCGAGATTGAACAAGTGGATTCATCAGTCAGAAACTGCATGTGTTATATAATCACCAGAGAGAGAGATGCGGGAGGGAGGAGTCGTGTTTCCAGCATGGTGTTGTGTGTGTGTGTGTGTGTGTGTGTTTCAATCATAGCAGCAGATGTGTGTTGTGTGTCATTTACTCTCTCTGTCTTCCTCCTTTATTAGATCAGCAGCAGAAGAGCATTCTGGGACCAAAAGAGCAGATCTTCATGACCAAACTTATACGGTAAGAAGACAGACACCTGAGTTTGAATGAAGATGCCGGATATAATAATTTAAAAAAAAATTCAGTTATGCTAGAAATTAGCCACACACACACACATATATACATATACACACATATTAATATATACACATTTCTAGTATACAGTAACTAGAGGAATATTTGATATATGTATACATTTTTTGTACATTTAAACATGCAACTCACTATATATGACAATATCACCAATTAAATTTGTATTTATATAAGCAAATTATATATAATACCTAAGAGAAATATCGAAGAAAGCTTAAAATATTTGACTTTATTTTGTTGTATGCAAAGCAAAATCTTTTTTGTCTTGTTTCGTAGTAAAACATATTAAGCTTCACTATTTTCATGATTTATCACAACTTTTTTTTCTTTTCTCAAATCAACCGAGATAATTAATGTAGTTCAGATAACATAATATTTTGAGTTTCTGTTACAATTTTTAATATCAATGAACTCATAACAGTGTGCCAAACTTTTTCTCTCATTTTAATCGCAGAACTCGCTCATTGTTACATTAATGCTTAAAACAAGTAATTTACCAATGTGGTACGGAAAATAAACTAAATTTTTAATATTTTGTAAAAATAAAATGCATCTTATTTAAAGACATTTTACTATATGAGACAAAACTGATTAAAAAGTGTTTTTCACCTTTTCTTTTTTCCAGTGAATCTTTTAAAAAACTGATTATCCAATAAAAACAAGCAACAGGGAATGTGTGTGAATCTTGAAACACACAACTTTAACTTTCTTCATTTCTAGAGCTCTAATTTCAATCACAATCACACACTTGAGTTAAAGTGCGATGGTTAAACGTGCTCGTGTTGTCTGTATATGGAGATATTAATATAATCCTCGTCCGGTCTCGAGCAGAAGCTGCGGATGGATCCCCATTGTGTCTGAATCCCTGAAGATTCGGTTCGAGTTTTTGTGTGTGTGTGTGTGTGTGTGTGTGTGTGTTTAAGAGCAAAAGAAGGAAACGCACGAGGGCAAAGCAGGAATTGAGCTGAAACAATAGCAAACAATGAAACGCAAACCACAGGATGAGAGGATCAGAATCAGAATCAGTCACTTCACAAATTTGAAGTAGGTAAAGTTCAGATTTTTGAGCTATAGTGACAATAAAACATGTGAGAAACATTCATTCTGTGTTTCTTTTTCATCCTGAAACGCCTGAAGAAGATTATGTAGCTCATCTTTCTCCTGCAAATCCTCCAACTCATTAAATCAAGTTACACAATCCCTGCCGTCAACGCGAACAACGTCACCACTGCTGTCAGAGAGAGAGAGAGAGAGAGAGAGAGAGAGAGAGAGAGAGAGAGAGAAAATAGGTCATGTATTCGCTCTCTGAGTGATTGGTGGCGTTTGAACATGTGGGACGCGTGTTATAAACCTCAGAGACACACAACAGAAACATGCTAGAACTGTTCAGCTGAATGATCGTCATGCGGAGAAATAATAATAATCTCGGATTAATCAATGTGAAAAGTGTGTCACTACTGTACAAATAGATTGTTTGAATATTAAATGTCTGTGTGTTATATGGGATAATATATGTATAAATATATAAACAGTCAAACCAAAAACTATTCAAACACCAGATATAATTTTTAATATTTGTTTTCTAGTGTGTGCAGGACACTATAGTTCATTTATGAAAGTGATGAGAGCAAATTAAAGTAAACTGAGACATATTATACCCAAACATTCTTCATACAGTGACTAACAATAACATACAAATTTGGGATCAAAAATGAGTCCTCCACTTTGAGCTGATGATGTTCTGCTGAAGTGTGTTTTCTGTAAGTGCTAATGCTCTTTTTACACACAGACTGATCAACGTGAAGCATTGCTTGGCCACTGGTTGAGCTAAACTGGTATTATCTAACTGTGGAGTTAAATTTAACAGATATTCAACATAATTCATGTGTGAGAGTCGAACAGAAGGACGGACAAAACCAGTCAAATATCAGCTGAGTTCTGCTTTACTACCATTATAAATGTGATGTTGAAGGTGTCTGAATACATTTTGGTTTGACTGTATATGTATATATGTGTGTGTGTGATATATTATCAATGCTGCTGGTTTAGTTTGCTAACTGGTGTTTTCTCGCTGCGTTCGTCTTCTATAGATGTCGTGGCACTCGACGTACAGAAACTCAAAGTTCCGGCATGTTTACGGAAAAGTGGGAAGCAGGGAACAGTGTTACGAGGGAATTCCCATCACTCACAGCGTCCATGACAACCACTTCTGTGCCGTTAACCCCAAGTTCCTCGCCGTGGTCACAGAGAGCGCGGGAGGAGGAGCGTTCATCGTTATCCCACTTCACAAGGTAGAGTTCACTGATCAACCACCTGCATACTAAAACTAGTTAAAACAAGCATACTAAAACAAGCTCTGCATACTAAAACTAGTTTTACTAACCAACTGAAGTATAATCATACTGTGCATACTAAAACTAACTAGTTTTACTAACTGAAGCATAATCATACTGTGCATACTAAAACTAACTAGTTTAACCAACCAAGCAAAGCATAATCGTACTGTGCATACTAAAACTAGCTAGTTTAACCAACCAAGCAAAGCATACTCATACTGTGCATACTAAAACTAACTAGTTTTACTAACTGAAGCATAATCATACTGTGCATACTAAAACTAACTAGTTTTACTAACCAAGCAAAGCATAATCATGCTGTGCATACTAAAACTAACTAGTTTTACTAACCAACTGAAGCATAATCATACTGTGCATACTAAAACTAACTAGTTTTACTAACCAACTGAAGCATAATCATACTGTGCATACTAAAACTAACTAGTTTTACTAACCAACTGAAGCATAATCATACTGTGCATACTAAAACTAACTAGTTTAACCAACCAAGCAAAGCATAATCATGCTGTGCATACTAAAACTAACTAGTTTTACTAACTGAAGCATAATCATACTGTGCATACTAAAACTAACTAGTTTTACTAACCAACTGAAGCATAATCATACTGTGCATACTAAAACTAACTAGTTTAACCAACCAAGCAAAGCATAATCGTACTGTGCATACTAAAACTAACTAGTTTTACTAGCCAACTGAAGCATAATTGTGCTGTGCATACTAAAACTAACTAGTTTAACCAACCAAGCAAAGCATAATCGTACTGTGCATACTAAAACTAACTAGTTTTACTAACCAACTGAAGCATAATTGTACTGTGCATACTAAAACTAACTAGTTTAACCAACCAAGCAAAGCATAATCATACTGTGCATACTAATACTAACTAATTTAACCAACCAAGCAAAGCATAATCAGGCTGTCCATACTAAAATTAACTAGTTTAACCAACCAAGCAAGCATAATCGTACTGTGCATACTAATACTAACTAATTTAACCAACCAAGCAAAGCATAATCAGGCTGTCCATACTAAAATTAACTAGTTTAACCAACCAAGCAAAGCATAATCAGGCTGTCCATACTAAAATTAACTAGTTTAACCAACCAAGCAAAGCATAATCGTACTGTGAACAACTAAAACTAACTAGTTTTACTAACAAGTGAAGCATAATTGTAATGTGCATACTAACACTAATTAGTTTTACTAACCAACTGAAGCATAATTGTACTGTGCATACTAAAACTAACTAGTTTAACCAACCAGCCAACTAAAGCATTACTGTGCTATGGTTTTGGTTTTAAGACCATCACAGTAATGTTGTTTAACCAGAGATCATGTGCAAATGCCAGTAGAGAGACAGTAATCCATAACCGTGTGTGTTCAGACACGTGTGTTTTCCGTGTTTGGAGGATGTATTGATATCAATGTCAGGCTGGGAGAGAGAGAGATGTGTGAGACACATGTGACTGGTACAGACACACAATCAGTCCTCTGTTAGAGTTCTGATACTAGTTAGTTCAGTCCTCAAGCATACACTAACATGTTTTATGAAAGTTTAATCAGAAATGTGTTTTATGGAACTAAAGACGGTGTAGTGAACAAAAAGCTTTTATTTTGGGTAATGTGGCTGCTCAGATTTCTGCTGAACCACAATGAATAGTTTGTTTGTAACGCCACATTGTGGTAGAAATAAGAACTGCAGCCAAGAAAATTTTAATTTCGATTTACTAGTA
The DNA here is from genome assembly GCF_016745375.1 of Pimephales promelas. Next base: position 4,185,929 of record NW_024121521.1, read on the forward strand.
TTTACATATGAAAATAAAATTGAGGAAAGTTATACTTTTACTATAGTGTAAAATAGTGTATAATTTTAAGATGGGGGTACACACACACACACACACACACATTATATATACAGTATATATACATATATACTGAATATATACATGCATATATATCAAGCCCTCTTGTACGGCATATACTGTATGTATTTAAAATGTTATTGAGTTTTTGACCAAAGTAATCCATAAAACAAAAGCAAAAAATACTCATAATATTAAAAAAAGAAACACACAGAAAAAAAAAAAAAATCACACCATTATTTTGATCAAAAGAAAGTAATAAATTATAATGTCTAAATTTGCAGTAATTAAAATGTACATACTGTTATTGAGTAACTTTGGTCTTGACGTAGGTCAGTGTTGTTTAATGTTCATATAAACAATTCCATAGGGATTTAGATTTTTCTGAGAATTAAAACACACAAAAATATTCTAATTTTAGCCAGCTAGGCCTTAACTGTCACCAACATACAATACAACTTATAGAATTCAAATACAAATTCTCATACTTTTCCTGTGTGACAACTTGCCCCGGTCTAAATATGAGCTCATTTTCTCTCAGCCAGGGCGAATAGACCCTCATCACCCAAAGGTGTGTGGCCACCAGGGCAGCGTGATGGACATCAAGTGGAGCCCGTTCATGGACAACATCATCGCGTCCAGCTCTGAGGACTGTACGGTGAGAAATAACAATGCCAATGCAGCCTTGAACAGGGAGAAATATAATAGGAAACACTACGGTAATTCAAAGTGATTTACACAAAATGAATTAAAATAATCACAAAATAAAAGCAAGGAAAATTAAAACAGATATAAAAGAGGATCCATAGATAAACTTCTAATCTGACATCTAATAATATCTAATAATACTGAAATAAATGTTCCCTTGACTGTGAACCTCAGGTGAGGATCTGGCAGATTCCTGAGGGCGGTCTGAGGAGGAACATGACCGAAGCTCTGATGATCCTGATTGGCCACAGCCGGAGGGCGGGGCTTATCGAGTGGCATCCCTCCTGTAGCGGGATCCTGATCAGCGCCGGCTACGACTGCAAGGTGACCGAGACAGTGTTGGGGGAAACGCATTACAAGTAATCAGATTACTTTTTCAAGTAACTAGTAAAGTAACGCATTACTTTTCAAATTTATAACATAATATCTGAGTTACTTTTCAAATAAGTAACTCAAGTTACATTGTTTTGTTTTCCTATTTATTGACTGACAGCTCTCTTGTCCAGAGGTTGTGTGTGGACATGATGGTGATTGTAGTTCTAGACTAAATGTGTGTGTGCATTTACTAATCTCACTTGCACAAAAAACATTTAATATTCCTCAAAATGAATAAAATCAGTGAAACGCAAAATCAGACTATGCAAGCCGTTAATCTCTTTATATTGACTACTAAAAATGACTATATTTTTAGTTTTTATTTGTGAAGTAAGTGTTGAAAGTTTTGTTTGAGTTGCGCCCTCCACTGGACACACACTTCCATCAGCCTGAGGATTATTAGTTCAATTTTGGTGTGAAAGGGCTTTTACTTTTGCCCAAAAAGTAGCACTTTTTTGTAAAAACAAAACAATCAAGGTGAAAGAAAGTAACGCAAAATTAATGTAACGCATTACTTTTCTTGAAAATTAACAAAGTACCGCAATTAGTTAAGGGAGTAACGCAATATTGTAATGCATTACTTTTCAAAGTAACTTTCCCCAACACTGACCAAGATAACCCGCAGAGAACTGAAGGAGTAAATGACTAACAATAGTGATATTTTTGTTGTTGATGTAACAGATTCTGATCTGGAATCTGGAAGAGGGCGTGGCTGTGAAGATGATTGACAGCCATCCAGATGTTGTCCTCTCTATGTCCTTCAACACTGATGGAAGTTTACTGGCCACCAGCTGCAAGGATAAAAAACTGCGGATTATTGATCCACGTTCAGGGAAAGTTCTTCAGGTGAGTGCACACGTCTTATACCAGCACAAGACAATGTTAATAAATGATATATTCATTTAAATATAGTGTACAGTTAAAATATATAATTTAATATAAATATATATATAAATAAAAAATATTTATATTTTATTTTAAAATTCTGTATTTTAACTGTATACTATATTTAAATGAAAAAGTTGGTTTAATTAAATACATTTTGTTGAAAATAAATGTTATGTTTGCATTATTCTGATTTGGTGTCACTGAATTACCATACACATTATTGTTTTTATAATAAATATTAAAAATATACAGAATCTATATTTTTATTAAAATAAAGAAAAATTTTATATATATATATATATATATATATTACAAAATGTTTTATATTTTTATAATTTTTTTATAATTTTATTTCAAAATTGAATTGGCTTATTTAATATTGAAACATTATGAATATTAATGTTATATTATAGTATAAAATATTACTATTATGAATTTTTATTATACTATTTCTAAAAATTCCCATTTAATCAAACACTGTTTCAGGTTTTTCCGAGATATTATTCAAGTAAAAATAAATTACAATAAAATAAATGGAACAAATAAAAACGCAAGCATTTTGATTTTATTTTTTTGCATTTTAAAGAGCACAAAATTTTAAAATAAAATAAAAAACTATTTTTTAAAATTAAAAAATTAAACTAATAAATTGATAAACATTTTATTTATTTTAAAGCTTATATTTCAACTCTTCTGTTTGCTTAATAGTTATATATAATTTGTACATCCAAACAGGAAGCAGACTGTAAAAACACGAGAGTGAACCGCGTGGTGTTTCTGGGTAATCTGAAACGTGTCCTCACCACGGGCGTCTCCAGGTGGAACACCAGACAGATTGCATTATGGGATCAGGTAGGGTCTAAATGGGTGACAGTCATCCGGACACTATCAATGTCTATAGTCTGACTAGAATAAGTCAACAGATTCATCTGGATATGTGTTTATATGTAGGAGGACCTGTCTGCACCCGTCATGGAGGAAGAGATCGATGGGCTGTCGGGAGTCCTCTTCCCGTTCTATGATCCCGACACACACATGATCTATCTGGCCGGGAAGGTAAATATTTTCTTTAAAGGGGTGGTTTAATGACCTTTTCACAAAATGTAAAATATGAGCATATATGTGAAGATTTAGCTCAAAACACCCCACAGATACGTTTATTTAAAGTTGTCTGGTTGATTGGCCCGACGATTTCTGAATCGATCATAATTACTCCTCAATGGATCGAGTCTGTTGTGGGCGGGGTTTGGGCTGGCATCCAGGGCAGGCTAGGGAAACGTAGTTTGTGAGGGAGTGATTATAGTCTGGTGTGCAGTGCCCTCTAGTGGCTCTTAAGGGCACTCCAGCTGGTGACCATTACAGAACTACAATACACTGAGATGCAACATATCTAGCATCTAACAAGCTATCTACACTTGTGATCTGACCGGAGGTGTTGTGGCGTCCACAGGGCGACGGAAACATCCGGTATTACGAGGTCAGTGCTGAGAAGCCGTTTCTGCAGTTGCTGATGGAGTTCAGGTCTCCGGCTCCTCAGAAGGGTCTCGGTGAGTTTCTGATCAACACAGAGCGCCGCCGTCCGGTCGAGAATACAATTTTTTTCGCGAGGGTGGAGGTGAACAAGTCTGATGTTTTCATGCAGGTGTGATGCCCAAGCGCGGGGTCGATGTGGGCGAGTGCGAGATCTTCAGGTTTTATAAGCTGGTGACTCTGAAAAATATGGTGGAGCCCATTTCCATGATCGTCCCGCGCAGGGTGAGAGAAGCCAAGATTTATAACATGGGTTCGGCTGTAAAGACAAGCTGAAATGAGACGCTTCTCTGAGTGAAACGGAAATGAGGTCAAGTGGATTTGAACTCTTTCCCCGCCATTGATGGAATTTTCTGTGTGCAAATCAGTGAGTGTGTGTGAGTGTCTATGTGTAATAGAGCCAGACCGATATATATCGGCCGGCCGATATTAGGCATTTTCCATAATATCGGTATCGCCAAATATAATGGCCGATAAATGAATATTTTAAAAATAAAATAAAAACGGACGAAACACGCTTTAATCATCTCTCCTTGGCCTCTTATATTGAAAATGTATGTTTTACAATTTGCAGTATGATGTTATCTATTGCTAATCATAGACTAGCTAACCACAAAGCTAGCTAATGCCACTATCATCAGTGGAAGAGCTCTAACGTTAACATTAATGAGCTTGGAAACCACAATGAACTTTTTCTGCCTAAATAAAGTAATGATTACTGTATATATAACTAGCATATCTCTAGTTACAGTCCCTGCATTGTAAAATATAAGTTATACTTGCGAGGAGTGAACATTTAGACATAGAGAAAAAGTATCAAACGCATCTTGTGCAGAAAAGTTAGCTTTTCTTTTACACGTGTGTGAAATCCAACAATATTTAATAAAAAAAAATATCGGATTTTAAAACCCCAAAATATTTGTATCGGTATCGGCCTTCAAAATCATTTATCGGTCGGGCTCTAATGTGTAAGTTTGTGTGTGTGAGCGTGTATTTATAACACAACACTTGTCTGCCATGGACAAAAGCAGAGGCTCTGTTCTTTCTTTGGATATATTGCATGTTCAGGCCATGAAAGTTTTGTGAAAATGGTCAAAAATGCTGGCGGGGAAATAGTTAAAGTCACTGAAACGAAGCCGTTACACACTAAAAGTCCTTCTGTGATGTGTGTGTGTGTGTGTGCTGCAGTCGGAGTCGTTTCAGGAGGATGTTTTCCCGATGACGGCGGGCTCAGAACCGGCTCTGTCGGCCGAGGAGTGGCTCAGTGGGACGGACCGGGGTGACGTCTATATACACATATATATCTGAGAATAAATGCATAAATAAACATGATCTGAGTTCATTAAAGTATAGATGTGTGTGTGTTTGTACAGGCCCAGTGCTGATTTCTCTTAAAGAAGCGTATAAACGTCCAAATCCAGCAGGACTCAGAGCATCGAGACGAGACAGACGCACTGTGAAGGGCATCGACCTACTGGAAAACACTTCTCCAAACACTGACAAAGAGGTGTGTGTGTGTTTGTGATCTTGTAGCCCAATATGAGATTATTGGGTTGTTTTTTCCCAGGAGAAACATCTGTGAACTTCTGTTTGAGCTTTTGATGTCTAGGGGGGAAACGAGATGTCGCTGAGATGACGTGTGTGTGTGTGTGTTTTGCAGCTGCTGAAGACGGTCTACAGGCAGCAGGATGAGCTGAGGAAACTCAAACATCAACTCGGAGAGAAAGACCAGAGAATCCGGCAGCTGGAGCTGGAGCTCAAGAACCTGAGAAACACGTCCGATAGACCGCTATAAGAGCACACTGAGGAAATAACTGTTTTATTACGATTTTATGGACTTATATTTAAATTTAATAATGTTATTAAGATGGATGTGATTTTTTTGAAGTGCTAGTTCTGCCAAAAATGAAATTTCGGTCATTATTTATTCACTCCCGTAATATGTTTACCCTGCTTTTCTTACTCAGTATTAGGGGTGTCACGATTCTCCAAATCCTCGATTCGATTAAGTTATCGATTCTAAGGTCACGATTCGATTCGATTCTCGATTTTAAAAAAAAATGTAAAGCGCAGATTGCTATGCAATTTTTAGACTACACATTTATGCATTATGCAATATAAATTTGTTCACAATGTACACTACACCATTGCCAAATTTAAAAATATAACAAAAACAAGTAACATCATAAATGTAACAATAACTTTATTAAGTCAATTGGAAACTTAAGAGAAACTAAATGGCAGGTTACTTTGCTTTTGTAACTGCAGTCTTCTCAGAAGATGACCTTTATGTTCACAATCACAACAAAACAAACAAAAGCAATAAAACAGCAATGTCCATAGACTCCACACTAGTCTTCTCTGAATAAGCATCTTAAACTATTTCCGAACAGTTATATTCTGTTATAAAAAAAACATATACTACACAAATAACTACTTTTTATCCCCTGAGAATGATGACTGTATTTTTCATTATTTTATGTTCTTCCTAAAGAGGGATATGTTGTTTTGTTTAGAGCTGCTATTATCAGTTGTCACAGGGATGGTTACATTTTGTCTGTCCAACTTCCATTCCACTACCATTTCCCAGTATAATGTGCTGTGACAGTCATGAAGCTCTGTGTTGCTCTGGAGGTCCAGCAATCTGTAGTCAAGGCCACTAAATGTGCACTTCTCAGACCTTCAATAACTTTCTCCTTTACATTGTTGTACAATCAGGGTATCACCATAGTTGTGCCGGATTCACATATAGCGCCTAAAAACGCGTAGAAAACGCTGGGCGCGCCGCATTCTTCATTTTGCATAGCGCCAGGGCGGTTGCGCTTCAGTTGGTTCTTGTCACATGACCTATTGTGTGCGTATGGTGCGCTTGCGGTATTCTGAAAAGTTGATATGTTGTTTTTATCTCGACGCGGCGCGGACGCGCAAGTTCCGTTGATGGGTCTTCTATATCTGCAGTTGCCATATGTGTCAGTTAGAGAACTCGCAGCCTTTCAACAGGTGTTTTTGTTTTCCGCACTGTGATGAGTCGTTCATCATGAATGAGTCATTCATCATAAACGATCTGTTCATTGCCTCTGTCACGCGACAAATGAACAAAAGACTCGGAAGGTAAATGTTCTCTGTAAATTATTTTTCAACTGCATTCAATATGTACATCTTCTTAATGTTCGGGAATTTGCATGTTAATAGTATAACATTTAAAGCCCCTGAAATGACTAGAAAAAAGTTTAGTTAATTTTGATGAACGAGATTGCACAATAGAGTCAGTAAAACGATCCGAACTTTCCATCACGGACGCGACATGGGCGGTGCAGTATCGACGATACCATTTTTTATTTCGATTTCGATACCATTGAATTAATTTCGATCGATTTCGATTTAATATCGAAATCGTGACACCCCTACTCAGTATGTTCATCTTGTTTCCAGTCCAAATATCAAATAATTCTTAAATCAAGATGCATTTACTAAAGTAGTGAAATACCATGTTATGTCTTGTTTTGGGGGGGGGGGTATTCTAAGTTTTTGCTTAAAACAAGAAAAAATTTGCCAATTATGCCAGAAAATAATCTTGTTTCCGTTTAAATTAAGATAAATTTTCTTATCCCACAAGCATTTTGCTTTTTTAACAAAAACTTATTTCATTTTAATTTCCCCACCTATAAAAACAAGAATGATATCTTTATGGCATTTACTCGTCTAGTAAATGCATCTTGATTAAATCATTTTCAAATATTTGGACTGGAAACAAACAGTGTATCCTGGAATCGATGTCTTAGTTTTGCGGTATTATTCAGCATATACTGTGTTTCACGGAAGAAAGAAACTCATACACACTGTAAAAATATTTTCAAGATTTGTTATCACAACATATTTTCTTTTGTCAAATCAACTTTATAATAATTTATTTAGTTGAGATAACTTATTATTTTGAAGTTTCTAATGATTAAATTAATCTCCTTCATTGTATT
>NW_024121521.1:4193960-4250788 GCF_016745375.1 Pimephales promelas
CTCTCAGCCAGGGCGAATAGACCCTCATCACCAAAGGTGTGTGGCCACCAGGCGCAGCGTGATGGACATCAAGTGGAGCCCGTTCATGGACAACACATCGCGTCCAGCTCTGAGGAACTGTACGGTGAGAAATAAACAATGCAATGCAGCCTTGAACAGGGAGAATATAATAGGAAACACTACGGTAATTCAAAGTGATTTACACAAAATGAATTAAAATAATCACAAAATAAAAGCAAGGAAAATTAAAACAGATATAAAAGAGGATCCATAGATAAACTTCTAATCTGACATCTAATAATATCTAATAATACTGAAATAAATGTTCCCTTGACTGTGAACTCAGGTGAGGATCTGGCAGATTCCTGAGGGCGGTCTGAGGAGGAACATGACGAAGCTCTGATGATCCTGATTGGCCACAGCCGGAGGGCGGGGCTTATCGAGTGGCATCCCTCCTGTAGCGGGATCCTGATCAGCGCCGGCTACGACTGCAAGGTGACCGAGACAGTGTTGGGGGAAACGCATTACAAGTAATCAGATTACTTTTTCAAGTAACTAGTAAAGTAACGCATTACTTTTCAAATTTATAACATAATATCTGAGTTACTTTTCAAATAAGTAACTCAAGTTACATTGTTTTGTTTTCCTATTTATTGACTGACAGCTCTCTTGTCCAGAGGTTGTGTTGGACATGATGGTGATTGTAGTTCTAGACTAAATGTGTGTGTGCATTTACTAATCTCACTTGCACAAAAAAAACATTTAATATTCCTCAAAATGATAAAAATCAGTGAAACGCAAAATCAGACTATGCAAGCCGTTAATCTCTTTATATTGACTACTAAAATGACTATATTTTTAGTTTTTATTTGTGAAGTAAGTGTTGAAGTTTTGTTTGAGTTGCGCCCTCCACTGGACACACACTTCCATCAGCCTGAGGATTATTAGTTCAATTTTGGTGTGAAAGGGCTTTTACTTTTGCCCAAAAAGTAGCACTTTTTTGTAAAAACAAAACAATCAAGGTGAAAGAAAGTAACGCAAAATTAATGTAACGCATTACTTTTCTTGAAAATTAACAAAGTACCGCAATTAGTTAAGGGAGTAACGCAATATTGTAATGCATTACTTTTCAAAGTAACTTTCCCAACACTGACCAGATAACCCGCAGAGAACTGAAGGAGTAAATGACTAACAATAGTGATATTTTTGTTGTTGATGTAACAGATTCTGATCTGGAATCTGGAAGAGGGCGTGGCTGTGAAGATGATTGACAGCCATCCAGATGTTGTCCTCTCTATGTCCTTCAACACTGATGGAAGTTTACTGGCCACCAGCTGCAAGGATAAAAAACTGCGGATTATTGATCCACGTTCAGGGAAAGTTCTTCAGGTGAGTGCACACGTCTTATACCAGCACAAGACAATGTTAATAAATGATATATATATATATATATAAACAAACCTTTTCATTTAAATATAGTGTACAGTTAAAATATATAATTTAATATAAATATATATATAAATAAAAATATTTATATTTATTTTAAAATTCTGTATTTTAACTGTATACTATATTTAAATGAAAAAGTTGGTTTAATTAAATACATTTTGTTGAAAATAAATGTTATGTTTGCATTATTCTGATTTGGTGTCACTGAATTACCATACACATTATTGTTTTTATAATAAATATTAAAAATATACAGAATCTATATTTTTATTAAAATAAAGAAAAATTTTATATATATAATATATATATATATTACAAAATGTTTTATATTTTTATAATTTTTTTATAATTTTATTTCAAAATTGAATTGGCTTATTTAATATTGAAACATTATGAATATTAATGTTATATTATAGTATAAAATATTACTATTATGAATTTTTATTATACTATTTCTAAAAATTCCCATTTAATCAAACACTGTTTCAGGTTTTTCCGAGATATTATTCAAGTAAAAATAAATTACAATAAAATAAATGGAACAAATAAAAACGCAAGCATTTTGATTTTATTTTTTTGCATTTTAAAGAGCACAAAATTTTAAAATAAAATAAAAAACTATTTTTTAAAATTAAAAAATTAAACTAATAAATTGATAAACATTTTATTTATTTTAAAGCTTATATTTCAACTCTTCTGTTTGCTTAGTTATATATAATTTGAACATCCAAACAGGAAGCAGACTGTAAAAACACGAGAGTGAACCGCGTGGTGTTTCTGGGTAATCTGAAACGTGTCCTCACCACGGGCGTCTCCAGGTGGAACACCAGACAGATTGCATTATGGGATCAGGTAGGGTCTAAATGGGTGACAGTCATCCGGACACTATCAATGTCTATAGTCTGACTAGAATAAGTCAACAGATTCATCTGGATATGTGTTTATATGTAGGAGGACCTGTCTGCACCCGTCATGGAGGAAGAGATCGATGGGCTGTCGGGAGTCCTCTTCCCGTTCTATGATCCCGACACACACATGATCTATCTGGCCGGGAAGGTAAATATTTTCTTTAAAGGGGTGGTTTAATGACCTTTTCACAAAATGTAAAATATGAGCATATATGTGAAGATTTAGCTCAAAACACCCCACAGATACGTTTATTTAAAGTTGTCTGGTTGATTGGCCCGACGATTTCTGAATCGATCATAATTACTCCTCAATGGATCGAGTCTGTTGTGGGCGGGGTTTGGGCTGGCATCCAGGGCAGGCTAGGGAAACGTAGTTTGTGAGGGAGTGATTATAGTCTGGTGTGCAGTGCCCTCTAGTGGCTCTTAAGGGCACTCCAGCTGGTGACCATTACAGAACTACAATACACTGAGATGCAACATATCTAGCATCTAACAAGCTATCTACACTTGTGATCTGACCGGAGGTGTTGTGGCGTCCACAGGGCGACGGAAACATCCGGTATTACGAGGTCAGTGCTGAGAAGCCGTTTCTGCAGTTGCTGATGGAGTTCAGGTCTCCGGCTCCTCAGAAGGGTCTCGGTGAGTTTCTGATCAACACAGAGCGCCGCCGTCCGGTCGAGAATACAATTTTTTTCGCGAGGGTGGAGGTGAACAAGTCTGATGTTTTCATGCAGGTGTGATGCCCAAGCGCGGGGTCGATGTGGGCGAGTGCGAGATCTTCAGGTTTTATAAGCTGGTGACTCTGAAAAATATGGTGGAGCCCATTTCCATGATCGTCCCGCGCAGGGTGAGAGAAGCCAAGATTTATAACATGGGTTCGGCTGTAAAGACAAGCTGAAATGAGACGCTTCTCTGAGTGAAACGGAAATGAGGTCAAGTGGATTTGAACTCTTTCCCCGCCATTGATGGAATTTTCTGTGTGCAAATCAGTGAGTGTGTGTGAGTGTCTATGTGTAATAGAGCCAGACCGATATATATCGGCCGGCCGATATTAGGCATTTTCCATAATATCGGTATCGCCAAATATAATGGCCGATAAATGAATATTTTAAAAATAAAATAAAAACGGACGAAACACGCTTTAATCATCTCTCCTTGGCCTCTTATATTGAAAATGTATGTTTTACAATTTGCAGTATGATGTTATCTATTGCTAATCATAGACTAGCTAACCACAAAGCTAGCTAATGCCACTATCATCAGTGGAAGAGCTCTAACGTTAACATTAATGAGCTTGGAAACCACAATGAACTTTTTCTGCCTAAATAAAGTAATGATTACTGTATATATAACTAGCATATCTCTAGTTACAGTCCCTGCATTGTAAAATATAAGTTATACTTGCGAGGAGTGAACATTTAGACATAGAGAAAAAGTATCAAACGCATCTTGTGCAGAAAAGTTAGCTTTTCTTTTACACGTGTGTGAAATCCAACAATATTTAATAAAAAAAAAATATCGGATTTTAAAACCCCAAAATATTTGTATCGGTATCGGCCTTCAAAATCCTTTATCGGTCGGGCTCTAATGTGTAAGTTTGTGTGTGAGCGTGTTTTTATAACACAACACTTGTCTGCTATGGACGGGATCTGCTGTTTAAAAGCAGAGGCTCTGTTCTTTCTTTGGATATATTGCATGTTCAGGCCATGAAAATGGTGTGAATTTGTGAAAATGGTCAAAAATGCTGGCGGGGAAATAGTTAAAGTCACTGAAACGAAGCCGTTACACACTAAAAGTCCTTCTGTGATGTGTGTGTGTGTGTGTGCTGCAGTCGGAGTCGTTTCAGGAGGATGTTTTCCCGATGACGGCGGGCTCAGAACCGGCTCTGTCGGCCGAGGAGTGGCTCAGTGGGACGGACCGGGGTGACGTCTATATACACATATATATCTGAGAATAAATGCATAAATAAACATGATCTGAGTTCATTAAAGTATAGATGTGTGTGTGTTTGTACAGGCCCAGTGCTGATTTCTCTTAAAGAAGCGTATAAACGTCCAAATCCAGCAGGACTCAGAGCATCGAGACGAGACAGACGCACTGTGAAGGGCATCGACCTACTGGAAAACACTTCTCCAAACACTGACAAAGAGGTGTGTGTGTGTTTGTGTGTGATCTTGTAGCCCAATATGAGATTATTGGGTTGTTTTTCCCAGGAGAAACATCTGTGAACTTCTGTTTGAGCTTTTGATGTCTAGGGGGAAACGAGATGTCGCTGAGATGACGTGTGTGTGTGTGTGTTTTGCAGCTGCTGAAGACGGTCTACAGGCAGCAGGATGAGCTGAGGAAACTCAAACATCAACTCGGAGAGAAAGACCAGAGAATCCGGCAGCTGGAGCTGGAGCTCAAGAACCTGAGAAACACGTCCGATAGACCGCTATAAGAGCACACTGAGGAAATAACTGTTTTATTACGATTTTATGGACTTATATTTAAATTTAATAATGTTATTAAGATGGATGTGATTTTTTTGAAGTGCTAGTTCTGCCAAAAATGAAATTTCGGTCATTATTTATTCACTCCCGTAATATGTTTACCCTGCTTTTCTTACTCAGTATTAGGGGTGTCACGATTCTCCAAATCCTCGATTCGATTAAGTTATCGATTCTAAGGTCACGATTCGATTCGATTCTCGATTTTAAAAAAAAATGTAAAGCGCAGATTGCTATGCAATTTTTAGACTACACATTTATGCATTATGCAATATAAATTTGTTCACAATGTACACTACACCATTGCCAAATTTAAAATATAACAAAAACAAGTAACATCATAAATGTAACAATAACTTTATTAAGTCAATTGGAAACTTAAGAGAAACTAAATGGCAGGTTACTTTGCTTTTGTAACTGCAGTCTTCTCAGAAGATGACCTTTATGTTCACAATCACAACAAAACAAACAAAAGCAATAAAACAGCAATGTCCATAGACTCCACACTAGTCTTCTCTGAATAAGCATCTTAAACTATTTCCGAACAGTTATATTCTGTTATAAAAAAAACATATACTACACAAATAACTACTTTTTATCCCCTGAGAATGATGACTGTATTTTTCATTATTTTATGTTCTTCCTAAAGAGGGATATGTTGTTTTGTTTAGAGCTGCTATTATCAGTTGTCACAGGGATGGTTACATTTTGTCTGTCCAACTTCCATTCCACTACCATTTCCCAGTATAATGTGCTGTGACAGTCATGAAGCTCTGTGTTGCTCTGGAGGTCCAGCAATCTGTAGTCAAGGCCACTAAATGTGCACTTCTCAGACCTTCAATAACTTTCTCCTTTACATTGTTGTACAATCAGGGTATCACCATAGTTGTGCCGGATTCACATATAGCGCCTAAAAACGCGTAGAAAACGCTGGGCGCGCCGCATTCTTCATTTTGCATAGCGCCAGGGCGGTTGCGCTTCAGTTGGTTCTTGTCACATGACCTATTGTGTGCGTATGGTGCGCTTGCGGTATTCTGAAAAGTTGATATGTTGTTTTTATCTCGACGCGGCGCGGACGCGCAAGTTCCGTTGATGGGTCTTCTATATCTGCAGTTGCCATATGTGTCAGTTAGAGAACTCGCAGCCTTTCAACAGGTGTTTTGTTTTCCGCACTGTGATGAGTCGTTCATCATGAATGAGTCATTCATCATAAACGATCTGTTCATTGCCTCTGTCACGCGACAAATGAACAAAAGACTCGGAAGGTAAATGTTCTCTGTAAATTATTTTTCACTGCATTCAATATGTACATCTTCTTAATGTTCGGGGAATTTGCATGTTAATAGTATAACATTTAAAGCCCCTGAAATGACTAGAAAAAAAGTTTAGTTAATTTTGATGAACGAGATTGCACAATAGAGTCAGTAAAACGATCCGAACTTTCCATCACGGACGCGACATGGGGCGTGGCAGTATCGACGATACCATTTTTTATTTCGATTTCGATACCATTGAATTAATTTCGATCGATTTCGATTTAATATCGAAATCGTGACACCCCTACTCAGTATGTTCATCTTGTTTCCAGTCCAAATATCAAATAATTCTTAAATCAAGATGCATTTACTAAAGTAGTGAAATACCATGTTATGTCTTGTTTTGGGGGGGGGGTATTCTAAGTTTTTGCTTAAAACAAGAAAAAAATTTGCCAATTATGCCAGAAAAATAATCTTGTTTCCGTTTAAATTAAGATAAATTTTCTTATCCCACAAGCATTTTGCTTTTTTTAACAAAAACTTATTTCATTTTAATTTCCCCACCTATAAAACAAGATATGATATCTTATGGCATTTTACTCGTCTAGTAAATGCATCTTGATTAAATCATTTTCAAATATTTGGACTGGAAACAACAGTGTATCCTGGAATCGATGTCTTAGTTTTGCGGTATTATTCAGCATATACTGTGTTTCACGGAAGAAAGAAACTCATACACACTGTAAAAAATATTTTCAAGATTTGTTATCACAACATATTTTCTTTTGTCAAATCAACTTTATAATAATTTATTTAGTTGAGATAACTTATTATTTTGAGTTTCTAATGATTAAATTAATCTCCTTCATTGTATTAACTCACTTTTTCCAGTTCAATCAACTTAAAATTTTAAGGCAACCCAGGTTACTTACTTTTTTAAGTTAAACCAACAATATTTTTTACAGTGTAGTAATCACACATTTTTTTCTTTTGTCAAATCAACTTAAATAATTTATTTAGTTCAGATAACACATAATTTTGAGTTTCTGATGATTAAATTAATATCCTTCATTGTATTAACTCACTTTTTCCAGGTTACTTACTTTTTTAAGTAGTTAAACCAACAATATTTTTTTACAGTGCAGGTTTAAGATGGCATGTTGGTGAGTAAATTATGAATTTTTAGATTTTGTTGTTCCTTTAAGATCTGTACAGAAAGAACTGTTCCTTTAAGATATGTACAAATGAAGTCTTCAATGTGTCCATTCATAAACATTTGTTATGCAACATATGTATTGTATGCATAACCATGTACAAAATGTATGTTGCTTGAATACAAAAATATTTATTAAGAAGCAGATGTGCTTATGAAGATCTACCAGAAGATGGCGCTAGAGGAAAGCACAAACTGCAAAGGCCTTCATGTCAAACTATTACAAACACATGAGATGTTCATGTTCATACTCGATTTTTGCGTTTTGTCGGCGTGTGCATACAGTATATTTGTAAATATGTTTACCCTAGGAAATAAAATATTGCTCAACCGCATAATCATGGAGTCTGTTACTTGGCCTACAAGTTTTCCTCTCTCCACTGATGCGGCAAGGTGTTTTTCGACTATTCTGAAAGCTGATAAGTAAACATGAGTAGTTGTGCAAGCCTGAGATCACATTTCAAATGGTAAACTTAACTAGAATCCACATAAACTACCTAAAAAACAAAACAAATAAATGGAAGTACTAAATCAAGGGTCCACTAATCAAATAAGCATTACATTTCTTCAGTACAAACAGTGACTCATTCATGTTTACTACAAATGAGTTCAGGAGAATTTGTCCTGCAGGGCAGAAGATTTATTTCTTTTTAAATGATCTGTAGCGTTAGTAAACCACGACCAGATTGTTAAATTCCCCTTGCAGTCAATAATATTCCCTTAAAACTCATCATTGATCACCAAAATGACATATTTAAACGTTTTTTTTTTCATGAAAGAAAATTGTTCGCGCACAGCTTGTATGTAACTCGATACCCTTGCCTCATTTAGAATGCGCGGTTCTATGAATATGCAAATGAGCCCCGCCTCCACTCAACTCAGAGATCCACTGGTTGATCCGATTGGTTACAAGGTCGTTTGTGACGTCAGAAACACCAGCGATTTCACACCGTGTTTTTGACTGTCTTTGGTTCACTGCAGTTTTAAAAAGAAAATACTCAGCAATGCTGTCGACTTATGAATTTACACATGGTTTGTCTTAAAGCGTATTAAAAACACCACATAAACAACATTAAAAGCTGGATTTTCACCACAGCTGAGAAGAGAAAATCACCGACTCAAAGATCCAAAAGCTCTTATTTACCTCCAGGAACCAAATGTGGATCTCTCACCTCATTTACAATGAATGACAGTTCCTTGTAAACAGTCATGCAACGTCTGTAACCTCCCACAGCTTGTGTCCTGAAACACGACCAAAGCGCTTTGACAACATCTGCCAAAGATCTGCAGAAAATGTCAACGATAGAGCTCCGGTTTCACATAAGACTGAGAGATTTCTGTCATTTGTCTCTATGTGGCCAGAATGAAATCACCACCAGTTGAATATTTGAGGCTGGAATCCAATATCAGAAGATGAACATCAGCAATATCTTTTATTCTCAGAGCTATACCACAATATTGGGGTCATTAAGAAAAGCTACGAGTGCATTGGGCCTTGGGATATAAAATAAAAATGTTAAAAGTGATGTTTCAATGTAAAATATATTTCCTACCATTCCTTTTCTCAAAAAATAATTAAACAAACCAAAGTAACTGATAATGGTAATTTACTGAAGAATAGAGCCTAATGCTTTTTGAGTTACTAAAGTTTCAGACTTCAAATTTGCTTTAGACTGTCTTCTATCTGTACACTAAATTACATTACTTTCCCACAAGCAATTCTATGGGCTGCCATTGACTTTCAGAGCGGAAGAAGAAGAAGAAGAACGCCATCAAATATTGGGGCACTTTTTAATGGCGTACTGAAGAAAGGCTAGAAACTGAAAGTGTTGCTGCTTTAATGTCGCTCAGGCACACATTGTTAATATGATCACCGTCCGCCAAGAAGCAGACATCTACATTGGTGTAATCGATCTTTGTGATTGCAGAACATGTCATGATATCTTTGTAATGAGTTAGTGAGCTTTTAGTTATGAGACGGGCTGGATAATGGCTTCATCTGTTTCGAGGCACAAAAAAAAACGAAGCCACATTGTTCATGCATAAATCTAGGCAGAGCACTTAATTTTCTGTGGAAAATTATTGAAAATGCGCAATGGCCATATCATCGGGAACTTGATCTGCCTACATTCGTCCGGTTTGAAGATTATGTGATATTTATCACTGTCATTAGACGTCTGCTAATGGCGGAAATAATGACCAGAGTGACTGACGCGTTGCATCATGGGAAACTGTTCAGACCCAGCTATAGACAGCATAATTGAAGTAATAAGCTTAAGCAAAATCAATCTTAGCGACTGTTGAAGGCGCTGGAGGAAAGATTAATGTCATCTCAGTCTTGGGAATAAAAATTAGCCTCATCAATCAAATGCGAAAACAATACATGAAATATTAAAGGAATAAGCATCATATTTTATGCAGTTATTATTTATTTATTTGTACTTTTCCGAACAATTCCTTTAAAATCTACAGTACGTTCTTTTCTAGACTTCCAAGCATCCAAGAATATGCTAATCTGCATAATAGGAGCCTATAAAGATCATCTCACCGCCTTCAAATTACATGCTGATGAAATAATAACGGTTGCGCGCCATTTAATTTGATTGTAGTTTGATTCAAATGTTCTCAGAGCAGTCTGATTTGATTTGCCGTGCCATTTCTGAGTCGTCGAGTTAAAATGTCACGCATGTGTTCAACTTGCATTCAAAGTTTATATACTTCTCATTATTAGCAAACACCCGTCAGGTTTATTTGAAAGCCGTTCCTCAGACCTGTCTTAAAAGTGGATATGAGGTGCTCACACTGTGTAAAACAGTTTACGAGGTGCGAAAAGGTTTTACGGGGAATATTTTCAACAGCAGGGCAGGTCGAGTTCAACAGGCTCTCTGAGGAATTTCTCAGTAGGTTGATACTCTAAGACTAGAGAAATGTTTTCAATTTTATGTTTCTTGGCGATCTCTCAAAGTTTATGTGTTGATTCTTGGTTTTTTGTTTGTTTTGTTTTTTACAAAGTTGAAGTAGCAAGTTACATAAGCCATAGGTTGGTATTTCACATTCTAGGAAAATATTCATAAACACAAGTCCTAAAGAGGAAGAGAGCACTTCCATATGAAAACATATAGCTCAACAACATTTCCTTTGAGAACTTCTCCAAGACACCTATATAGCGCTTTTTTACAATACAGATCGTATCAAAGCAGCTTTTAGGGCATTTCAGAATGTTTGTAAACAATAGGCACCGCAATACTTCCGGGTGACTGAAGAGATCCAGCCGGCAAATGGTCTATATAGACACTACAAATACATTTCAGAAAAAAAATATTAATTTCCCGCTTAAAAAGATCGTTCCGTGCATATTCATAGAGAGTAAAAGAAAGTGCATAGTCTACTCGCCCTCTGAACCCTCATAATAAATGAGTTCTCATTTTACACACACCTCTGAAGGGATAGAAAGTCCTCAGGATACCGCATCACTCGCAAGACGCAACTTGGATTAGTTGTCAACAAGGCGAAGTCCATCATTCTCCACTTGTCGCAGCTCTCTCGCGAAAATGTTTGCAGCACACACTAGTTTGGATCAGGTTTAGACGTGTCCGTGTTTGATGGCAAACCAACCGTCCAGAGCCAGAGTCTAGCCCTGGCAGCATCGCGGGGAACATCAACGCACTTGGACTTTGCACCATGAAAACAAATAGTTTGCGTCCCATGATTGCCTCTCTCATCTAACGTTACTACGCGATATCACAATTTGAAAGATCCATAGACATATACACTAGACCTCACCTTGGATACGGCAGTTCATTGGAACGAATGCGTCAATAGAGCCGCCATCTTGAAACAGGGGAGCCCCTCCACTTTAATGCATCAGCGTCAATGTAGTAGACAGGTCTAACGGAAATAAAATCACCATAAATCATCATGAATGCGATTTTTCTTGTTTTTTTGGTTTGTTCCAACGGTCAGACATGTATTTATCATTGATTCCAGAAAGAATTTTTTTTTTTTTAAACATTCTTCCTAGTTCAGATTTCATCCGTGAACATCATACGCTGCACAAAAGTCCGCCACCATCAATGAATTCAAAGTAAAGGCAGAGATAGCAGCGTTACCTAGCTACTTCCTATGACAAGACCCCTGTTCCAAGATGGCGGCGGTTTTGTCGCATGCTTAGAACCCCCAGGTGAGGTCTAGTGTATATGTCTATGGGTAAGATCCATGTGGTGTCATGAATAATTAAGAGGTCGTGTCTTCTCATAGGATAACACCGATGAGTCATCAACGCACTGTGCAGTGCACTGCCACGTCACCCGCTACAATGAAGATTTTAAACCCGGAAGACGAAAAAAGCGGAAAAAAACTCAAATTTAACCATTTTAACCTTATTATTAAATTTAACAGATGCTAACATTCAATGGTCTTCAATGGTGTTCAACACACATACCTCTGTTATAATCTCAGAAAATTTGGTTTGGGGTTTCATGACCCTTTAACTATATGACTTGTCAGAGAGTTCCATTCAACCATATAGTTCTACGTTGTTTTGAGTTTGTTCTGGTAGTAAAATAAAATAAAAATATGTAGTAAACATATTTACTAATGACGGCATGCCTCGTGAGATATGTATGTACATTAGAGCTATACAGACAGTCAGGAGTTAAAGCCAAGATGCATTGCAAACTTCACCAGTTACAGTGAATTCTCTCACTGGAATTTAACGTCTTTTAACTCTCGACTCAAGAGGAAATCAGATTCCAAATGGAATTGTTGAAGGTCGGGTCGATTCCACAGTGTCGACCTCGTCGCGATGACATCGGATGAACAGGAAGTGAGGCCTGAAATATCCTTTTTCCAGGCATTGTGTTTGACGGCGTTCGCTTTGAATTCAAGAATGTGTGGAAGGATGTACCTTTAACCAAGAATATACATTCCAAGTTTCAGGCACGGACCGACATTGTTGTCCAGTATTGTGTCTTCTACAGTTTGCGCTGTTGAATCGATATCGTCTGTCCTAATAACCTCTCTGAACTTCATTAAGGCCTGAACGGATGCTGGCACAGCTTCAAATGCGCTTTCATAACTTTGTTAGATCTCTTTTGTGGCTGGTGGCTCGTTTAGATGTGCTATTGATTTTAATCAATGTCCAAGGTGTAAAATGGTAAAACTCAAGTCTGCATTTTATGACCTCAGTGTGTTCTTTTGAAATGTAATATTGCATCATGAGCTGGGGAACTTTTGTGGGAACATTTCGGGATGTCTGTTAATCTAATATTTAATTAAAAAAGGGGGGTTTTGGCTGCTGCCAGTGCCAGTTAATTTCTCTGAACATATCAAGGCTTATTCATTTTAATCCTGAAGCGATCCATTCTGATGTTCCTGTTCACACTGTAGGGACCAGTTGCATTTCAATAAAAAGGGAAGAGAGCACTTGATGTGTTTAAACACAGGTCAACATTTATAGCTTCTCCAGTTTTCCTGTTTATTTGAAGGTTTTGAAGCTGTGCATTTTAAAAATGCGTCAACTTTTGGACATTTTCCGTTTTTACTGTGTGAATTATTATGCAAACGTCACCAGTTTGTTTTATAATATTGCAACATGAGCTGGGGAAGTTTTATGGGAACATTTCGAAATGTCTCTGTTAATCTATTTTATATTATCTAAAATCAAATACTAATATTTAATAAAAAGGGGGGTTTTGGCTGCTGCCAGTTAATTTATCTAAACATGTCAAGGCTTATTCATTTCAATAGTGAAGCAATCCACTCTATTCCTGTTATGCTGTACCAGGGACGAGTTGTATTTCATTAAAATATTCAATAATTAAAAACATGCCAGCTAATAGTTTATTAGTATTATTATTGATTTTTTTTTTATGAGGGTTGGAAAATGTATAAGTAAATAAATATTTATTATCATTTATTAATTGTATTTTATTACCAAGGTTTTTTGGGCCCAAAAGAGTTTTATTTTAACTGGAAGGAAGAATTGTTTTTCCTATGAACTCTTACCTCTAAAGATTATAATGACAATTTGAAATCCTTGCTATATGTTAACTTATGTAAGTGGCATTTAAAATTCACACTTTTTTACACTAGACTCATTGATATATCACACCATAACAGGAGAGCATAATATGATTAGTTGTAAAATGAAATAAAGGGAAACTGCAAACTGATTTACGGAGGTGAGGGGGTCTGTGATTGATTATGCTGGCCACGGATGAGAAAAGAGCATGTTTACATGCAGATGCTGTTTTCCAGGGGAGGAAAACGGAGCTGGGCGTAGCAGACGAGTCTATCGATCAAACTGTGCCGAAACGCTGATGAGATCGAGTCTGAAGTGTCCACTGAAACACAAATGCATGCCATGTTGCATTAAATCAATGCAGCTTCTGAGGTGAAACATACAACAAAGTGAGGCAACAAACACGCAAGCAGTTAAAAATGGAATGAAACTTTTGATCATTTTAATACTCTTACCGGTGGCATTAGTAAAGTGATGTTGCACAATGTGTGTTTAAATGAAGGAGGACTAATATGGCGTTCCTTCTGTAGTAGGCGTAATGTTAGGTAATCAAACACTTAAAACCATGCTGGCCAATTCGATTTGAGTGGTGCCCCATGGCTATAAACACTTGAATTTCATGGCACTAAAACACCCAAAGCCATGTTGTAATGTTAAAGCCATATTGTGATTTATTTTTCTTGTTTTAATATTATTTTATTAGGGTCGGAAAATGTATTGAATTTTATTTCAATATTAAAATGTCAATTTAGTCAAGATTTTTGGTCTTATTTAACGAGAAGGCAGTTCTGAGAGTTACAGTATGCTGTGTTTTAGTACAATTCTTGCCTCATAAGATCAATGAAAACTTTATTCCTCATTATAAGGAAGAATAAATAAATAAATAGCAAAAATCATGCGACATGGAGGATGAAGCGAGGTAAATGTTGTTTTGCACTGCACTGTAAAAATTAATTTAGACAAAATATGGAAACTCAGAATTACAAATTGGCTCAATTAAAGGAGTATTTCACTTTTTCCGAGTCATTTGGTTCATTCAACGAACGGAATGAGCGAATTGACGAATTGAATTGAAAAAGATTCGTTCGTTTTGATGAACGAATTCGAACAGGAGAGTCATGAACGTGTATCACAGAACAGAACAAGGTGACCATTTGAGCTGATAAAACTTAAACTTTTTTTTTTTAAATGAGCGATCATTTCGCTTGATAAGACCCTTATTCATCGTCTGGTGTCGTTTAAAGCCCTTTGAAGCTGCACTGAAACTCTCTTTTTGACCTTGAACCGTTTGGACCCCATTGAAGTCCATTATATGGAGAAAAATCCTGGAATGTTTTCATCAAAAACCTTAATTTATTTTCGAATAAAGTGAACTACTCCTTTAATAAATGACTAAATAATATCCCCATGCAAGATTAATTAAGTATGCCTACTAATTAATTTATTCACTTAAAATTTAAAATGTATATTCACCGAAAGTATCGAATTGTGTTCAGTCAATCTATCAAGTCGAAGTGAAAAATTTGTTTGCAGAACAAGTCAAAAAACAAGTCAACATTCAAAAAAAATGTGTAGGCTACCAGCTACGCATGCGCAAAGTGAGCCAGATGAGGAAAAACCGAGAATTCAAATGCGTATGCGCGGGAGAGCGAGTGAAACCGAGCCAGCCGTGCTGAAGACTGAGACAAAAATTCCCAAGATAATACAGATAAGAGCTCTGTGAGCTCTCAGTGAGCTCTGAAATTATCCAGTAAAGTTTTAGTTTATGACCCTGTATCAAGTTTAAAAGGCATATTGTATAATCACGAGTTCATTCATTCATTGGTAGCTTGACATTTATTGTAGGCTATTATTTAAAGGAAATGTTTTTGTGTATTTTGTTGTGTTCCCTACATAAAACGGAGGAGAGCAGACATTATTTGAGGATTTATGTACAGTATTTATTCATGTGACTTCGAAATAAAGGTGTTTTAGCAGAAAATCTGGTGCAAAATATAAATGCAGCATTTGTTTTTAACATGTAGCCTATACAGTAGCTTCGGTTGAGGGGAAATTGCCATTGAAAATGACTTCAATTTGAGTCTGAGTATGAATCCAGGCTCATAAGATTGAATAAATCCACTTTGAACTTTCATTTTGTGAAAATGAAGAAAAAAAATCAGTGTAAATTGTTTTCGGAAATGCCATACAAAATATTTAAATAAGATAATACATTACATTTGATGTTGGAAGAGTGAGTAAAGGATGACATAATTTTCCTAGTTTTACGGTTTATAAAAAAAAAAAAAAAATTAAAACAAGATTGTTCAATCTTAGATTGGATCGGCCAACACACAGAGATGATGCAGACTCGACCCAAAAGTTATAAATACTGACAAATTGTGAGAGACAGAAAGCTGATGTCACGTGTCCTCTCTCAATCAACCATGAAATCACACAATAAACACTCGTTTCCTCAGGCTCGCCTTGTTTTTCTTCTCTGTTTGCGTTTGCTGGCCTCAGTAATGACTATTCTAAGCACGAAACCCCATTCCACAGTGAGGTCAATGTTCCTCAGAGAGGCACTTAGCAACTGCAGCATGCTGGGATACAGTATGTGTGCAGTGAATATTAACGGCTGTGTCTGCTAGTCATGTGGAGTTCTGAGAAAAAGGTTCAACAGGCTATAAAGTTGTGTACACCAACCTTTGCAGATGTGTAGAAATCTGCTAACCGGCCACAGATGAGTATTCGCAAACCATGTGACCAAGGACAGGACACTCAGGTGAGACAGCTGAAGAAAGGGCCAATGGCCAATCACACAGAACACCTCAGCAACCACTCAGAATACCATAGCAACGCCTTGGCAACCATCCACAACACTCTTGCATGATGATGGTAAGTTTTGAATAGGCAAACAGCACTGTTAATAGAAATGAATATGTCAAGGCCATAACCATATCTTGAACATTGGGGGGGGGGGGGGGGGAGCCACAATTTTTTATTTTATTTAAAGAAATTAAATAATTAAAGGATTTTAAGGGAATAAAGAAGAAATAATTATGGAAAAAGAAGCTCAAGGTCTTATTATAGCCTAGTTGTGAAGTAATCCATTTAAACATTTAAAAATATGCATACATTTCCTCTTGTTAGTTAGCCTGGCTAATAAGTTTAAAGGGTTAGTTCACCCAAAAATGAAAATTAAGTCATTAATTACTCACCCCCATGCTGTACCAACCCCATAAGACCTTCGTTCGTCTTCGGAACACAAATGAAGATATTTTTGATTAAATTTGAGAGCTGTATAACTACCACATTGGCTCATAAGGGACTGCCTCTTGACGGCCCAGAAAGTCAATGAAGAAAATGTTTAAATATCCCAAGTGACTACCGTGGCTCAACTATATGTTTATCAAGCCACGAGAATACTTTTTGTGCGAAAAAACAAACAAAAATAACGAGTTTATTCGACTATTTCTTTTCTTCCTTGTAGGCCAGAAACGAGACTTCCTTAGATTTCCACGACGCATGCGCGAGAATTGCGATCTCCTTACACTACTTCAGTTCAGTTCTCGCGCATGCGTCGTGGAAATCTAAGGAAGTCTCGTTTCTGGCCTACAAGGAAAGAAAAGGAATAGTCGAATAAACTCGTTATTTTTGTTTGTTTTTTCGCACAAAAAGTATTCTCGTGGCTTGATAAACATATAGTTGAGCCACGGTAGTCACTTGGGATATTTAAACATTTTCTTCATTGACTTTCTGGGCCGTCAAGAGGCAGTCCCTTATGAGCCAATGTGGTAGTTATACAGCTCTCAAATTTAATCAAAAATATCTTCATTTGTGTTCCGAAGACGAACGAAGGTCTTACGGGGTTGGTACAGCGTGGGGGTGAGTAATTAATGACTTAATTTTCATTTTTGGGTGAACTAACCCTTTAAGTGCTATTTTTTTAATAAGTCTGATCTTAGTTCGTTATTCAATGCTATAAAAACGTGAATGTGACGTCATGATTGACAGCTGTGATTGACAGCTTCTCTAAATGAAGTCACTGAGGCACGAACAGACATTTTATTTCCATTGTCAGGTATTAATGGACGACGGCGACGTGGATGGTTAATTGCCTCCGCCGAAGTCCATTAATAGTAGGCTACCTGACAACGGACACCTCGAAGAGCATTAACCAAGCCATGGTCACTTGCCAAATAACATTTTTAAAACATTAGTTTAAATTAAGATTAGTTTTACAATCGAAATCTAAAGTTTTTACAAACAATAACTTGCTTTCCCTGGTTGGTTACGCCTGACGGTTTATTTAGAAACCGGAGATATTTATAGTGCGCTCAGCTCGTCGAACCCTTCAGTTTAGCTCACTTACGAGCAAGAAAGTTCTTGCAAAAATTCTCCAAAAAGGTTAAAAGAAATAAAGAAGTCGCTCGTTGTATTAGTAGGCATAGTATAACGGCTAACTAGATGTTTGTTTCGATACAATACATTGAAAACGGATACTTTGACTGCCTGTTGCTATGGTTACTCACATCACATCTGATGTAGCCAGCGCATTTATTTATTTATTTCGCATGCATGGTAAACGGTCAGTTGCACCAGAACTCCTTTACTTTCTTTTTAATGGACACCCTGCAGCCAATCAGAATCGAGTATTCTATTCACCCAGACCATGTTATAGCTTTTTTTTACAATCTATAGTTCAAAATGATGTTGGTGTTGATTCTCACAGAACCAAAGACTAAAAGTAACCTTACCTCAAGGTACAATATGATTACTTGTTTCATATTGGCTCCAACAATAACAACATATTTCTGGTTGAAATTAAATTAAAAGTGCATAATAACAGGGACGGAGGGTGTGCAGATGTCCTCATGCGGGCTGAGTGAAATATGCTGCACATTGACTCATAAATCAAATCATACACCTGCTCGTGTGAAATGTAGCAAGATCACTTCTTTAACACAGAGTTTCGGTTTGTTCGTCAAGGTAGTGAGATGGACGTCATATATTACACTGTGAGAAAAATGTGTGTGTGTATCTTTGAGCATTAGAGCAAGTATAACCGAGTTTTCTCCTACTCTGCCTCAAGGTGGACTTTATCATGAGCTTTCACCGGTTGCTTTATGAGACAGCGCATGATAAACGAGAGCTTTCCGAGGGAAACGCAAATCAGATTTATCTCCGACAGGCAATCCGAATGACCGCAAGCCCTTCCGCTGAGTCAGGTTAGACACGTCTATTGCTCGCAGATTATCAATCAAGTAGTAATAGATTCCCATTTCTCAGAAATACACAGCAGTCTATCTGAGCCTCTCCATGTCATATGTCAGGCTATTACACAACCACCTCAATGAAGTTTGGAGGATTCGTGCATTAATGTGTTCATTTTTTTTTTTTGCCTGATTCAATTGCTCATGTTTCTGGACTTCAGACATTCGACTCACTGACCTCAGAAGCTTGTTTTTGTTTTACCAACACCAATAAATCACATATTGTTTCTTTGAGTTTGTAATATGAAGGTAAAAAGGTTTCTGTACCTTCTTTTAGTAAATTTGAAAGACAGTGCATTTCTTTATTTATGCAAAGAGATTGATTCTTCAAAAGATTATGAATAATAAATGTTTTCTTTCCATCCATTAATTTCACCAATTTCCTCCATTGTGATTTACATAGCCTATACTCTTTCTCATAAACACACCTCACCTCGATTTGCCATCTAAAACACTAATGCATGTGAAAGAGAGCTTGACGTCCCTGGACATTTTATACGAGATAGTTTGCAATTTGTGTCCGGGACATGATGCTAATGGTTGAGCATTTAGCGCTAATATGAGATGATGTTCGGAACAAGCACATTCTGCTCTCTCATCACCAAAACAAACCCGGAGCAGATGGCTAATGCCAAACACAACGAGACTGACACACGAGATCCTATCGTCAATGTATCTTTTTTTTAAGAGTTGCATGTTTTTTTTTTCACCCTGTGATTCAATTAAATTCATATTTATTTGTATAGCACTTTTCAAAATGCACATAATTTCAAAAAATGCATTACAAGTCCACATTACAGTTTAGAGTGATCTGTTATCAGAGGTAACTTTCTTAGTTATATAATGCAGAAATGTATTAAACAAAGTAATAATTTAGGTAGAAACAATAAAGTAATGCATACTTGTTGGTTGAGAAACGATTATGACATTTAGAAAAATGTAGCATTGATGCATGTTGATTCAGAGTTGTGTCATCTGAAGTCATCAGTAGTAAATAGCGAGGCTTCTCGTTATTATTGGGGGAAATAGAGTACCGAAGTTATATGACGTCACTCTGTAGGCCAAAACGCGGAAGTGAGTTAGCATTTTAGCACTAAAGCCTATGGAATTTTTTAATGGGTTTTTCGCCTGAAATAAGGTCTGTGGTGAACAAAGTCTCTAAATATTTTCACGTTTTGATCTATGACATAAAACACATAGTTATAACTAGGGTTGGGTATCGAGAATCGAGTATCGATTGGAACCGAGACTAACTTTTCGTTTTTCCCGGAATCGTTCAAAAGTTAAAATTTCGATTCCTAGTTTCGATATTCACAGTCCGCCGAGCGGAAGAAGAAACCGCTGAACAACACCAATGAAGAAGCGTCTACCGGAAGTGTTGGCATAACCACGCAAGTCGAACATGAGTAGCTTACGTCAGCGGTCCAAAGTGTGGCTTCACTTTTCTAAAAATAACGAAATCTCGGCAAAATGCAAAATTTGTGACAAAAGGAGTATTTTTACAGAAGGAGTATTTCCTTCAGAAAGGCCGTTGGTTAGCAAGGTTAGCTAAACTTTTTTGACCCTGCCTCTTAAAAGAATCGGAATCGAGAATCGTTAGGAACCGGAATCGAAACAAGGAATCGGAATCGTTCAAATTCAAACGATACCCAACCCTTGTTATAACCAGCTACACTGTAAAAAAATATTGATGGTTTAACTTAAAAAAGTAAGTAACGTGGTTGCCTTAAAATTTTAAGTTTATTGAACTGGAAAAAGTGAGTTAATACAATGAAGGAGATTAATTTAACCATCAGAAACTCAAAATAATAAGTTATCTCAACTAAATAAATTATTAAAAAGTTGATTTGACAAAAGAAAATAAGTTGTGATAACAAATCTTGAAAATATTTTTTACCGCGTTTTTTTAAACTTTTTAAATTGTGTCTGCTTGTGTTTTTTAAAAACTTTATATGGGCTTCAAAACGTATACATTTTGGATTAACTTGTAAAGATTATCTTGATAAACAAAACGTGCAAGTGTCACAACTCTTTGTTGAACACAGATCTTATTTTTTTGCGATTTTCCAAGTCTATGGGGAAAATGCATAGCTTTTCGATCGAGGGAACCCATGCGGCGCTAGCTTACAAAGTGACGTCATCACTTCGGCACTCTATTATAAAGGGATGGAAGCTGAGTTTACTTGCATCACCACTCAATATGTGTCAGATAAACACCACGATAGCGCTTATATTTACAAAATATCATGAATATGACCTGACGTCCCCCTCGCATGCATGCAAAACAGCCGGGAGACGTTTTCACCATTTCCACATGGAAAGAAGCATAAAATAGGAGCCGCCACATGAGCAAGACATGCACGCAGATGGATGAAAATATGCTCCACAGATGGAAAAAGTCAAAAATGTGTAAAAACTGACTGGGAACTGAGAGTGTCCCACGGAGCATTTTCGCCGCGTCTGAACTTCAAAGAAACATCTGGATTAGCCCAAACCTCCTCGGAGGAACACGTCCTCAGAGGGATCTGACTTATCACACAGTTTCAATGTTCAACGTCATGTCCACTGTGCCAATAAAACTTCAAGTTTACCAGGGAAAGAGTAGATGAGATGAGGACGTCACATCGGGGGTCAATCTACTGTAATGAAGCCTGCCAGGAACATGTTATAACCCTTGAGTTATATTTTGCATGGAGAAATTGCAAAATGGATATAACAATTAACCACATGAAATTTGATGGTAATTAATTGATTGTTGGATTGATTACTTTATTATCAACATTTTTAACGTGTACACACAAATAACCAACAAACATAAGAACACCAAAAAACGTAGTAAACTTAGTAAAACGCTTAGTAAACTCTACTAAAAACAACATCAAATCAAATAATCAAAATTTAAATAAGATACAGCTGATGATAATTACTGGAACATAACTGAAACTAAACAGAGCAACACCGTAAAAAAAAAAAATCCGTTAAATTTACGGGAAAACTCCGGCAGCTGGTTACCAGAGTTTTCCTGTTAAAAGTACGGTAGCAACATTTTAGGTTTTACAGACTTTGACCGTATTTAATTTTACAGCAATAAACCGTATTTCATTATTTGATATAATGTTAATTTACTGACATTTTGAAGTATTAATATCTGTTTTGTTCAATTGCAATACACCGACAGCCATCAATCACAGCAATAATGAGAGCCAATGAAATAACAGGTTAAAAATTTAAAAATGAAATAAGAATTCATTTAACAACGTTAAATGTAACATAAAACCCTAATGAACATAACTAATAAGAAAAAAACTAAGAAAATTATGAGTAAACAGTTAAAATACATTAAATGTGAGGTGTCACGCAGGAATTGTGGGAAAGTCAATTTACATTTTTTCACTGTAAATTATACAATGACTTCTTCATTTTCACTTCCATAAACTGTAAATTTAACAGTATTTTACAGTAAAAATACATTTAATGTACCATTATATATATCACAGTTATTTACCATATATATAGTAAGGAAACTTTCTGTTAACCAATTAACAGTTTTTCACTGTAGCACTGTTAAAATCACGATCATTTTTACAGTGAAGAGATAAACTAAAGAAAACAGAACTAATAAGAATATCATAATCCATAACTGTGTTTTTTTTTACATCGGTTTAGATCTGCAAACCTACACAACACGACAGGATTTCTGATCTTTGAGATCGTGCGTCCCCGATGCAATCACTCTTAACACACATTTATGATGCAAATCTGATAACCATCCAGATAAGGATTGTCGGAAGGGATGAATTGGGCCCAAAAATCGTCAGATTATCTTGTAGTGTGTGAGCGCCTTAAGCTGACGAAAGGCTGCGTCAAATCCTCTGAACCATTAAACAGAATTACAACCAATGTCATTCAGACGAATGACTGTGAGGCGTTTTGATTTGTGCAGAAAACCTGGAATGAATCTGTGAGGGAAATATCGTAAGAATTAAGATGCCATAAGAAGCACGAGAGCTCATGCTTCAGCGGTGTGTGTGAACATCTGAAGGAAATTCAGTGGGCAATGATACGTTAAACAGGGTTTCGCAGAGTAATCCACCTCTGCATGATGTTCTTAAAGACGATTAGCCGGACGGTTATCCTGTATGGATGGAAAACCCAAAGGAATGCTATTCCCATCCAATGCTGCACAAACTGGCAAAAACTGTATCTTATTACAAACTATCATACTTTTAAGTACTGTAAAGTACATTCATATGTATATGGCCTATATTTAAATTTAAATATTAAATACAGTCAAACCAAAATGCATTCAGACACCTTCAACATTTCTCACATTATCACAGTTTATTCACTCTAAACGGTACTAAAATATGAGCAGAATTGATATCTGACTGGTTTTGTTCGACTCTCACACATGAACTATGTTGAATATCTGTTAAATTTAACTACACAATTAGATAATACCAGTTTAGCTCAACCAGTGAGCAAGCAATGCTTCATGTTGTTCAGAGCATTAGCAATTACAGAAAACACACTTCAGCTCAAAGTGAGTCATTTTTGGTCTCAATTTTGTATAAATGTTACTGGTAGTCACTTTATGAAGAATATTTGTGTATATTATGTCACAGTTTGCTCTCCCCAGTTACATAAATGGACTATAGTGTCCTGCAAACACTAAAATGATATCTGGTGTCTGAATAATGTTTGGTTTGATTGTGTATAAATGAACTTTCATTTCCTTATTATTTCCCCAAAATAAATATAAACACTAAATCAAACTGTGAACAAGCAAAAGCCTGTTGAGGAAAAGCTTGTCAAGGGGTCAAATAAACCATGGTCACAGGGGTCGCAGGGTTAACAAAATTTGAGTTACGCTTGGAGTGAGAGTTATGGATGGGTTGGGGGGTATACTATAACTAGTACTACACTCTAAACAATGCTGGGTTGTTTGAACCCAAATTTGGGTCAAATATGGACAAACCCAAATTTTGGGTTAAAAATGTAATTTAAAATTTCAACTGTAAATGTTTTAATTACATTTTGCATGGGTTCGTCCATATTTGACCCAAATTTAGCATTTTTTTTAGAGCGTGTGATCATAATAATTACATTACAAGGATCGTCTAATTTTCAACAGTTGGTGTCTTCACAAGTGCATTGGCAACCCCTCTGATATTCAACTCTGAAAGAAATGCAGGATGGGACTTGATTTTCTGATAAACTGATTGGATGTTGAAAGTGTAGTTGTAAATAAATAAAGAGGTATTGATGTTTTTGGATAATAACGTGCACGGGTGAGTCACTCACAATAATAGCATGAATTAAATATATTCAATGCAGAATCTGTGATCGTCCGTTCTGAGTTTTATCCGTGCAAATCTTTAAAACGTCACACAGAACAACCCATTACAGAACATTACATCGCTTGAAATAATAAGGCATCCTATGGGAAAGAGTGAATAAAGCGTGAAACCCAAAGTAAACATGCAGGAGCTGCTCAGGGACAACAATAAAAACTTGTATCAACAATTATCTCGATTTGAAGATGAAGCTCGGCGCTGCAGTGAAAGATGGATTCCAGATGGAGACTAAAGTTGAGTAAGCTTATGGAATATCGTATTCCCCGAAACGGTGACGGACAGATATGTAAACACGATGCTTAACACATTTCCAGCTGTGGTTGTGTGGCTTTATTCACACATGTATTCAGAACTGCTGGCACATTCCCGTCTGCAATCCCCGAACCGCCTCGCATCATAAAGTGTTGGAGATATTATGTAATTACCCTGAATTTTATATTTATGTATGTGAATCTGTCTTTTTTTGTTTTTTGTTCAGGGTTTATATCTTTTCTTTCTTTTTTTTTTTACTACTGATCTTATCTATTTATTAAAACTGACAATATTTAACTGCAATTTGCAGCACTAAATGATTTTTGCATTTAAATTTAATGTACAGTTTGCTTCCAATTTTAACACATTTGTGAATCTCAGTTGACAAAGTATTAAAAATGATTATTTTAACAATCTAAACATGTTCTTCATTATTTCTTAATTAGTTTTACAGTAAAGCACAGGTGAAATTATAAGAATAACCCAGCAAAAATATCCCAGAATAGCAAATCCATTCATAGTAATATATATATATATATATATATATATATATATATATAGCATATTTACCTAGATTACGCATAATTTGCATATTTAAAAATAATATTTCAGACAACTTGTAATACAAAAATGTGTGCAATTTTAACGTTTTCAATAACCTGGGGAAATATATCAATTTTTTGTTTATATGGTTCTTGAAAATTATGCAGATTAGTGCATTACCTAGATAATGCATAATTTGCATATTTAAACATAGTAGCTATATCAGATGACTTCTAATGTGTGTACAGTTTTAATGTTTTCAATAACCCGGAGAAATATATCAATTTTTCTTCCCTCAAATGCAAAATTAGAATTTTTTATTGAAAATTTTGGTTCAAAGCATGTGTATAATTTAAAAGGCATCAAACATTTGAGCTCCATTAAAACTCACTAAATGTCTGAACGATTTTTCTAGACACATTTGTCTTCGTGGAATTAGGCAAATCCCGATGTTTATTTGATTTATCCGTAATGTTGCACGGAGCGTTTCTGTTTTAACAATCAGAAGCTTCTGGCTCTGGAGGTGGAATGAATTCATTGCCAAAAGGAACGCAGCACTTTTTAACAAAAATACATATTCAGAATTACACATCTGCTGTTTAAAGACCTCCTCAAAGATGATCACTTGTTTCCCCCTACATAAGCACATTTTTGCACAATTAATGCATTTTTTTTTTTTATCAAAAATGCATGGCTGTCAATGGAGAAACAGCTTTTCACATGCATGATAGTGTAGTTACGATATCGACCAGCAGGGGCTAAAAAACATGATCTTCACATCTCCAGCTCTAATCTATCCTGAACTCCCTCTCCTCGGATTCATGCAAGCGTTTCTGTCAGCATGAATCACATGAGATGCAATGATGCAGAAAGATGATCCTGAAACTTACATCTTACTATCATCTGTTAGGACAGTAGGTGTTTAATGCTCAGGCTGGACCGGTGCTTAAAGCAAACATGCGGAAGAAAACACTGATCTGAAGTTTCCACAGAAGACACAGAGATGTTAAACTACAGAACATTCAGAAATAACCTTTTCATAACTTAATGGGAACGTCAGCAAAACGCTCTTAAGAATATGATGATTTCCACATTCATATGGGGTTTTTACTCCAAGGTAACAGCATTACCATGGCAAGTCCAAAAAACTGTAGTTTCATAAAATATACCCCTAAATCCACCGTATTTGTATTACAAATGAAATTATAAGAACAAGAACATCTGTTTTAAAAACTTCATGACTTTATGTATTAAGCTTTATAACCCCAATCTGTTTCGCTGTTACTCTGGGCCCTGAATGTTACTTTAATGAGTCATTAACGTCTCCAATATCTTAAATCTTCAATATTAAAACCGCCTGAAGCTCCCGAGACAAAGAAAGGAATAATCTCGATGTTCACGGGGGTGAAAACTCTTCGTATGGCTCACCTCTGAACATCACTTTTCCACCGCCTCGACAGTCCATTATGGTTTGATAGTTTTTGCTTTCTTTCAAAGCGACTTCTCGACCTCAGAGTCGCCACAGAAAACTGTGAGAAGAAGCGTTTTCTGTTTTACGCGGCTCTCGGGAGCGGATGTTTCATAAAAGCCATAACTCTTCTGTAAATCACAGTCAAAACACACAAGCACATTCAGTGAGAAAACAGTTCACAACAGATGATTGTGCAACAGTTTCCAACAAGGTTAATTTAACTCTTGAGAGAAAGATGTTAAACCTTTCACAAAAAATGTATGATGGTAACACGAAAAATTAATATGACCTCATTAACACATCACAAGACTGTCTTCCACTATAAAGTTCCTCTTGAAAAATATGCTTTTAGCATAAACTATATTTCCGTTCAAATGTTTGGGGTTGGTAAGAAGTCTCTTCTGCTCAACAAGCTAAAAATACAGTAGAAATAGTGACTGTAATAATACAATGTAAAACAGCTGTTTTCTATGTGAAGTCCTTCAGAAATCACTCTAATATGATGATTTGATGCTCAAGAAACAATTATGATTATTTTCAGTGTTGAAAACCGCTTACTATTTATGTGTAAATACATTTTATTTTTCAACAAACTTCAACTGACCAGAGAGGAAAATCAATATGAAGCCTTACATTACAAGCCTAAAATGCATGTTCATGAAATATAGTAAAATAGAAATAGAGGCCTGAAATCAATAATTGCTTGAATTTTGAATTCTCTTTTTATTTTCCATTGGCAAACAAAAGAATTCTAAGCATAAATCTAATTAAATGTAATGAGAAAAACTGCCAATGAGGTAATTCTATAATAATAAATATTAAAGGAATGCTCTAGGTTCAATACAAGTTAAAGGGTAATTCCACCGGTGGAGACATGTGGGTCATATATGTAGAGGAATAGTATCATAAATTTCTAATTTGGGTCCTTCTTGGCCGATAAAAGGCAAAAAATGACTTTTTAGTGCTTGTGGATTGTAGACAACAATCCCCATAGTGCATTGCAATGCTCAACTCCGCAGGCCACTCCCACTGCTCCGCCCATCAATGTAGACTAGAGTTGAGCTCCACTCAACTACGCTACCACCTGGAAATCATTTCGCATAATGAAATCAGATAATGCGCGCTAATATAATATATGACGACGTAAGAGCGTCAAGGCAGCGCCCGCGCCATCAGCCAATGGATTGGCGTGATTATATACGGGCTTCAGACAATCGGCACACTTACTCTGACGCGTAATTTTACACGTGAAATGCAGCCAAACCTTGGAGGGTTTCGTCTTCGGCATCTTCATTAATCCCCTCGCTATCAGACGCTCCGGGAGTCTCCTGCAAATTGATAACGGCTCCCTGATGCCCGCAAATTAGATAAAATCTCCCGGAATTTAGAGCGAGCAAGAGCGCCCATACGAGACGGATCAGACTGTGCTCCACACCGTGTAGTGCGCGCACGAGGGAGAGAGCGAGAGATTTTCCGTGAAATTTTCTTTCTTATTCGGTCTGGTTGTTACCGTTTACGTTGAATCGGTTCCCTATTGGCACCGCGTTTCGGTACCCAACCCTATCCATAATGCATCCGTCTGCATATTCAGCTTCATCCATATTTTCAGAAAGTTTCTGCCAGTGAAATCAAACGCACTGGCCCTGATCTGTGATTGGTCTGTTCGCGCATTAGGCCCAACCCCCTATGGGCGGGTTTGAAAGGGTGGGAACTAGTGCTTGTAGTCTTTACAGAAATCCCCCCTCTTACACTTCCTCCTACAATGACGTAAAATGACGATGAATAGGCAAGAGAAAAAGGTAAATAAATAGCGGATTATTCTTATATCAAGGGAAAAAGAGAGAGTGTCGCACGACCATTCAATAGTAGGAATGGGTTTCTAACGATGGAAATCTTAATGCAAATGGGTGGAGTGTCCCTTTAAGGTCTTGCACACTGATTTTCGAAATTCTCATCTGACATTTTCACACATTCAAAATTCAAGAAAGAGACTTCATTTCAATTCACCTTCATTTATCGTTATTTTTGGTGGAAACCAAACATATATGCATAACAAAAAAAGCATTTTTTTAGATATGAAACACTTTAAAGCGTACACGAAACTCAAAACAGAAAATCCGAGAACGCAATAAGCGATCCCTTCGAATGTATTATTTACATTTATCACATTTATCTGGCGCAGGACCAATTGGACGGACATGGCTTAAAATCTGCCATCTTTGCACATGAGTTCTGCAGCCAGATTGAGCCAATCACCTGAGCCGTGAACGCCATGTGACTAACGACACTGTAGGAGCAACAATGTAGTTCGTCAGAATCCACTACTTTGTCGGAGGAGAAAGATGTCCCATCATCATCAAAGTACCCAACAGTAATGCTGGATAAAACAAGAACGAACCCAAAAGGTATTCTATACATCCTTTAAGAAAATACAACAACATATCTAACGTCAGAACAACTGAACCAATTAACACACAACAACATGCAAACACCATTAACCATGGAAGAAACTCAATATTCTGCATGTTGGAAGTGTAAGATACAATTACAATGTTGATTATGATCAGAATTACTGTGATATTTCCAAAAACAGCGGCGATCACAATCACACACAACATCGTGAGTTCTGCACCAACTGCGCAAAACAAGAACAACAGGAATAATTCTCGGACGTTCATTGTTTTTAGCTCAAACGATAACTTTAAAAATGCAAAAGTGCCGAATGCGACTCCAATAGAAGCAAAGCACGCTATGAAAACATCAGAAAAAGACCGTACGCTAGCGACTGATCCAAGCGTCACTCCTAAACTCACTGTATATGAAAACTCACTGTATTTTTCCTTAATGTTATCTAACTTGCGCATTGGTAAATATCTAATAAAGATAGCCGCAACTGTGGAGCACAGAGCCAAATTTAGTGCAAAAGCAACATGTGGGCCCAAAGCATTTCTGATAGATGCCATAAATGTCACAAGTCCAGCTACAGTAGCCTGAAAAATTAACATTTTGACATTCTTGTCAGTAGCCAGAACAACTACAATCAGTGAAATGATCAGACTACATCCCACTACTCCTAAAGCGTCAGGCACTGCAGAGACAACCTGATTTTCTTCAAGTTTGCCGCCTATTTCTTTTAGTCTTTTCAAAAGCTCCAGCTTTTCGGTTTCTAACCTTTGTTGTGTCTCATTCAGTGCTGAGAAAAAACTTCCTGCATTGAGCCAAACTAGCTTGTGTATTTCCGCTACGAGAGCTGCTGTTTGAGCAGGTTTGGGATCAGAGTCTCTGATCATGTGAAATCTGCCTCCACACGCGTTGATCATTTCTCTGGACGCTCCTGTCAAACGTTCCTGGTGATTTTGGTGCAGAAGAACAATGCAGTACTGCAGAACGTCTGCTCCCAGTCGCTCCTGGACTCGTTTCACAACATCACACTCTTCTGATTCTTGATCTTCCAGGAGGATTAAAACGGCGTGAGGTCCAGGAGACGAGAGAAACAGCGCTGTTGTGAAGCTCTGTGTCGCTGTGTCGTCCTCACAGAGGTTTGGTCCAGTGACCTGCATCATTCTACGACCCTCGTCTGTCATTACTGGAGTCTTTACAATCTCTCTGTCCTCCTGTCCACCGGCTTTCCATCCTGACAGAATATCTGCAGCGCTGAACCTGGAGTCGCCTCGCATTCCCACTATCAGGATCCTCACATCAGCATCATCATTAGATACTGAAGAGAAAGTTAAAGATGAAAATATCGGAAAATATCATATAAATTAAGTGATCTATCTTTACAGTGGTTGGTCTCTAATATAATTGCTCAAATGCATGTATTTGTGGTCAAAAGGACATATTTGGTTACCTAGAAAATTCCATTGACTTACATTAAGCCTATACATTACCACCCTGAATACATGTCCACAAAAGAGGTCAAATTTATTTTTAGTTATCAAAAGTAAACTATAACAAATGCTATTATTTAAGAAATTATGCACTAGATTTTTCCCACAGGAAAATAAAAATTGAGAATGTATACATTTACATAACATTGTCAGATTGTAGATTACCTTCAACATGTACAGATGTGATGTGAAATGCAAGAATCAGTGTGAAGAGCCATTTTGGTTCTGTCCAGTTTAGTTTCATTTTTCAACCTGGAGAGTAAAGCCACCGTTAATCTGTGAATTTAAAATGTGATCTTATATATCCTAAACAAAATTAAGAAGCATATTTACTTACAGTACGATCGTTGCATTAACAGCACTGACAGTGAAGTTGAATCCTGTTTGTTTGGTTTCACTTTTGATCCTCGAGTGATTCCCCAGTTATATTTAGCATTGAATAACGTCCACTCATAATGAGTAATTATATCATGTAACCAAGGACGAAGAGCGCGAAAGAGAGATGAGTTTATATCATAGACGGTTTATATCAAAAGTTTATATCACATATCAAAACCGAAAGACACGTTTTAAATACTCAAAAACCAATCAGAACATTCATTTCAGCCGCGAGGCATATTTCCTAACCAATCATATTTGTTATTTAAGCTCAAGGGGCGGGACTTGAGAGTCGCTGTCAATCATGGCGTCCAATTGAACTCTGGACTTTTGACCGCGCGTCAGAACAATACTGCGGTAACCTGCGAAAATATTACTGAAATACATTTGTTTGACACGTACAATATTTTGCCAGTGTTGTCGTGTATAGTGTGATGCATGTTTATAATCAGAACTAGTAGAAATAAAGAATCGCTAATTAATGGCTCTATTTAGTCGGTTCTTTTGAGCAGTAAAAGTAGGCATCTTTTTGGTTGGTGATTCAGTCTTAATGATTCGGGTCATGAACCGAATCGTTTGGAATAGGTTCTCAACTGTAGGGAAGGACACAAATAGAATATTTACCGAATGCAGTCCATTACAATCCAAGCAGTGATGAAGGTCTTTTTTATTTTTGAACATTTGCTGGTGAAAAAAACTCAAACAAAACAGTTTCAGTATGAAAACATGTATAATGCAATGACATTACCATGGACACTACCACGCAAGCAGAATAATCAGTTGATTAATTATTACCAAATCACAGAATTGCCAGTCTTTTTTAAAAGAACTTGTTTGCTTAATGTCTTTGCTGACGCCATAAAATTATAACACATCACAACATTCCTGTTATATTTACAAATGTAAAATATGTGTGTGTATATAAACACACACATATGGTGTCATTTGGTGGTGGTGTTGTCACTGTTTTTTCTCCAAATTATTAATGCTCCTAAGAATAATCCTACATAAAACAAATAAGAACTGACTAAGCTTTCAATAAGTACTTTGAGAAAACTCATCATCAGCCCTAAAATAAGAAAGACTGAACCAAGAATGAGCACACAACCACATGGTAAAAACAGTGTAAGAATAGTAAAACCAATCAATTCCTGTAGAGTTTCACTCTTTAAATGCCAATATGCAAGTGTAAGCCCTAATATTAGCAGCATCATTGTCATCTTCACACCAAGTAGAGCAAACACAGTCACAAACCCCATTGAAAGTGTCGCCCCAATGGTACAACACAGAAATGACCCGGGCACAAAGACTGGAGATTCACAACCCTTCTTTTCATTGTGAAATATAAATGCATAAGCACCGACTGTGACTCCAGGAGCCGCGTGACACGCGATGAGCACATCTGACCATGACCTGACGCTAATGATTGTCCCAAAGACCAGAGATGAACCCAGAATAAGTGGTATGGACATAAATACAATGAAAGACCACATACTTACTATGAAAACCTTTAATAGATCTACTTTATTTGCTTTCAAATCCCTACTGGTTTTGCTGGAGTGTGGACCGCTACTACTATTGCTAAACTTAAAATCTTCAATTACTCTGCAGTTTCTTGTAAATATTGTTGCAAGTGACGTTATCAAGGCCAAATTTAGCGGTATAGCAACATCTGGACTCAGAACATGTCTTAGATAGACCATAAACAACACAATCACTGCAAATTTTGCCCCAAAATGCAACATTTCGTCATTTCCTCTATTGCAAACAACAAGAGCTGTAAGTGAAACCAGAGAAATCCATCCTATGATTCCTGCTACTCCTCCTAAAGTGTCATATATTACTGACAAGAGCTGATTTTCTTTTTCTGTATGTAACTGTTTTTCCTTATTCAATCCTGAGTAAAACCTGTGAGCATTGAGCCAAACTAGCTTGTGTATTTCCGCTACGAGAGCTGCTGTTTGAGCAGGTTTGGGATCAGAGTCTCTGATCATGTGAAATCTGCCTCCACACGCGTTGATCATTTCTCTGGACGCTCCTGTCAAACGTTCCTGGTGATTTTGGTGCAGAAGAACAATGCAGTACTGCAGAACGTCTGCTCCCAGCCGCTCCTGGACTCGTTTCACAACATCACACTCTTCTGATTCTTGATCTTCCAGGAGGATTAAAACGGCGTGAGGTCCAGGAGACGAGAGAAACAGCGCTGTTG
This sequence comes from Pimephales promelas, assembly GCF_016745375.1. The sequence goes on from NW_024121521.1 coordinate 4,226,653, forward strand.
TGAAGCTCTGTGTTGCTGTGTCGTCCTCACAGAGGTTTGGTCCAGTGACCAGCATCATTCTACGACCCTCGTCTGTCATTACTGGAGTCTTTACAATCTCTCTGTCCTCCTGTCCACCGGCTTTCCTTCCTGACAGAATATCTGCAGCGCTGAACCTGGAGTCGCCTCGCATTCCCACTATCAGGATCCTCACATCAGCATCATCATCATGAGAAGCTGAAGAGATAGTTAAATATCGGAAAATATTATTTGATAATATCATTGTTTCTGATACTTATTCTACTCTGTATTACCTACCCTATCTCACGACCAATTCGTACGAATTCGTACGAGTGATTAAAAAGTGGCTAATTCGTACTAATTCGTACGACCTCACTCGTGCGAATTCATACGATTTGTCTAAACCCACGTGACGGTTATGTTTAGGGGCGGGGTCAGGGGTAGGTCATTCGTACGAATTCATACGAATTGGCCAATTCGTAAAATATGTACGATTTAGCAAAAATCGTACTAATTTGTACGACTGAGGTCGTATGAATTGTTACGAATTAGCCACCTCGTAAAATTCGTACGAATTCCCGTGAGATCGGGTTGGTATTACAGTATTTACTGCTATTAAAAAACAAAACAAAAAAATGATGCAGCAATTTTATTTTATGTGAGAAGCTATTTTACTGCATGTCTATCTTAATAGACAACATGTTTTCAAAAAAGGAGCTTTACAACAGAGTTCGTAAATTTTAGCACGTTTAAAGCCCCTTTGTCAACTTTAATCATATAAACGTAATTTTCCAACAACAAAAAATGTGGCTAGTAAAAGTGTTGCGTGGCTAGTCATTTTGGATTGGCTAGTGAGCAAAAAAGTTAATGTCAAGCCCTGCATATGTTCATGTAAAACATGTTTGGTTTAACACTGTTACAAATGTTCATTTTTTTAAAGACAATTTTTAGTTACAAATTAATAATTAATTTTAGCTACAAATTTACATTGACTTATTGTACATTACATTACAACCCTAAATGCAGCGTGTCCACTACAGTGGTCAGATTTATTTTTAGGTATCGAAAGTAAACTACAACCAACACTGTATGATTATCATTTTTAAAACCATTATATACAAGACTAATTATACTGCTGTTTTAAGTAAAAAGAGAGTAATGCACGCTTTAGAACAGTATAGCTCCACATTTGCATTATACATTACCTTCAACATGTACAGATGTGATGTGAAATGCAAGAATCAGTGTGAAGAGCCATTTTGGTTCTGTCCTGTTTAGTTTCATTTTCAACCTGGAGAGTAAAGCCACCGTTAATCTGTTAATTTAAAATGTGATCTTACGATTTAAGCAAAACTATGAGGCACATTGACTTAAAGTACGTAGCTACGAGCGTTTCATTTAACAGCACTAACGGTAAAGTTGAATCCTGTTTCTTTGCTTTCACTTTTGATATCACACATCTTACTTCCTGAAAACAAAAGCAACAGGAAACTGTCAACTTCGAAACTATCACAGCGCAGTCAGAACTTCTGCTTTCTCAGGATACCCATCCTGAGGTAACTAGAGAGTACGTCAGCTCCAGTTCTTTTTCTATTGAACTATCAATTGTACATATACGTATATGAACTTTATAGCGACATTACAGTTTTTTTTATTCGCTTTGGTACTATTTTCACAAGTAAGGTGTACATTTTCAAAACTCTTAGTGCTAATATCACAACAGATCATCAAAAGTGCACTTTTTTCAAACATTTCATCATGTTTTCAACTGTGTTAGTACAATTCACACAATCACAAAGTATCCTTTTCACAACACAAAATAAGTGTTTCATCTACATTATTGTTTCATTCACAGTAACTGCCTTTCATAAAGCTCTTACTATCAAACTTTTGATTTGCATCTCTTTTTGTTCAGTTTAATACTTTTGTCTATTATTTAATCCAACAGATCTTAATGGTTAATCAATTAATCATTTGGTAAACATATAGATTTTCATTTCAGCAATATACAGTATATGGATTTTGAGAACTACAGAAATAAAATGTGTGTTTGTATGAATATTTAAATTACATGTAACCAGTAACCACACATGATGAATACTCGTTATAGCTATTTTTTTTCACATAGTGGTGACCAGTCTGACCACAATTGGCCACTATGTACTGTAATGTGTGCACTAAATGTTATGTTTTGTTCTTCTTTAGTTACATTTCATTATAGAAAGTATACCTATGTTACAATTATATCTGAAAAATAAAAACTATAATTTGCCTAAATGATTGTAGAGGATGTCTTCATTGATCCTTGATTTGATTAGGCCTACATATATGATGGATATTTGGAAATAATAGATTATGTAAATGTTGGGTACTGCAAGTGTATTGCCTAATGTTACAGTAAAACTGTGTAATCTGTCTTTTATAGTACTGTAGCATATTCATTTCAGCACTTCTAAGGCCGATTTGAAACATGTATCTTGCATTGTTTGCTGTTGGATGAACTGATTGTTAAAAGTACTAAACTGAAAGAAGATCATATTGTTGTGTTTCAGTGATTAAACCAAATGTTCTCATTACATATTACAATAATCTTGTGTTTGAAATAATTATTATGTGGACTGAAAACATGTGCAACTGACTGAAAGCATTACATCAGGTTTTGAAAGAATGACTAGCTGCGTTACAAGTGTGATCAGTTTGGATTTTTGTACTAAGAGTTTTGAAAATGTACACCTTACTTGTGAAAATAGTACCAAAGCGAATAAAAAAAACTGTAAGCATATAAAGATGTGTCCCGTTTTAATAAATAATTCAACAAAAAAAAAATCAGTATGTAGGACATTACCAGAGTGTGTGCATGTTTACATGTTTGAACTTACTGTTTTTTCAGGTAGGTTTCGTGAGCCGTATCGAACCGAACCGTACCGTACTATGCAGTGGAAAAGCGCCAATATATGTATTAAAAAAAGAAAAAAGGTCAAGTTTATTCCTCATTTCCCTTCATTTTTACCCGGAACTTCATTTAGACCCTGGTTCCTGCGATGTAAACACACCGAGTACCACCCCAAAGCTCCTTGTCCCTGGGGAAAGTTATATAGACGCCCTATTGTCCGCTTTGGAACATTGCTGCTTTATGATAATACATATGTTATGGTACAACTGGGCCTACGGTGCAATGCAAATAGTAATTATAACATAAAGTGAGAAGTAATAGTAAATAGTTTAGTCAATAAAATAAACAAATAGTATACAAATAGCAAATAAAATGGTAAAGAGTGGTATAATTATATAAAAATATTGATAATAGTATAGTTTATTAATAATACCTAGAACAAGATATTTCAATTACAGAATATACACAATGAAAAATAAGTTAAATAGTGACATATTTGTATTTATTATGTCTATGGGAAAGCTTCTAGTAGAGTGGGAACAAGGATGTAGTGTCTGGGAACCCATGATCGTTCTTCAGGTCCATAACCCTACAAATCTACCAAGTATTCTGCCACCATCCTTATTAATGTATCCTTATTAAATTTACAAAAGTTATTTAGTCAAGAGCAGTGAGTGATTTTTTTGGTAACACTTTACAATACGGGTGCACTAATATGCATTAATTCATGCTTGGCTTATGCACAGATAATTATGAGTTAATGTATAACTAATGAAGAAATAAACCATTAATTAATGATCACTGCATCAGCGACTAATAAAGAGTCTATATGATTAATAGATAAAGTAATACTTGAATTGCTATTAATTCAATGTGTCATTTTATTAACACACATCATTATTAACTAGTTATTTAGTAATTGTAGTAATTTGCACATGAATTTGCACTAACAATGAAGTAGTTAATCATGTATTAATGCTCATTAGTGTACCTGTCATATTATCTTGAAGTTGAAATACAAGGCTTTGGCTCATTCTGGTAATTAACATATTAATACACACTATTAGTTAAAAAATGAGTTATTATGGAATTAATTACATATTTAATTAATAACAATTCACGTATGAACTAAACTAATACATTAACCTTACAGACTCTTAATTAGTTCCTAATGTGGTAATCATCAACAAATAGCTTAGATAATAATTAGTTACACATTAAATCAGTTTTATCTGTGCATTAGTTAATGCTTATTAGTGTTCCCGTTTTGTAAAGTGCCATTTTTTCTTTGTCGTTTGTTTGATTTGCATTAAAAACACAGGAATAGGCTGATGTCACTTTAAGAGTGAATGCACAGATCCAATAAGAACCAGGTGAACCAAACTAAACATGAACAGAAACATATTACATTGGTCAAGCCCATTCACTGTAAAAAAATTTTTTTCAAGATTTGTTATCACAACATATTTTCTTTTGTCAAATCAACTTTATAATAATTTATTTAGTTGAGATAACTTGTTATTTTGAGTTTCTGAAGGTTAAATTAATCCCCTTCATTGTATAAACTCACTTTTTCCAGTTCAATCAACTTAAAAATTTATGGCAACCAGGTTACTTTCTTTTTTAAGTTAAAGCATCATTTGGACATCATCTTGAGACCAGATTGTCCTGCCATGTTTGATCAGGATGGCTCAGTCAACTCTTTCTGGCCTGAGGGCAACTCTTTCTTCATCACCTTATCTTTACATAATCCAGTCATGCTGTTGGCCAAGGTCAAGATGTCTTCTTTGCTGTTATTACAACATCATTGTTCATACATTTTTGGTGTTTGTGTTGGGGTGTTAGCTTACGAAACAATCCAAAGCAAACCCTGAAGTGTTTAACTTTGAGATGCGCTTTTATTTTCTTAAATGAACTTGAGTGATTTAAAATCTCAGAGTCAAGCAATTGTAAATCTCAAGCTCTGAGCCAAGATATTATCTTTCAGTGCTTCTGTAGAAAACTCAGAGTGTCCTGCCCTAGACCGTGACATTTTCCCCTCAGAGATCAATGGGAAGATATTCCTTACCGCAGTTGCGTCTTCTGGCTCGAAGCGAACACTCAGCATGGGTCTCGCTTTCCCATTTCACATTTCCAAGACTTTCATACTTTTAAACAGAAAACCGGGTCGTGAACTGATTGATGTTTGTTGAGGTAAACCCTGCGACTCTATAAAATGAAGTTGCGCAGTTAAGAAACTTTTTACAAGTATTTCCAAACTACAGTATTTGTTCAGCTGAACCCCTTTGACTAAAAGATATCTTTTCCATGTTAATCAGTTTAGTTGACTATTGAATTTTTGCTTTATTTCATCTTAAAAGCATCTGAATTTTGCATGACTTTAATAGTCATACTAAAAGCAACAATGGATATTTCACCTCAGATCTTGAAAATGAATGAAAGGAAACAACAGCGCTCAAACGGTCAACTCAAGTTGAACAAACAAGCGTATTCTACGACAGAGATTGTTTCAGTCACTCACTATGTATTTTTAATGTTAAAATTGTGTAATATTTTTTCAAATTTGATTATGTAGGCAGGCCTACTTATCCATTTGATTGTGAGAGCACAGAGCAGTGTGCTTCCAGATATTAACTCCGCCCACACGCTCTCCTGATTGGCTGTGATTTGTGATTGATTTGGTTGTGGGTGCAGTGTACTCACAGTGAGACTCCGCCCACACGCTCTCCTGATTGGCTGTGATTTGTAATTGATTGTTGCTGTATTCTTATCGCATCATCTACATGGTGTGAGCTAAAATACTTGAAGGTTCCTTAAGATTTGTGTTAATAATTGTATAATTGAACAACACATTCCCAATCACTGTTCACGGATGTCGGTATATTTTTTTTTAAGTAGCCTAAGTGATTTTATTTTATGATGTATTTATTTTAATTCTACATTTTAATGATTAATCTAATTATTAGCCTTCCATTAGCTCTCAACCCCCAGTTTCTGAAACCATGCTCTTAATTTTTCTTATTTAAACTTGTTTAAAAGTGTGTTGCTTACATTTACGTTATGGCAGAACTCTGTGCAAACTTCCTGGACTGCTCTAAAAATGTTTTGGATCTCCTTTTGGCATCTTATTTAGAGAGCTGGTCCTGCTGGAGGGAAGTCTCACGGTTCAGAGGGCAACAGATTTAGTCATTTCGCTCAGACACTGTTGGCTGATCATGTGGGAATTTAGGAGACTTTTTGCCCAGTCGAGGGAAAAAGAAAAGTGGATGATAATTCACCAGCCACCAGTCAGGTGGGAAAACAAACTCCTTCCTTTTGGCACCTCAATCTCATCCCTTGATTTTCTCCCCTGTTCAGTCATCATTTACTCATACTCGTGTCGTTTTCTAAACGTGAAACACCACAGGAGAACGTTTTGAAGAAACTTCATAGTGATTACGGTCTGTTAGGCTCCAAAAAGCACCATAAAAGTGAATACAACACAATGCTCTTATGCAGAAATTAACTACTAAATTAATAAAGGATGTGCCACTTGTATACAAGGTAATAGGTTACTGCTTGGAGATTTTGCTAACATGTTTTGTTATTTGTTTGACTATTTTTCTTGCATTTTTCTACTCAAATTCTTTGAGAAAAAAATGTATAATGCATAGGCTAATAGATGTAAAAATTCTCATTTAAGGCGAGTGAATCACATAAACACAAAAAATGAGAGTCTATCTAGGTGGATGGCCTTTAACATGTCTTTAATATGTCCGTTTGACAATTACTAGTGGGATCGCTGTGACAGAAGCAATTGAAAGTCAATTTCAGCTGGAGTAACACGTCTCTGTCTGAAGATACGGGGCGGGAGGTAATATTGACTTTTCCAACAGCTGCAGATTCATCTCCATAAAAGATCCTGCCGACTGGCACGATGGCCTGATCAGTATACATCATTTTTACAGCTTTGCATATAAAGATGCAGGAAATGAGAAATAGGCGTAAATCGCAGTGCAAGTTTGCTATTCAAGACTTTGTTTAAACAAGACAGAGTTCTCAAATGCCAATTTAACAAAGTGTTTTGGGTGGGTTTGTATTTTTATGTGGTTGCAACACCTCTAATTTTTTGACAAATCGCATATTTCAAGCACCCTGAAGGAAGTCATTTTAAGATTTTCATGATTTTCACACAGTCAGGTCACATATCTGCAATGCCTGAATCAAAAATAATTAATTTCAACCTTATCTTTCATCCTCAAGAAAGTACATCCAAAGCTTTGACTTGATCTTTTGAGTGATTAAATACAGCACTAAAGTCTCCGGAGGTTAAAAATCGGTGTTCTTGCAGACTTTGGAAAGTATTATTTCGTTTTTGTCTTAAATAAAACAGACAGCAGGTCAATGCTCAAATGTTGGCATTCTTTGAACCTGATATTGTTCGTTAGAATGATGTGTGGAAACGACTTTACTGGCAATTTGGGCCAATTATGCAGCATGAGCCGTGTCAGTGTGAATCAGCGCTGTCGTGTCTCATGATTCAGCTCCAGCGGATCAGACATTGTTAGTGTGTTTGGTTTGGCTGTTCTGTTCAGAGGCAAATCACCATTTTGATAAAACACCTTTCACAAATTAAAGCCCTATTCGGACGGGACCAGTTTAACAAGAGAGTTGGGATAAAGTAATTATTACCAGAGCTTCTCTGTGCTTTTAGTCCCGTCCGAATGTGCATCTCGTTAATAATTACAGACAATGCCAGTAAAGATCACGGCGACTTTCACCTTCAGTAAAAAGGTCTGGATAAATTACTTCAGGTATACTAAGACCCGTTGTAAACATGTATGTAAATATTTAGTCAAGTTTTTTCAAGAATGGAGACGCATTCAAGATGCTGGGACAAATTTTTTGTTGTTCCCATTTTTGACATTTGGTTCTGGTAATGAAATGAATAATGAATCTGCTGACTAACAGGAAAATCATTCGTCAGAGAATGATATATCTGTTGTGTTTTATTAAAATATCACACCCCTGAAACCCTGTTTAAATACGAGGGGCAAATTTTAAATACCGTAAAATCGCCTTGATTAACCCATAATGCCATTTAAATTTGATAATTACAGTAATGTCTGTAGCATGAAAGAATCACTGGGTTGAGGGTTTAATGAATTAGATAGATAGATAGATAGATAGATAGATAGATAGATAGATAGATAGATAGATAGATAGATAGATAGATAGATAGATAGATAGATAGATAGATGGATGGATGGATGGATGGATGGATGGATGGATGGATGGATGGATGGACGGACAGATGGAGAGACGGAGAGACAGACAGACAGACAGACAGACAGATAGATAGATAGATAGATAGATAGATAGATAGATGGATGGATGGATGGATGGATGGATGGATGGATGGACGGACAGATGGACAGATGGACAGATGGAGAGACGGAGAGACAGACAGACAGACAGACAGACAGACAGACAGACAGACAGACAGACAGATAGATAGATAGATAGATAGATAGATAGATAGATAGATAGATAGATAGATAGATAGATAGATAGATAGATAGGTAGATAGATAGATGGACAGATAGACAGATAAATGGGCAGACAGACAAATAGATGGATGGATGGATGGATGGATGGATGGATGGATGGATGGATGGACGGACAGATGGAGAGACGGAGAGACAGACAGACAGACAGACAGACAGATAGATAGATAGATAGATAGATAGATAGATAGATAGATAGATAGATAGATAGATAGATAGATAGATAGATAGATAGATAGATAGATAGATAGATAGATAGATAGATAGGTAGGTAGATAGATAGATGGACAGATAGACAGATAAATGGGCAGACAGACAAATAGATGGATGGATGGATGGATGGATGGATGGATGGATGGATGGATGGATAGATAGATAGATGATAGGTGATAGATGGATGGATAGACAGACAGACAGATGGAGAGATATACAGATAAATAGATAGATAGGTAGATAGATAGATGGACAGATAGACAGATAAATGGGCAGACAGACAAATAGATGGATGGATGAATGGATGGATGGATGGATAGATAGATAGATGGATAGATGATAGATGGATGGATGGATAGACAGACAGACAGATGGAGAGATAGACAGATAAATGGGCAGACAGACCGACAGACAGACCGACAGACCGACCGACCGACCCACCCACCCACCCACCGACCGACCGACCGACCGACCGACAGACAGATAGATAGATAGACAGATAGATAGACAGATAGACAGATAGATAGACAGATAGACAGATAGATAGACAGATAGATAGATAGATAGATAGATAGATAGATAGATAGATAGATAGATAGATAGATAGATAGATAGATAGATAGATGATTGAAAAACTCAGAGGAATGTGGGAAATTTTAAATCGCATTCATTGCTTTTTTTCCCTTTCCTCCGCCACTTTGTGATTTATTATCTGATCCAAGCGCAGAATGTCGGTGCATTTCACTGGAAGATACGCTGTAAACACCTGAAGTATCTTATGACCTTTTGACCTGACATTCGTTATATTCAGCTTTAATGATGAGCATGCAATAGAAGGAGTCCAAAGATGCGTCTGGTGGTTGAATTAAAACCAGTTTTCTAGAAGCCAATGATCACTCCCCTGTCTTTGGTGTTTTGAGCAACTGCTTTGAATAGTCATGATTAATGCTGAGTGAATCTGGTTTGGATGCAGAAAACGAGGCAAGAGCAAAGCTGTGCAGATGTGGTTGGGATTAAACACAAAATATGAAGACAATGTTCCTGAAGGCAGCATATAACATTCCAGTCGTGGGATTTTTGTGAACTTTATAAACTCTAATTCGAAACATTTGTTGCGAAACATTCGAAATGCATTTGTTTGTCTGAAATAATATTGTGGTTTTGATTCCAGTCATGGAAGAACTCATTATTATGTGGCTTGACTCAGAACGTCTTGTTTTATTACGATCATCAACCCTTGTGTGACGAAAGCCATTTTATTTTTCGACGCATTTCAGGATCAAATAACACATGCATGATCCAGCAGTGTAAAAATAACCTGTTGCTGTGCATTAACCTTGTATGTTTTGTTTTGGGGGTTTTTTTTTCCGGAAATTTCACATTGTGAATTCCAAGGCGAGGTGGGAAACTGCACTTTATCTGGGATCTTGCCCAGACCAGAAGGGGAATTATCATATAACAACAAGTTCTCTGATGACTGTATAATGGACTTGGGAAGTTGCTGTTGATACTGATACTATAAAAAAGCCATCAGGAATAACACAGCAAGGTTATTTTCTCATTTTTAAATAATTTTACCTATATATTTATTTTACAAGTCAGATTAGTTTTGATTGTTACATCAAAGTCATTGCTGCATTGCAAACATTGATAGTAATTATATATTGTTGATTTGTCCAGATCTGATCCACTGATTATCATAACAAGAGCAATGTTTAAGATGGCTTTATTGTGACATTTTTATTGTGCAGAATGAAAAGGGCAGAATTCTCAAAAGCAAGAAACTGATTATAAAGAAGAAATTAAGACTTACTTATGAAATGGATGCAATTTTACTGAAATGTGAATCCTGTGATAGAAAAGATCATTGACATATCATATATAGTCATATATTTATATATCATATATTTTAAAAAATCTGGCTTGTTAGATTAGTCTCTATTGATACCCAGCAAACACAGAACGTTCCCCCAACGTTCTTGAATGGTCCCATGAGGTTATTTTTTTTTTTTTGGTAACCAAAGAAGAACGTTATAGGAACGTTCCATGTAGGTTATTTTTAGGTTCCATTTTTATAACGTAAGAAGAATGTTCCAGGAACGTTCCCTTAACCTTAAGGGAAAGTTCTAGGAACGTTCTGGGAACCAAATACTAACGTTCCCAGAACCTAAATTTGTTTGCTGGGTAGATGGCATAATTACTCATTGCATACATAATTAATTATACGTTTTGTTTTAAAGGTTTTGGCTCGTTTTCCACTCCTCGCTATCTTCTTTTCTCTCAAACATGGTAGATCCACTACGAATAGGAAAAAAAGGCTACAATTTGCAAGGACAGTTGAAGGCTGGAAAAATGTCGCCTGGTCTAATGAGTCTCGATTTCTGTTGAGACATTCAGAATTTGGCGTAAACAGAATGAGAACATCATGTTGATCCATCATGCCTTGTTCCCACTGTGCAGGCTGGTGGTGGTGGTGTAATGGTGTGCGGGATGTTTTCTTTGCACACTTTAGGCCCACTTCTATCGTTTAAAAATGCCACGGCCTACCTGAGCATTGTTTCTGACCATGTCAATCCCTTTATGGCCACCATGCACCCATCCTCTGATGGCTACATCCAGCAGGATAATGCACCATGTCATGTCCAAAAAAAAAAAAAAAAAAAATCCTGGGTCTTTTCTGCCATCTGCGTCCAATCAGAACAGTGAGTTTATACTCCATTATACGTCACCCTCTGTTTCAAATGGATTCAACTTTTGTCAGCATTGAGACAAAACAGATGAGAAGCACAAGTAACATTAATAAATCAGCTTGAATCCGGCCTGTGGCGGCCCGCACACGTGTTATAGGTGAAAAGGACAGCGGCACAGCGCTTAGCAAAACCAGCGAGTTGATTAACAGTGCAGGAATCCACACAGAAGGAAAAACCGGGAGAGATTCCAAGAGAACTGAAACTGCACACACACACACACACACACACACACAGAGATGATTCAACACCCTAACACCCAGAGATGTCACATGTGTTGACTCTAAACCGCTTTCTGAACTGCAGAAATGCCCACGACAACTATAGGTAAAGATTTAGCATTTCATTTACTCCGAGATAACAATCATCCTCTTGACTTTCTTTCTACACTCTTAGAAGAAAAGGTTCTATATAGAACCTTAAAAGGTTCTAAAGCGCTACGTATTTGGAACCCCTAAAATGCAATGCATGTGAATGATTACAAAATTCCAGATATTGTGGTTAAAAAATTTAATTAATTAATATTAGATGAGATAATCTAATATTAATATTAGATGAGATAATCTAATATTAATATTAGATTTTTTTTATCCTTCAAAAATCAGCATGATTGGAATGTGATATTAAGTTTAATAAACAATACTTTAATAACAACTACAAAATATAGCAGAATAATGTAACATATGAATGAATAATAGCCTTTAAAGAACCTTTGTGCCAAAAGTGCTCTTTCTTGTCATTATAGAACCTTTTTTTAGCATAAAATGTCCTTTGGAGTTGAGTAAAGAACCCTATGCTACATATATAGAACCAGAGTGTACTTTGAAAGACAAACATACACTCTCAGAAAAAAAGGTACAAAAGCTGTCACTGGGGCTGTACCTTTTCAAAAGGTACACTTTTGTATCCAAAGGCTGAATATTGGTACATTAGTGGTACATATTAGCACCTAAAATGTACATATTAGGACCTAAAATGGACATATTAGCACCTAAAATGTACATATTAGTACCCAAGTGTACATATTAGCACCTAAAATGTACTTAGCACCTAAAATGTACATATTAGCTCCTGAAATGGACATATTATCACCTAAAATGTACTTAGCACCTAAAATGTACATATTAGTACCTAAATGTACATATTAGCACATAAATGTACATATCAGCACCTAAAATGTACATATTAACACTTAAAATGTACATATCAGCACCTAAAATGGACAAAAGTTTAACTTTTGAAAAGGTACAGCCCCAGTGACAGCTTTTGTACCTTTTTTTCTGAGAGTGTAAGATGCTGTTTTTGCTTAGTGATTTGAGAGCGTAACTGTATCATGCTCTGGACCTGTGCATATATTAACTGCTATAACTTGGCAAGCAATGCCATCATCACCATCCACTTTCCCTTTACCATTAGCAGTAAATTAACACTTAAGAGAATTTCTAAACGGTTTGCAAAGTGTTTTGTAAGATTGCACACATTATTTACTGTGTGAAAATCTCTAACTTTATCAACCATTGAAATATGGCCCTGTTTACATATCATGCTTTTAAATCATTCATTAAGTTGGCTTGAGAAAGCCAACTTACTGAAATCCTATTTAAACTTATTAGTGGTGCTTGCTGAAAGCAAGGCAACACTATACTATTGTGTTTTTTGAGTCGGCCCAAAAGTTTGGCACGCTACTCCTCCCGCAGTTTTTGTCACACACCCATGAATGAGGTCTCAAAACGTGCGGAATATTCGGGAATGGTGTGCTATGACTTTTCTAAGCGATCGGGGGTACGATGATGAACAAATTTCCCAAAAATCCCATAGACTTAACATTGCGACAAACTTTGACGACTCATAGCTCCGAGCGAGAATTTCACAGAAGCCTGCGATTCACCACATTTGAAGAGGCTGACAGGCTCTGTAAGAACATACCTCACAATGGGGTAAAAGTTGCACCCCTGGGGGGCAGGAGCTGCCCAAATTTTCCCCATTGACCCCCATGTTATTTATTAGTGGTGCTTGCTGAAAGCAAGGCAACACTATTACTATTGTGTTTTTTGAGCCGGCCCAAAAGTTTGGCACGCTACTCCTCCCGCAGTTTTTGTCACACACCCATGAATGAGGTCTCAAAACGTGCGGAATATTCGGGAATGGTGTGCTATGACTTTTCTAAGCGATCGGGGGTACGATGTTCGCCCGAAGGGCGAACAAATTTCCCAAAAATCCCATAGACTTAACATTGCGACAAACTTTGACGACTCGTAGCTCCGAGCGAGAATTTCACAGAAGCCTGCGATTTACCACATTTGAAGAGGCTGACAGGCTCTGTAAGAACATACCTCACAATGGGGTAAAAGTTGCACCCCTGGGGGGCAGGAGCTGCCCAAATTTTCCCCATTGACCCCCATGTTATTTATTAGTGTGAATGCTTCAAGCATTCACACTCTTGAAATCCAAATCTTTCTTATTATTATTCCGTATTCTTCCGTACGTTTTTCGGTCGCTTTCTTCTCCTCTCTACTTTGTGCTACAAAAACCATTCAAGTATCAAAATGTGCAGCTTTTCAAGGACATGTGTGCTATTACTTTTCTTTTTTATAACCTTTATAATTTTTAAATTATTAAACTTTTTGTGCATATTTTTTAACATGGAAGTCAATGGAGAATTCTTCAAATTCTGTTTTATGCTCCTTCTGCTTTCAAAGCCTACAACTTCTGCATACTTTCAGCTATTTCTGTCATTTAAACTTTAAAATGTTGAGAAATTTGTAAGCTATTAAAGTTGTATTCAACTTTTTGATATCTATTATACTTTTTTCACAATCTCTACTTTAGTCTCATGATGTTTTTCAACCCGTTTCTGAAATTATAATGGGAGTGAATGAGAGAGACTGTTCAGAGCTAGAGCACGTGCTAGAGTGAGCCAGCTTGAAACCTAATGCTAAAAAATAATTTTTAAATCGCTGGCCTGGCCACAATTTTCACTCTTTGGGCATAAAATTATACTTGAAACGTAGGTATTTTTGTTGTGGTTCCTCTCATGTGTTTAGTAAATCCCTGGGACTTATAGTTTTTTCACTGTGTCCTTCCAAAGGACAAGAGTGACAGACATTCCTCCATTGACAGCAATTATAAATTCAGGTCAAACTTTTGTGATCAGAGCAATACAAACCAGTTTTTTAACTTGCCAAAGTGGTCCCTTTTTTTAACTCTATCCACAAAAAAAATACATCACATCGTTCACAAAGGCCTTGTCTCGCTCACGGTCAGGTCATTTCGCCAATACAACCTATAGTTTTGTCTCTATTGAGGTTTGTTCGAGGCCAAGTATCAGCAATTTTGGCCTCTGTCTAAATAGGAAAGCTGATTGCACAGGTGATGCTGATTAGCAAAGATCAAAGGGAGACACACATAATTGGTCCTGTGTTCTGATTGGTGGACAGTCACTCAGCTCTTTTCTGAAGGATACTACAAGTTTTTGTTGCATTTATGCCTCTACTTCTCCTGTTCTCCCTCTCTCTTCCCTCCTCTTCTCCTCCTCCAATCCTCTACTCCTCCTGTCCTCCTATTCTACCCTCCTTTCATAATCTCTTCTCCTTTCTACTCTTCCTTTTATCCTCTTCTATCCATCTGCCTGTCTTAACTATTTGACTTTCTGTGTCCAAATGATCTATAATGATCTATCTATGTATAGACTATGTATGTATCTATCTGTGTATCTATCTATCTATCTATCTATCTATCTATCTATCTATCTATCTATCTATCTATCTATCTATCTAATCCATCTATATTTCTAACTAATCTATCTTTCTTTCTTTCTAGATAATCTATCTTTCTTTCTAACTATACTATCTTTCTTTCTAAATAATCTTTTCTTTCTAGCTATACTATCTATCTTTCTAACTGATCTATCTTTCTTTCTTTCTAAATAATCTTTCTTTCTTTCTAACTATACTATCTGTCTTTCTTTCTAACCAATATATCTTTCCTTCTTTCTTTCTAACTAATCCTTTCTTTATTTCTAACTAATCCTTTCTTTCTTTTTTCATCCTTTCAAATCCATCTTTCTTTCTAACTAATTCTTTCTTTCTTTCTTTCTTTCAAATTCATATTTCTTTCTTACTAATCATTGCTTTCTTTCTTTCTTTCATCTATCTATCATCTATTTTTCTTTCTTTCTTTCTTTTTTCTTTATTTCTAATAATCTATCTATCTATCTATCTTTCTTTCGTTCTTTCTTTCTTTCTTTCAAATTCATATTTCTTTCTTACTAATCCTTTCTTTCTTTCTTTCAAATCCATATTTCTTTCTAACTAATCTTTCTTTTTTTTCTTTTTATCTTTCTTTCTTTCTTTCTTTTTCTTTATTTTGAATAATCTATCTATCTATCTATCTATCTATCTATCTATCTATCTATCTATCTATCTTTCTACCTAATCCATCTTTCTTTCTTCCTTTCTACCTAATCCTTCTTTCTTTCTTTCTTTCTTTCTTTCTTTCTTTCTTTCTTTCTTTCTTTCTACCTAATTCATCTTTCTTTCTTTCTTTCTTTCTTTCTTTCTTTCTTTCTTTCTTTCTTTCTTTCTTTCTACCTAATCCATCTTTCTTTCTTTCTTTCTTTCTTTCTTCTTTCTTTCTTTCTTTCTACCTAATCCATCTTTCTTTCTTTCTTTCTTTCTAATAATCCATCATCTATCTATCTATCTATCTATCTATCTATCTATCTATCTATCTATCTATCTATCTATCTATCTATCAAATCCATCTTTCTTTCTAACTAACTAATCCTTTCTTTCTCACTAATTCTTCTTTCTTCTTTCTTTCTTTCTTTCTTTCTTTCTTTCTTTCTTTCTAACTAACTAATCCTTTCTTTCTTTCTCTCTCACTAATCCTTTCTTTCTTTCTTTCTTTCTTTTAAATCCATCTTTCTTTCTAACTAATTCTTTTCTTTCTTTCTTTCTTTCTTTCTTTCTTTCTAACTAATCCTTTCTTTCTTTCTAATAATCTATCTATCTATCTATCTATCTATCTATCTATCTATCTATTTATCTATCTATCTATCTATCTATCTATCTATCTATCTATCTATCTATCTATCTATCTACAGTCTGTCTATCTATCTATCTATCTATCTATCTATCTATCTATCTATCTATCTATCTATCTATCTATCTATCTACCTACCCCCTGTCTTTCTCTACCTTTCTTTTTTGTACTCCTTTACTTCTCTACCTCTGTCTCTTTCTCTACCCCTATATTTCTTTACCTCTGTGTCTACATCTCTACCTCTCTTTACCTCTCTAAGTAAACTTGTAGTTTTCTACAATTTTTTGGATCTTGTTTTGCATTTCAGCTTATTAAATGCATTTGAATTAAGCTTTTTTTCTTTTTTGCTCTGTTTTGCTGTTGTTTGAACTGCAATATTTTTTTTTAAGCATTTCAGTTCAGCTTTTGAAGCATTCACACGCATATTCCGCAGGAAATGCAATTTTTCTAGTTAGTGTGAATGCTTCAAGCATTCACACTCTTGAAATCCAAATCTTTCTTATTATTATTCCGTATTCTTCCGTACGTTTTTCGGTCGCTTTCTTCTCCTCTCTACTTTGTGCTACAAAAACCATTCAAGTATCAAAATGTGCAGCTTTTCAAGGACATGTGTGCTATTACTTTTCTTTTTTATAACCTTTATAATTTTTAAATTATTAAACTTTTTGTGCATATTTTTTAACATGGAAGTCAATGGAGAATTCTTCAAATTCTGTTTTATGCTCCTTCTGCTTTCAAAGCCTACAACTTCTGCATACTTTCAGCTATTTCTGTCATTTAAACTTTAAAATGTTGAGAAATTTGTAAGCTATTAAAGTTGTATTCAACTTTTTGATATCTATTATACTTTTTTCACAATCTCTACTTTAGTCTCATGATGTTTTTCAACCCGTTTCTGAAATTATAATGGGAGTGAATGAGAGAGACTGTTCAGAGCTAGAGCACGTGCTAGAGTGAGCCAGCTTGAAACCTAATGCTAAAAAATAATTTTTAAATCGCTGGCCTGGCCACAATTTTCACTCTTTGGGCATAAAATTATACTTGAAACGTAGGTATTTTTGTTGTGGTTCCTCTCATGTGTTTAGTAAATCCCTGGGACTTATAGTTTTTTCACTGTGTCCTTCCAAAGGACAAGAGTGACAGACATTCCTCCATTGGCAGCAATTATAAATTCAGGTCAAACTTTTGTGATCAGAGCAATACAAACCAGTTTTTTAACTTGCCAAAGTGGTCCCTTTTTTTAACTCTATCCACAAAAAAAATACATCACATCGTTCACAAAGGCCTTGTCTCGCTCACGGTCAGGTCATTTCGCCAATACAACCTATAGTTTTGTCTCTATTGAGGTTTGTTCGAGGCCAAGTATCAGCAATTTTGGCCTCTGTCTAAATAGGAAAGCTGATTGCACAGGTGATGCTGATTAGCAAAGATCAAAGGGAGACACACATAATTGGTCCTGTGTTCTGATTGGTGGACAGTCACTCAGCTCTTTTCTGAAGGATACTACAAGTTTTTGTTGCATTTATGCCTCTACTTCTCCTGTTCTCCCTCTCTCTTCCCTCCTCTTCTCCTCCTCCAATCCTCTACTCCTCCTGTCCTCCTATTCTACCCTCCTTTCATAATCTCTTCTCCTTTCTACTCTTCCTTTTATCCTCTTCTATCCATCTGCCTGTCTTAACTATTTGACTTTCTGTGTCCAAATGATCTATCTATCTATGTATAGACTATGTATGTATCTATCTATCTATCTATCTATCTATCTATCTATCTATCTATCTATCTATCTATCTATCTATCTATCTATCTATCTATCTATCTATCTATCTATCCATCTATATTTCTAACTAATCTATCTTTCTTTCTTTCTAGATAATCTATCTTTCTTTCTAACTATACTATCTTTCTTTCTAAATAATCTTTTTTTCTAGCTATACTATCTATCTTTCTAACTGATCTATCTTTCTTTCTTTCTAAATAATCTTTCTTTCTTTCTAACTATACTATCTGTCTTTCTTTCTATATCTTTCATTCTTTCTTTCTAACTAATCCTTTCTTTATTTCTAACTAATCATTTCTTTCTTTTTTCATCCTTTCAAATCCATCTTTCTTTCTAACTAATTCTTTCTTTCTTTCAAATTCATATTTCTTTCTTACTAATCATTGCTTTCTTTCTTTCATCTATCTATCATCTATTTTTCTTTCTTTCTTTCTTTTTTTCTTTATTTCTAATAATCTATCTATCTATCTATCTATCTTTCTATCTATCTATCTATCTATCTTTCTTTCTTTTCTTTCTTTCTTTCTTTCTTTCTTTCTACCTAATCTTCTTTCTTCTTTCTTTCTTTCTTTCTTTCTTTCTTTCTTTCAAATTCATATTTCTTTCTTACTAATCCTTTCTTTCTTTCTTTCAAATCCATATTCTTTCTACTAATCTTTCTTTCTTTTTATCTTCTTTCTTTCTTTCTTTCTTTTTCTTTATTTTGAATAATCTATCTATCTATCTTCTTTCTACCTGATCATCTTTCTTTCTACCTTTCTACCTAATCCTTCTTTCTTTCTTTTTCTTTCTTTCTTTCTTTCTTCTCTTTTCTTTCTTTCTTTCTTTCTTTCTTTCTTTCTACCTAATTCTTCTTTCTTTCTTTCTTTCTTTCTTTCTTTCTTTCTTTCTTTCTTTCTTTCTTAATTATCTATCTATCTATCTATCTATCTATCTATCTATCTATCTATCTATCTATCTATCTATCAAATCCATCTTTCTTTCTAACTAACTAATCCTTTCTTTCTCACTAATTCTTTCTTTCTTCTTTCAAATCCATCTTTTTTCTAATTAATTCTTTCTTTCTTTCTAATCCACTATTTCTTTCTTTCTTTCTAACTAACTAATCCTTCTTTCTTTTCTCTTCACTAATCCTTTCTTTCTTTCTCACTAATCCTTTCTTTCTTCTTTTTAAATCCATCTTTCTTTCTAACTAATTCTTTTCTTTCTTTCTTTTTTCTTTCTTCTTTCTTTCTTCTTTCTTTCTAATAATCTATGTAGTATCTATCTATCTATCTATCTATCTATCTATCTATCTATCTATCTACAGTCTGTCTATCTATCTATCTATCTATCTATCTATCTATCTATCTATCTATCTATCTATCTATCTATCTATCTATCTATCTATCTATCTTATCTATCTATCTATCTATCTATCCCCTGTCTTTCTCTACCTTTCTTTTTTGTACTCCTTTACTTCTCTACCTCTGTCTCTTTCTCTACCCCTATATTTCTTTACCTCTGTGTCTACATCTCTACCTCTCTTTACCTCTCTAAGTAAACTTGTAGTTTTCTACAATTTTTTGGATCTTGTTTTGCATTTCAGCTTATTAAATGCATTTGAATTAAGCTTTTTTTCTTTTTTGCTCTGTTTTGCTGTTGTTTGAACTGCAATATTTTTTTTTTAAGCATTTAAGTTAAGCTTTTGAAGCATTCACACGCATATTTCGCAGGAAATGCAATTTTTCTAGTTATTCTTCTTCTTCTTATTATTATTCTGGCCACTTTTTGGTTCGCTACTCCTCCCGCAGATTTTGTCACAGACCCATGGGTGAGGTGTCAAATCGACCGGCTCATTTAGGAGAGGTGTGCTATGACTTTTCTAAGCGATCGGGGGTACGATGGTCGCCTCAGGGCCGAAAAACGGCCAAAAAAAATCCCATAGACTTAACATTACGACAAACTTTGACGAGTCATAGCTCTGAGATCGGATTTCGCAGAAACCTGTGATTTTCCACATTTGAAGAGGGTGACAGGTTCTTTAAGAAAATACCTCACAATGGGGTAAAAGTTGCACCCCTTGGGGGCAGGAGCTCCCCAAATTTTCCCATTGAAATTTTTCTAGTATAGCATTTTACTATTCCAGGAAAAGTTTGGACACTCCTACGTCCACAGTTTTTGTCACAGACCCATGAATGAGGCATCAAATCGTGCGGCCTATTGAGGAGAAGTGTCCTATCACTTTTATCAGAGATCGGGGGTACGGTGTTCGACCCAGGGGCGAACAAATTTCCAAAAAATCCCATAGACTTAACATTGAGACAAACTTTGACGACTCGTAGCTCCAAACAAGGATTTCGGACAAACGTGAGATTTGCCACATTTGAAGAGGCTGGCAGGCTCTTAAGAACATACCACACAATGGGTAAAAGTTGCACCCCTGGGGGGCAGGAGCTGCCAAAGTTTCCCCATTGACTTACTATGGTGAAGGACGTCCCATCAAATGCATGTGTTTTTCCTACTATGGTAAATTGCATAGGGATTTTGTATTGAACATAGCTCTGGATCACAGTGTCATAGAGACAAGGGGGCGGGCTCATTTTACTCAGACGACCAATCAGTCTCTCAGGATCATTATGAAGCTATTAAGCCACGCCCTAGCAACCATTTAGAGCACCTTAGTAACAACTCCCATAGACTTCCATTAAAAGAGATCAAAGGGATATCTCAGGATAGAAGTGTCATAGAAACATGAGGGTGGGCTCGTTTGACTCGGGCCAGCAAACAGCCAATTATGAATCACCTCAACAATTTCTGGCCATGCCCTAGCAACCATTATCGAGCACCTTAGCAACCAAATTTTAAAGAGGGATATCTTCCATTCTGAATGTCATACAGGCTTGGGAGTTGTATTATATCAATTATACTGACAAGCAGCCTTTGGAGATTCATGATTGGCAGCTGCCAAGCCACTCCCTAGCAACCAAAAAGAGTACCCTAGCAACCATTTTGCAAGGCCTACATCTCTTTATCAGAACATCGTATAGAGATGGGGGTTGGTTTATACATTCACATTGACTTTGGAGCTTCATGATTGGAAGCTGCCAAGCCACTCCCTAGCAACCAAACAGAGTACCCTAGCAACCATTTTGTAACAGCTATATCTCAGCATCAGACATTGTATCACGATGGGGGTTGGGTCTTTTGACTCATGCTAGCACATAGAACTTTCAAAATGCTAAACATGCTAGCTGTGAATAGCTACATGCTATATTGATTAGCTAAGTGCTAAATCATGCCATGAACAATATAAAAACTCTATAATAACCATATTGAACACTACCAACCACCTAGTAATACCATAGCAACTACCCAGAATACCCTAGCAACAACCTAACAACACCATAGCAACCACCCAGAACACCCTAGCAACCGCATAGCAACACCCTAGCAACCACCTAGAAGCTATCCAGAACACCTTAGCAACACCCTAGCAACCACCTAGCAACACCCTAGCAACCACCCCAAACACCATAGCAACCACCTAGCAACACCTTAGCAACCACCCAGAACACCCTAGCAACCACCTAGCAACACCATAGCAACCACCGAGCAACACCCTAGCAACCGCCTAGCAAACCATCCAGAACACCTTAGCAAACACCTAGCAACCACCTAGCAACACCCTAGCAACCACCCAGAACACCCTTAGCAACCACCTGCATACCCTAGCAACCACCTAGCAACACCCTAGCAACCACCAGAACACCCTAGCAACGCCTAGCAACACCCTAGCAACCACCTAGCAACACCTAGCAACCACCGAGCAACCCTTAGCAACTTGCCTAGCAACCTTCCAGAACACCTTAGAAACACCCTAGCAACCACCTAGCAACCATCCAGAACACCCTAACAACCGCTTAGTAACAACTAGCAACACCCTAGCAACCACCCAGAACACCCTAGCAACCACCTAGCAACACCTTAGCAACTACCCAGAACACATTGGCAACCACCCATAATACCCTAGCAACTGCATAGCAACCACCCAGAATACCCTGACAACCAACTAGCAACCACCCAGAACACCCTAGCAACCGGGTGGTGAGTTTTGCCACTGCAAGCACCACTTCACATTTTCGTCTGGAAATGTACGTTCTAGTTATTCTTCTTCTTCTTCTTATTATTCTGGCCACTTTTTGGTTCGCTACTCCTCCCGCAGATTTTGTCACAGACCCATGGGTGAGGTGTCAAATCGACCGGCTTATTTAGGAGAGGTGTGCTATGACTTTTCTAAGCAATCGGGGGGTACGATGGTCGCCTCAGGGGCGAAAAAACGGCCAAAAAAAATCCCATAGACTTAACATTACGACAAACTTTGACGAGTCATAGCTCTGAGATCGGATTTCGCAGAAACCTGTGATTACCACATTTGAAGAGGTGACAGGCTCTGTAAGAAAATACCTCACAATGGGGTAAAAGTTGCACCCCTTGGGGCAGGAGCTCCCCAAATTTTTCCCCCATTGAAAATTTTCTAGTATAGCATTTTACTATTCCAGGAAAAAGTTTGGAGCACTCCTACGTCCACAGTTTTTGTCACAGACCCATGAATGAGGCATCAAATCGTGCGGCCTATTGAGGAGAAGTGTCTATCACTTTTATCAGAGATCGGGGGTACGGTGTTCGACCCAGGGGCGAACAAATTTCCAAAAAATCCCATAGACTTAACATTGAGACAAACTTTGACGACTCGTAGCTCCAAACAAGGATTTCGGACAAACGTGAGATTTGCCACATTTGAAGAGGCTGGCAGGCTCTTTAAGAACATACCACACAATGGGGTAAAAGTTGCACCCCTGGGGGCAGGAGCTGCCCAAAGTTTCCCCATTGACTTACTATGGTGAAGGACGTCCCATCAAATGCATGTGTTTTTCCTACTATGGTAAATTGCATAGGGATTTTGTATTGAACATAGCTCTGGATCACAGTGTCATAGAGACAAGGGGCGGGCTCATTTTACTCAGACGACCAATCAGTCTCTCAGCATCATTGTGAAGCTATTAAGCCACGCCCTAGCAACCATTTAGAGCACCTTAGCAACAACTCCATAGACTTCCATTAAAAGAGATCAAAGGGATATCTCAGGATATAAGTGTCATAGAAACATGAGGGTGGGCTCGTTTGACTTGGGCCAGCAAACAGCCAATCATGAATCACCTCAACAATTTCTGGCCATGCCCTAGCAACCATTGTAGAGCACCTTAGCAACCAAAATCCAAAGAGGGATATCTTCCATTCTGAATGTCATAGAGGCATGGGAGTTGTATTATATCATTCATACTGACAAGCAGCCTTGGAGTTTCATGATTGGCAGCTACCAAGCCACTCCCTAGCAACCAAACAGAGTACCCTAGCAACCATTTTGCAAGACTTTATCTCTGCATTCAAAACATCGTATAGAGATGGGGGTTGGTTTCATACATTCACATTGACTTTGGAGCTTCATGATTGGCAGCTGCCAAGCCACTCCCTAGCAACCAAACAGAGTACCCTAGCAACCATTTTGTAAGACCTACATCTCTGCATCGAAACATCGGTATAGAGATGGGGGTTGGCTCTTTTTACTCATGCTAGCAAACATGACTTGCTACATGCTACACATGCTAGCAGAGAATAGCTACATGCCTAATATTGTTAGCAAGTGCTAAATCATGTCAAGAAAATGCTACAAACTTCATAGTAACCATCTGTGACAACTACCAACCTCCTAGCCAACAACCTAGCAACTACCCAGAACACAGCTAGCAACACCTTAGCAACCACCCAGGAATACCCTAGCAACCGCCCTACAACACCATAGCAACCACCCAGAACACCTAGCAACACCAAGAACACCCTAGCAACCACCCAGAATACCTAGCAACCGCCCATCAAC
>NW_024121521.1:4251288-4494318 GCF_016745375.1 Pimephales promelas
AAAATTTTCTAGTATAGCATTTTACTATTCCAGGAAAAAGTTTGGAGCACTCCTACGTCCACAGTTTTTGTCACAGACCCATGAATGAGGCATCAAATCGTGCGGCCTATTGAGGAGAAGTGTCCTATCACTTTTATCAGAGATCGGGGGGTACGGTGTTCGGACCCAGGGGCGAACAAATTTCCAAAAAAATCCCATAGACTTAACATTGAGACAAACTTTGACGACTCGTAGCTCCAAACAAGGATTTCGGACAAAAACGTGAGATTTGCCACATTTGAAGAGGCTGGCAGGCTCTTTAAGAACATACCACACAATGGGGTAAAAGTTGCACCCCTGGGGGGCAGGAGCTGCCCAAAGTTTCCCCATTGACTTACTATGGTGAAGGACGTTCCCATCAAATGCATGTGTTTTTCCTTACTATGGTAAATTGCATAGGGATTTTGTATTGAACATAGCTCTGGATCACAGTGTCATAGAGACAAGGGGGCGGGCTCATTTTACTCAGACGACCAATCAGTCTCTCAGCATCATTGTGAAGCTATTAAGCCACGCCCTAGCAACCATTTAGAGCACCTTAGCAACAACTCCCATAGACTTCCATTAAAAGAGATCAAAGGGAAATCTCAGGATATAAGTGTTCATAGAACATGAGGGTGGGCTCGTTTGACTTGGGCCAGCAAACAGCCAATCATGAATCACCTCAACAATTTCTGGCCATGCCCTAGCAACCATTGTAGAGCACCTTAGCAACCAAAATCCAAAGAGGGATATCTTCCATTCTGAATGTCATAGAGGCATGGGAGTTTGGTTTTATCATTCATACTGACAAGCAGCCTTTGGATTTCATGATTGGCAGCTACCAAGCCACTTCCCTAGCAACCAAACAGAGTACCCTAGCAAACCATTTTGCAAGACTTATCTCTGCATCAAAACATCGTATAGAGATGGGGTTGGTTCAACATTCACATTGACTTTGGAGCTTCATGATTGGCAGCTGCCAAGCCACTCCCTAGCAACCAAACAGAGTACCCTAGCAACCATTTTGTAAGACTACATCTCTGCATCGAAACATTCGTATAGAGATGGGGGGTTGGCTCTTTTTACTCATGCTAGCAAAATGACTTGCTACATGCTACACATGCTAGCAGAGAATAGCTACATGCTAATATTGATTAGCTAAGTGCTAAATCATGTCAAGAAAATGCTACAAACTTCATATAACCATCTGTGACAACTACCAACCTCCTAGCAACAACCTAGCAACTACCCAGAACACGCTAGCAACACCTTAGCAACCACCCAGAATACCCTAGCAAACCGCCTAACAACACCATAGCAACCACCCAGAACACCCTAAGCAACCACCAAGAACACCCTAGCAACCACCAGAATACCCTAGCAAACCGCCCATCAACACCATAGCAACCACCCATAACACCCTAGCAACCACCCAGAACACCCTAGCAACCACCTAGCAACACCATAGCAACCACTCAGAACACCCTAGCAACTGCCTAGCAACACCCTAGCAACAACCCAGAACACCCTAGCAACCGCCTAGCAACACCCTAGCAACCACCTAGGCAACACCCTAGCAACCACCCAGAACACCCTAGCAACCACCTACAACACCCCCTAGCAACCACCCCAGAATACCCTAGCAACCACATTAGCAACCACCTAGCAACACCCAGAACAACTTAGCAACCAACAATAATACCCTAGCAACCGCCTAGCAACCACCCAGAAACACCATCAGCAACCAGCCATAACACCCTAGCAACCGGGTGGTGAGTTTTGCCACTGCAAGCACCACTTCACATTTTCCTCTGGAAATTACATCTCTAGTATTATTCTTCTTCTATTTTTCTTACCCAAATTTTCTGACTGCTACTCCTCCTAGAGCTTAACTCTACAAACTCCAAACTCGGGTCAGACCTTCAGACTGTTCTGACTCGAGTTGCTATATCTTTTTAGACTGATTCGACTTTCAGATTTCTTAAAAATTAATATTAAAAATCATAAAAATCCCATTGACTTTCATTGCAGCATGGTCAAATTGAGCCAAGACTACGGTGGCCCAATAGCGTACAACAAAAACTCAAATCTAAATTCCCTGAAGCCCTAGACTCAATTAAACTACCATTCTATATGTACTAATGATCTATCTATCTATCTATCTATCTATCTATCTATCTATCTATCTATCTATCTATCTATCTATCTATCTATCTATCTATCTATCCTTCTACCTAATCTTTCTTTCTAACTAATCTATCCATCTTTCTTTCTAACAAATCTATCCATCTTTTCTTTCTAACAAATCTATCCATCTTTCTTTCTAACTAATCTATCCATCTTTCTTTCTAACAAAATCTATCCATCTTTTCTTTCTAACTAATCTATCCATCTTTCTTTCTAAACTAATCTATCCATCTTTCTTTCTAACTTAATCTCCCTAATCTATCCATCATCTTTTCTTTCTAACTAACTAATCTATCCATCTTTCTTTCTAACTAATCTATCCATCTTTCTTTCTTTCTAACTAACTAATCATCCATCTTTCTTTCTAACAAATCTATCCATCTTTCTTTCTAACTAACTAATCTATCCATCTTTCTTTCTAACTAATCTATCCATCTTTCTTTCTAACTAACTTAATCTATCCATCTTTCTTTCTAACTAAATCTATCCATCTTTCTTTCTTTCTAACTAACTAATCTATCCATCTTTCTTTCTAACAAATCTATCCATCTTTCTTTCTAACTAACTAATCTTATCCATCTTTCTTTCTAACAAATCTATCCATCTTTCTTTCTAACTAACTAATCTATCCATCTTTCTTTCTAACTAATCTATCCATCTTTCTTTTCTAACTAACTAATCTATCCATCTTTCTTTCTAACAATCTATCCATCTTTCTTTCTTTCTAACAAATCTATCCATCTTTCTTTCTAACAAATCTATCCATCTTTCTTTCTAACTACTAATCTATCCATCTTTCTTTCTAACTAATCTATCGTTCTTTCTTTCTACCTAACTAATCTATCCATCTTTCTTTCTAACTAATCTATCCATCTTTCTTTCTAACTAATCTATCCATCTTTCTTTTCTAACTAATCTATCCATCTTTCTTTCTAACAAATCTATCCATCTTTCTTTCTAACTAATCTATCCATCTTTCTTTCTAACAAATCTATCCATCTTTCTTTCTAACTAATCTATCCATCTTTCTTTCTAACTAATCTATCCATCTTTCTTTCTAACAAATCTATCCATCTTTCTTTCTAACAAATCTATCCATCTTTCTTTTCTAACAAATCTATCCATCTTTCTTTCTAACAAATCTATCCATCTTTCTTTCTAACTAATCTATCATCTTTCTTTCTAAATAATTCTATCGTTCTTTCTTTCTAACTAATCTATCCATCTTTCTTTCTAACAAATCTATCCATCTTTCTTTCTAACAAATCTTTCCATCTTTCTTTCTAACTAATCTATCGTTCTTTCTTTCCAACTAATCTATCCATCGTTCTTTTCTACCTAATCTTTCTTTCTTTCTAACAAATCTATCCATCTTTCTTTCTACCTAATCTATCCATCTTTCTTTCTACCAACTAATCTATCCATTTTTCTTTCTAACTAATCTATCCATCTTTCTTTTCTAACAAATCTATCCATCTTTCTTTCTACATAATCTATCCATCTTTCTTTCTACCTAACTAATCTATCCATTTTTCTTTCTAACTAATCTATCCATCTTTCTTTCTAACAAAATCTATCCATCTTTCTTTCTACCTAATCTATCCATCTTTCTTTCTAACTAATCTATCCATCTTTCTTTCTACCTAACTAATCTATCCATCTTTCTTTCTAACTTAATCTATCCATCTTTCTTTCTAACAAATCTATCCATCTTTCTTTCTAGCAAATCTATCCATCTTTTTTTCTAACTAATCTATCCATCTTTCTTTCTAACAAATCTATCCATCTTTCTTTTCTAACTAATCTATGCATCTTTCTTTCTAACAATTCTTTTTTTCACTTTCTTTCTTTCTTTCTTTCTTTTGTCTTTCCTAACAATTCTATCTTTCTTTTCTTTCTTTCTTTCTTTCTTTCTTTCTTTCTAACAATTCCATCTTTCTTTCTTTCTTTCTTTCTTTCTTGCTTTCTTGCTTTATGCTAATCATGTTAGCTTCTTGCTAAAAACATGCTAGCATGATGCTAGCTACATGCTAATCATGCAAGCTTCTTGCGAAAACATGCTAGCATGATGCTAGCAACATGCCAATCATGCTAGCATTGATGCTAGCAACATGCCAATCATGCTAGCATGATGCTAGCTACATGCTAATCATGCTAGCTTCTTGCTAAAAAACATGCTAGCATGATGCTAGCAACATGCTAATCATGCTAGCATGATGCTGGCAACATGCTAATCATGCTAGCATGATGCTAGCTACATGCTAATCATGCTAGCATGATGCTAGCTACATGCTAAATCATGCTAGCATGATGCTAGCTACATGCTAATCATGCTAGCATGATGCTAGCTACATGCTAATCATGCTAGCATGATGTTAAAAACATGCTAGCATGATGCTAGCAACATGCTAATCATGCTAACATGATGCTAGCTACATGCTAATCATGTTAGCATGATGCTAAAAACATGCTAGCTTCTTGTAGCAACATGCTAATCATGCTAGCATGATGCTAATCATGCTAGCATGATGCTAGCTACATGCTAATCATGTTAGCTTCTTGCTAAAAACATGTTAGCATGATGCTAGCTACATGCTAATCATGCTAGCTTCTTGCTAAAAACATGCTAGCATGATGCTAGCAACATGCCAATTCATGCTAGCATGATGCTAGCTACATGCTAATCATGTTAGCTTCTTGCTAAAAAACATGCTAGCATGATGCTAGCAACATGCTAATCATGTTATTATGATGCTAGCTACATGCTAATCATGTTAGCATGATGCTAGCAACATGTTAATCATGCTAGCATGATGCTAGCTACATGCTAATCATGCTAGCTTCTTGCTAAAAACATGCTAGCATGATGCTAGCTACATGTTAATCATGTTAGCATGATGCTAGCAACATGCTAATCATGCTAGGGCATGATGCTAGCTACATGCTAATCATGCTCGCATGATGCTAGCTACATGCTAATCATGCTAGCTTCTTGCTAAAAAACATTGCTAGCATGATGCTAGCAACATGCTAATCATGCCTAGCATGATGCTAGCTACATGCTAATCATGCTAGCTTCTTGCTAAAAACATGCTAGCATGATGCTAGCTACATGTTAATCATGCTAGCATGATGCTAGCTACATGCTAATCATGCTAGCTTTCTTGCTTAAAACATGCTAGCATGATGCTAGCAACATGCTAATCATGCTAGCATGATGCTAGCTACATGCTATCATGCTAGCTTCTTGCTAAAAACATGCTAGCATGATGCTAGCTACATGTTAATCATGCTAGCTTCTTGCCAATAACATCTATCTACAGTATCTATCTATCTATCTATCTATCTATCTATCTATCTATCTAATCTATCCATCTTTCTAACTAATCTTTCTTTCTTTCTTTCTTTCTTTCTTTCTAATTCCATCTTTAAACTTAATTCAAACTTCAAAATTCTTCAAACGCTCTGGTCCGGCTTTCTCAAGCCAACTTAAAGTTTGTGTCATCAAACTTTTTTTTCTAGTTTTGACTTATAATACATTTGTGGTCTATATAAAGCATAACTGCAATGCTTGGGTCTGAATTCCTCATTATTATAGCTCCACAAGCCCCTTTTCTACCCCTTTTCTGATGTGCATTTGTGAGCGACCTGTTTCGAAGCGGCCCCTTTAAATAAAAATGAATTGCGTCTTTCCCCGCCCGCTCTCCAGGTCGATGAGTTCACGGTCGGTTCAACTCCCCACGTTCGGCCATTATTGTAGTTTGATTAGAGATATACGATTACTAGCTTCAAAGAACATTTTTATTCACACGTTAACAAAATGTCAACAACGGAAGACTTGTCTTTCAAGCCTTACATATTCCAGCCAGAGCGAGCGAGTTGATAAAGACGACGACGAACCTGCAGAACAACCTCTTCATATGGATGTATTGGTATGTGAGTTAACTGTTTTGAGTTATTAGTGAAAGTCGACTATTTCTCTTGTTAAAATAAGCACACTGACAAGATAAATGACTACGGTCTAATCTTACCACTAAAAATCTGTATTGATAATGATATAATAACTTACGTTTAGAAAAGCATCGGAAAACACAGCAGCTAAATGATAGAAGGAATTTACCCCTCATTCAAAAGAAATCGATCGGCAAACCCTTCTGTATACTGGCGGAGGTTGTTGAAGTGGGAATCCTTGAAGTGCTTCATGTCACTAACGTACATGATCCAACAACCGAACATTTTAACTTGCCCTCTCGTAACTTCTGCATCATTGAGCTCGGACTACAAAATCGGAGCGAGAAATAATAATGGCGGATTGCTCGAAGTGTTGGACCGGTAGTCGATGTCCTTATTTGGCTGCAAATACGGTGACGCACTTGCTCAAAAAACGTCATAGACAACAGAAAAATCTGAACAGAATGAAAAATATGACCAAAACAGAATATAAAGATATAAACGAAGCACCTGACGAGAATAATTTCATCTTTTCTGTACTTACAAACACTCCAAATATACAACAAAATGCATTTAAGGGCTAAAAAAGTGGATTTTGCATGATATGTCCCTTTTAGTGTTGTCAAAAAACTCGGTACTTCGGTACCAAGTCGGTACTAAAAAAAAAAAAAATGGGTCCCACTTTATATTAAGTGGCTTTAAGTACTATGTACTTACATTGAAGTTACTACTTTGATACATTGGACTTATTGTGTACATACATGTTTTTACATTGTACTTATATATTGAAAATACCTGCATGTAATTACAACTGTAATTAATTGATGTAATTACATTTGTAATTACACAGTTGACCCTTCCCTCACACCTTAACCCACCCTGATACCTACCCATACCACCACACCTGTCCCTAACCTTACCCATATCACACCTCAATAGCAGCAAAAGTGTTTTACAATACAACCTGAACACAATAAGTACATTGTACTTATTTTCCTATGTAAGTACATAGTACTTAAAGCCACTTAATATAAAGTGGGACCAAAATATGTTACGGTACCAGCTTTTCTAGGTACCGAGTACCAGGTTAATCCAGTTCTGTTCTAGACGCGATGTCTGAAACGTGCACAGTTGCGTCCTCTTTATAACGCTGATATGGCTCTCTCTCTCTGAATCCACTTGTTGGAACGAAAGGAGCAAAGAGCCACATATGGAAATATTTTGGATTAGGCTAATGTCACGTTGCCATAAGAAGCCGATTATATGCAAATTCGCAATTTCAAATATATGCGCGATTCAAGCGCGCTCATAATAAAAACTCGTTGGCGTTGCATAGCAACGACAGACGCCGCGTGAGAGCAAGCGCTTTGGAAAGAATAAGCACGCGCAAAAATATAATTAAAAAACACGCGCGATGTGTGAACGGCCCCTAAAGTGCTTTCGGGGTAGTTTTACGAGTACATGAGCACAGTATATCCACCCGACACCAGAGTACTGGTAGTATCGATGCATCCCTAAATTATGTCATTTAATGTCAGTGCCAGTTCTAGGCGTATTCTTGCCTTTATAACTCAGAAGGTTTAAAAAGCCTTTTTAAAATCAAATATGAATGCAGTTTTAGATTAAATAAAAGGACAGTCAAGTCAAATAAAACATGTTTTATGGTAATGCTACAAAGATACCATTCATCAACATTACTTAGTTATCAACACATTGAGTGAACAATATATTTTTACAACATTAATTAATGTTTTGAAAATGTTATTTATTACAAACACCTGATTGTTCATGTTTGTTCACTTAATTCATTGTGCATTAAATAAATAATGGATTAAAACTTTACAAACAACTTTAAAAATGTGTTAGTGTATACTATTGTTTATTTTAGGTCATTTTATCTAATCTTTTTCTAAAGTGTTTATAATACAAATGTACAGTTTCCATACTTGTAACCGTGATAAACACTTAAATATATGTAAATTTAAACTAAGCTTTGGTACCGAAATTGGTACCGAGAACCGTGAATTTTAACTGGTATTGGTACCGAATACTTAAGATGCGTTTGGTCGATCGGATCACAAGTGGACGACACTAAATACAAACAATTTGAGCTTTTCCACTTTCTGTTGAAAACACATTTGGCCGGATTGCTTTCACAGCGTAAACACTCGTGATCGAATGTGGTCAAACAGCCACAAAATACCGTCTTCTGTCCGTCTACTGATCTAATGAGTAACATTATGAGAAGAGCTCAAGCTAGACGGGGTTTAAACTCTGTCAGCCGGAGACCCAAGTTCGATTTGAAGATGAAAAACTATGACACTATTATTTTTACCGCCTCAACTTTGAAACAATACATCTTGTATAAAGTGCTTTCTAAATAAATACTTAAACATTTGTTCCCTGCAGATCCTCTTGGATGTTGGAACAACATACAAAACAACAACATGCGTTAAGCAACACACACTTGAACAGAATATCAGTGATATAAAAACACTTCTAATGGAAACACTGGAAAGCCACAGCCATAAAAGAAATCTGGACTGAAGATGTGAACGAAATGACATTATAAACGCCACCCGAGTGACGCTCTGAGACAGCGCAGATAAATCTCGCACAACGACACGCCACATGACAGTGTTTCTGACCGTAAGTGTTCCTCTGAAAAGCTTGGCCTTGTTTGTTCCTCAGAACCACGACCTCCAGTCGCCCCCGAACATTGGTTTTCTCCAGAACAGAGATCATTAAGTCTGGTTTTCAAATGTTTATTCCCCAATCGAACCGTAAGTGGGGTCGGGTTCACTCGGCCTGAATTCAACATGCTTGAAATACTCTGTGACCTGGTGGAACAAAGAGGTCTAATCCTCTGGTCTGGTCACAGAGATCAAACCCATTTCAGAAACTAGAAAAGAGTTAAACAGCTGCAGTCGTGCGTTTAGTCATGAACTGTTTGTCAGCCGTTGAACCATTTGAATAATCAGAGTCGGAGTGGGAGAGATAAAGACAGTTGTGCCTCAGTGAATTCCTTCCAGTGTATTTTAATTGTCTGAAGAGGTTTGGAGAAGCTCAAGAGGTCTGTAATCGCACCTCCGAGGGTCTGACTGATAAATGATTTCAGACCAGTGGCTATACGTTTACATGCACAGCTTTTGTTTCAATCAGACTGAATTCATTGTGACTACAGTGGCTCAATCTTTAGTTCATCAAGCGACGAGAATACTTTTTGCGCGCAAAAATAACGACTTGATTCAAGTTATTTGTGACTTATTGGGATTAGTATGCTAGCTGGAGCCATTTACATCCAGTCTTTGTGCTAAGCTAGGCTAGCGATGGGTGTGTCAGACAGCGTTACGGCAGAGGAGAAGGGTGTGTATGGACTTAACTAACTCTGGGGATGCAGGGAATAAGCTAAAGTCCCCAAAAAGTCGGCGTGTTCCTTTAAGTTGTTCTGAGTGGTTGTTCTTGGTGTTTCCCAGTTTTTTATGTAGTTTTCTGGTTGAATACTTTAAAGACCCTTCAAACCTGGGTTTCTAGCTTCTGGATGGAGGGACACGGGGCGGTCGAGGCCAATTCGTCACACTCTTATTAAGGTGACACTCTTAGAAGAAAAGGTTCTATGTAGAACCTTAAAAGGTTCTATCAGCGCTACATATTTGGAACCCCTAAAAGGTTCTATACACTCTTAAAAAAAGGGTTCCTCTGGGTTCTATATAGAACCCTGGGGTTCCGTACTTGGCCAATAGAACCTTTTACCCAAAAAAAATGGTTCTATATAGAACCATTTTGGAGTTCCATATATGGAACCATTTGTGGTTCTAAATAGAACCATTTCTTCTAAGAGTGTGAAGGTGACAGAATATACAGTTTGCCCAGTATAAAAACCATGACGTACGTGTGTGTGTGTGTGTGTGGGTAGTTTTAGGGGTCTGTTAGTGTGAAGGGGACAGAATATACTGTAGAATTTGTCCAGTATAAAAACCATTACGTCTATAATGGAGAGTCGTGTGTGTGTGTGTTTCTGTATGTTCTAACGGGGGCTGAAATGTAAACAGAACTGGTTTCTATTATAGGCGAGTTTAGTACTGAAATAGCAGACATCCGTCTATAGTTCACAGCGAGAGTTCAGAGGGAAACCCGGGAAAGATCAGGGTGGCCTGGGGTTGAAAAACAAGACCATGATCTGCAGTCAATGTTGGGGAAGTTGCGAACTAAAATTAGCCTTTCCAGAAACAAACCAATTTTACAACAAGTTTGTGTTTTTATGTTTAAAAACTAAATTTATTTGTGAAATTATTTAGAAATAGTCTAAGGAAATATATATTGCAAGCATTCCACAGCATACATATTAAATATGTCTTGGCCCTCTAAATATCACAGTCCCCCCTGCCTTTTTATTGTATTCAGTGTTTTTATTTTAGTTGTGTTTCGTGTGAATGTGTCTGTTCAATACCCTTCTGTTAGCCTAATCGAGATCCTCGTTTATTAGCTTCTGTCTAGTAGTTTGGATAACTAATTCTCACTTCGCCGACACGTATCTGTATCAAGTCTCAACAATGTTGATTTACAATAAGGCTCATTGGTTAACATTAGTTAATGTTTTAACTGACAATACATTTGTTACTGTATTTGTTAATCTTTGTTAACATTATTAATAAAAAATACAGTCGTAAAAAATAAAAAGTAATTTTTACGTAAAAAAAAAAAAAACGGCTGCCGTTGTTTCCAGAACTTTACTGTCAAAAATACGGTAGCGACGTTATTGGTTTTTCAGACTTAACTTAAAATTTATAGTAATAAACCATATTTCATTATCTGATATACTGTTAATTTATGAACTTATTGAAGTAAGTTAATACTTAAATTCAATTCTGAGAAACGGGTCCGTGATCAGAACAAAAGTTCAGTTTGCAGCAGATATGCCAAGGAGAGACCCATGTATCCCATGATCCCCCTGAGTCCCAGTCAGAGATGACTTTCACATGACACTTTACATGCAGGAGTCAGTTCTCCATCGGGCCGAATCCTCTTCCCTCCATCCGCCACCGTCCAAGAGCTGTGGGGGTTTAAAGACTGTTTTACTTGGAACTTGTTCACGGGAAAGCCTCCCATTAAATACTTCGTGAAAGATTGTTCTCAAAACCCTATAATGATTTATGTGGGCGTCAAGCCTTGAATGTAATTTTAAGTGGGATAAACAGGAAAAATGCTTCTTGGTTTTAAGTATTCTTTGAAATCTGTACACGAATTGAGTTCTTGGCTTACGGTCTTGCTGATTCCCTGTCCATTAGAGTTTCCTTTGGTCTGGGAACCTCAGCGGTAAAACAATGTCTCGGGGAAACAGTGCATTTGATGATGATGAAGTAAAAGTATCAGTATCACAGAAGCTTCATTGTTGATTTCAAAGGTTCAGGACTGGAAAAATACATGTTGATTTTGTTTTTTTGTAATCCAAAACATTTGCATATTTCATAAAATTAAATAGGCTACAACTGCAAATAAATTAAGGCCCAAAATGTGGAAGAAGCCGTCATTTCCATCAAACCGCATTAATACGCCGTCGAGCGCCATCATAACTCGATCACATGACGTGAAGCATTTTCTGGCGCGTAATGTGACGTTTGAGAACCTAAAACCCTGTTTCTCCCAGTCGACACGCCAACACATAACCGGCGTTATCAGAAATCTCAACTTTTGCCGGATTTTTAAGTTTAAGTTTTATAAGCTCAAATACTCGCCTTGCTGTGTTCTGGGATGCACGTTTGTGACTCTCATGTTCAAACTCGTTCATCAAAATGAACGAATCTTTTTTCGTGTCATTTGGTTCATTCAACGACCGAAATGAACGGATTGACTAGGTAAAAGATTCGTTCATTTTGATCATCGAGTTCAAACAGGAGAGTCACGAATGCGCATCACAGAACAAAGCAAGGCGAGCATTTGAGCTTATAAAACTTAAACTTTGTTGTTTATTTATTAAATGAGCGATCGTTTCACTTGATAAGACCCTTATTCATCGTCTGGAATCGTTTAAAGCCCTTTGAACAGTTTGCAGTTTTCACTGAAACTCTCATTTGGACTTTGAACCGTTTGGACCCCATTGAAGTCCATTATATGGAGAAAAATGCTGGAATGTTTTCATCAAAAACCTTCATTTCTTTTCGACTGAAGAAAGGAAGACGTGGACATCTTGAATGACATGGGGGTGAGTAAATTATCAGCAAAAGTTTTTTTTAAAAAAAGTGAACTATTTTATTTTATTTAAATATAAACATTAGGTGTTGTATCGCATGCGTCTTTAGTAGTAGAGGCACTTTATCTTAAAGTATATCTTGGATGACGTGGGATTATTTTAATTC
Source organism: Pimephales promelas (assembly GCF_016745375.1). Next base: position 4,263,804 of record NW_024121521.1, read on the forward strand.
TGAAGTGAATTACTCCTTTAATTGTGTTCACCTCTCATGGTTGTGTCATGTCCACATGTCATCATACACCCACATCATCACACCGAAATGAGATTTCTAGATTTCCATGTCCAATGTCAGCTGGGATTCAACTGCTTTTTTCCAAGTAGGACATTAGAAACTCCAACTATGTGATTCGACTGGAAAGCAGCATGACAATTATATTAAAGCCATCGCAAAAATTGTTCCCTTTGATCGTTTACATGACCATTTGAAATGTGATTTGTGCGTCCAAATATTTATTGAGGGCACCATTTGTGTAGATCTAATGAAAAAATCTATTTCTAGTTGGTATTTTTATAATATAACTATCGCTAAGTTAATGTTGTTGAGAATTTGAAGCACGCCTATATGCCACAACCAAATTCATATGTCTCGGAGTTCAGAAATAGTTCAAGACATTGAATCTATTTAAATGTCGCGTACAAACGGCCCAGCTTTGATATATAGCCTCTATACTGTATGTACAAGCAAATACACACTTCATCAGACCTGATCCCTCTGTGAACGCAGGACCATCCACACAGTCATCAAGTTTGGCCATCACTAAAAAATGCTTTGAACTTATTTCCCATAATGTTTTATGTATATCTGGATTATTTTCACATGTGTCTGTCTAATATCAGGTGTCAGTCACAGGTGTCAGTCACAGAGTTGCATAACTGCTCATATGCATACGTACATGAACATGTTATATAAGGTTCATATCCGTTAGAGGTCAATACAGTCTGGGTCTCTGTTTGCGAAGTCGTGCGTATATCGCAAAAGGAGCTCGTATTGAATAGATATAAAACTTACGTAACTGACTCATTTCTGAATAGTGTTTTATGGGTCGATCTGTGTGAGTCTCATAAAAGTCCACATTTGATTTCTGATTTTAACTTGAAACACTCTTGCACTTTTGTTATCGAAACCAGCGTTCATAATAGAGGACAACATGTCTGTGATTATATATATATATATATATATATATATATATATATCTTTAAACTCTCTATGCTATTTGCAGTGATTCAGAATTAGTTAATAGTTCATTTCTTCATAAAAAAAGATCAAGAAATATTATTTTTTTTAAAAATCCACTCATAAATGAATACGAATGAATCTTGCAAAGAAATGGCAGGTAACAAACGGAATTAATAGTGAAATTTTGAAGTACTGAAATAGTATTTTTTTGTAAAACATACTGCAATAATCTGTTTAATTTACATATTAGAATTTTTTTTAAATGTCTGTGATTAGCAAATAATTGATTTATTTATTAATTAGTTTATATTTATTTAAGTTTTGTTTAGAATTTAGAAAATGTTAATAGTATGAAAAATACTTCATTGAATACCACATCGCTTCATAAAAATATGTAATTACTTTTGGCATAATATTTCAGAATGTTGATGGTGGATCTTGTGGCTGAGGTAAAAACGATATAAATACTGTTCGTTTTCTCACACAAACCGCTCGTTTCGTGTCTTAGGCCATCAGTGTGTACTTACATGTACGAGTCATTAAATCATGTTTAATGTGGACTTCATGCTCTTTGAGGTGGTGACCATAGACCTCCATTATATGACTGACAGACAACAACGGTTTGACCTAAAAATATAAAAATTGAAAATACTGCGGAAACAAAGACACCTACATCTTGGATGCCCTTGAGGTAAGATAAAACACACCAAAAATTAATTTCAAAGTCAACTATCCCTTTAAGATCCACTTTCCACGAAAACAAACAGCAACAGCTTACGGGTTTGGAGCGACAAGAAGCCGAGTAATTTATATTTTTGCGTGAACTATTTTTCAAAAATATGTTTTCTTCTCAGTGTTGTAAATGTTACTGCATCAAAGGGTTAAACGGACAGAGCGAGGAGCTTTCGGCTGGCAGAGACACGAGAACGGGGAAAACAAGGCAAAGAGAGGCAAATATTTGAAGAAGACTGGCATACAGGATGGGAGGGTGCATTTATGCCTTTTATATCCACCTTTCCTAAATATCCTTCTTTACCTCGCTGTTAAACCCCCAGAACAAAGAGATCCAGTTCCATTACTGAAGTATTAATATTGCATCTCATTCTCAACCAATGATGTATTATACAACTATACATTTTATCAGCCAGTGTCCAGTGTTAATATGAGCGAGGTCTGCCAGAAAAGTGTTTTAAAGCTGATTTGATGCTTTTCTTTTCAGCTGACAAAATCAAATAATACAATGCAACAATAATAGAGTTATTAACTTCATTAATAATATGCTTTCAATATCTTTTTGTGTTTAATATCAAAGATCCAGTCTTTGAACACACAGGTCGCGTAAACCTAAAGAATGTGTTATAGGGCGCTAATAACAAATCAAAGTGTTTCTGTGTTTTTATGTTTTCTTGTTAGATCTTTTTGTCAAATGTGCTTCATGTGTGATTGATTTATTAATCAGAAATCCTGTTTTCTACTGTTCTAGAACATTTTGTTTAGTCTTTGCCGGAGACAGCGAGGGCTCTTCCCAACAATATTCAACACAGGATTCCTGTATTTAACACTCTCTGTCCTGTGATGCTCAGCTCTGACACTTTTGTTCAGTAAAACTTTCTCACAAGCTATAATTTGAGAGTTGTGGTTTGTAAAAAAGTATAATCCATCCATCCATCCATCCATCCATCCATCTATCTATCTATGCTGCTACCTACACTCTAAAAATTGCTGGGTTGTTTTAACCCAACTTTGGGTCAAATATAAAAAATCAACCCAATAGCTGGGTTTGTCCAAAGTTAGGTTAAAACAACCCAGCAATTTTTAGAGTGTATATTCATTTTTTAAAAAAAATATATATATTTAATGTTGTTTTATTTTAGAGTGAAAGATGACCCGGTCAGGTGTTACAGTGTGAGCATGTTTATGGTTCTGTACTGTATGGGAATGTGTCAAGCAGACTTTAAGAGGGTGTTTTCCCTCGGGTCCGGTGGGCGGAGGGTTATTCTTTAACAATAGGACTGGATTGAGCAGCTGAACACCGGTGGGTTTGACTCCGCGTGCGTGAAATCCGAGTCGGGTTTAAAAGGCTTCGAGCAGAAGCACGGACAGTCGAGGAGAGACACTTGAAGATCAGGGTTGAACAACTAGGCTACTAATAACCTGCAAGAGCCTTGGGGTAAACGCACAATGGGGATAGTTAATGATTCAACCCTTGTGGGATTTAAATATCCATCATTTTACTTACACAGATATTTAATCAGTAATTTTTAAGAGTAGCGCGCAACAGGACACCGGCGTTTCCATTTACGCACGGAAAGCGCGCGCATTTTAACGCGTTGGATTGCTGTTGTTTTTAACGAGGCTTACAATGGGACACGCGAGCAACACATCGCACCCGGTTAACTCATCAGACCCGTACGGACGCGATGAAGAGGTCGCCAAAATCGAGATCGCGGTCCTCAGCGTCACCTTCGCGGTCGCCGTGATCGGGAACTGCAGCGTCCTGGTGGCCATTCACAACACCAAGAAGAAAACCTCGCGAATGCACCTGTTCATCAAACACCTGAGCCTGGCCGATCTCGTGGTCGCGTTTTTCCAGGTCCTTCCACAGCTGTGCTGGGAAATAACCTTCCGTTTCTACGGGCCGGACTTTCTGTGCCGGATCGTGAAGCACCTGCAGGTGATGGGCATGTTCGCGTCCACATATATGATGGTTATGATGACTCTAGATCGATACATCGCCATCTGCCACCCTCTGAAAACCCTCCAACAGTCCACCAGGAGGTCCCACATCATGATCGGGGGCACGTGGATCAGCAGCCTGGTCCTCAGCACCCCTCAGTACTTCATCTTCTCCCTCAGTGAGATCCAGAACGGGTCCGAGGTGCTCGACTGCTGGGGCCACTTCATCCAGCCCTGGGGACCCCGCGCGTACATCACCTGGATCACAGCTGGGATATTCCTCATCCCGGTCGTCATACTGATGACCTGCTACGGATTCATATGCCACAGCATCAGGATGAACATCAGATATAAGACCAAGATGACGCCGACTGATGGCGCGCACAAGAACGGGCTGATCGGGAAGAACTCCGTGAGCAGCGTCACCACGATCTCCAGAGCGAAATTACGCACCGTCAAGATGACCTTTGTCATCGTGCTCGCCTATATCATCTGCTGGGCGCCGTTTTTTACCGTGCAGATGTGGTCGGTGTGGGACGAGAACTTCAGCTGGGCCGGTGAGTGAACCCGTTCACATCAATACAGTTTTAGTAGCCTATTAAATATGCAGGCATGCAGAAAACACATGTGGGACACTGATGCGCGCTACTCTTAAATTACTGATTGTGAAATCATATGGAAACTGTTCCAAAACCACATGTTTCCCCTGTGCGCAGACATGTGTTTGGGCTATAAGCGTGCATTTACATATTATATTTCATTGTACATTCAATAAGAGTTAAAAATGTAACGCACATTTTATTTTCATACATATTTATATTTTAACAATTAAATATACTTTCATCTGATTTTAATACAATGTTTAATTTAAGAAATAAAATTGTATAATGCTTCACATGCATTTTATAATTACTTCACTGTAAAAAAAATATTTTTATAAACATTATTTTCATTTGTCAAATCAACTTAGCTAATGTAGTTCAGATAACATAATATTTTGAGTTTCTCGTGATTAAATTAATCTCCTTCATTGTATTAACTCAAATTTTCCATTTCAATTAACTTTAGTTAAAGTTAAACCAACAATATTTCTTTACAGTGTTGAATATCAAAGAGCAAAAATGTCCTTATCTTGTTTTGGATTGCACTCTGTAGTGAAAATGTGCATTTATCATATTTTTATCTGATATGACCCTAAATATAATGCTGAACACATACAGTACATATTAATACTTCTACTTTGGTGTTACTAATATATTTTTAGTCTGATAAAAGTGTTATGCTCAAATACATCTTTCTACATATTGCATCAAAATACGTTAAGCAATTGTCAACTTTTTTATCAGTTTAATGTTGAAAACGACTTAAACTGCCAAAGATTGTACTGAAAAAAAAAACGCAAGGCAGCAACTGTCTCTTTTCAGAATGATTTATTTTCTGTATCAAATTTAAACAGAAAACATATTGTAATTATGAGGCATTAATATGGCAGCAGAACAAATTTAACCTAAAATCTTAATAAAAAGTATGTATTGTATTGTTTTAATATCATAAAATGTGTACCAGTACCTTCAAAATCACAGCAGCGCGTGAAGTTTAACGTGCAACAAATGGCTGCTAATGGAAAGAAGTGATAATGCGTTAAATATAGTCTCTCTGATATGATCATATCTTTGAGAAATGAAGTCACGAGACCAGAATAGAGCGTCCAAGCACATCTGCAGAGGGTTTATGGTGTGTAAATCTGTCATTCCTCGTGAGGTTATGGCATGTGTATATAACCCGATTTCACCCCATCTTCACCTAATAGTTCAAGAAGACAAATGGCTTCAATCGAAACAAATGAGTCATTCGTTTCGCTATATTTATGTGTAGTGGCGCTGCAGAACACCTGCGGGTAAAAGTGACTAAAACTAAATGATTTATTTGTTATTTATCTATCTATAGCCTATATATATATATATATAATTTTAAATCTGGAGATTTCTTTGACTCTTGAAAATTACAATGACACTCTGTTGCCTAAGATAATTATTTTATAAAGCATATCTTCCGCCCCTGGATGCTGATTGGCCAATGCCGTGACTTTAGAATCTGATTGGATGATGTATGTTCTAAAATGTTGATATAATGTTACATTCTATATTAATTGCCATTGCTATGTTGCTTGTCAAGAGAGAGATTAATGAACATGTTACTTGTGGAAAGGATTATTTAAGTACATCGGTGTATTAAAGCATTTAGCCACAGGTATCGTTGATAGTCAAACCAAAAATTATTCAGACACCAGATATCATTTTTATATCTTTGTTACTAGTGGGTGCAGGACACTAGAGTTTATTTGAAGTATTTTTAGTAAACTCTGAAATATTACACCCAATACAGTAAAATTTATACAAATTTGAGACCAAAAATGACTGATGATTTCTGTTATTGCTAATGCTCTGAACAACACGAAGCATTGCTGGTCACTGGTTGAGCTAAACTGGTATTATCTAATTGTGGAGTTAAATTTAACAGATATTCAACATAATTCACGTGTGAGAGTCGAACAGAAGGACGGACAAAACCAGTCAAATATCCACTGAGTTCTGCTCGTATTTTATTACAATTTTCAGCAAATAAACTTGTGATAATGTGAGAAATGTTGAAGGTGTGTGAATAAACGTTGGTTTGACTGTGTGTGTAGATTCGGAGAACACGGCGGTCACTCTCTCTGCGCTGCTGGCCAGTCTGAACAGCTGCTGTAACCCGTGGATCTACATGGTCTTCAGCGGACACCTCCTGCACGACTTCACACACTGCTTCCCCTGCTCCCATCAGATCCAGCAGAGCTTCCGGAAAGAGGACTCGGACAGCAGCTTACGGAGGAACACACTGCTCACCAAAATCACCAACCGAAGCCCCACGTGCAGCTCGGGAACCTGGAAAGATCTCGACCAGTCCCCTAAATCTGACCGATCGGCTCCGGCCGGCACGTGATGATGCCCCGGGACGGGAGTGCATCTTTATTGATATTCGGATAATGCTTTTGACTTTATTGATCTTTATTGATCAGCACTTTGGAGAGCCTCTCGCTCACTAAATGCTATCTATAGCACGCACTGTGTTTATCGTGCAATTTATACGCGAAAATGAGTTTTTACACGTCTTTACTAGTGGTGTCGGGTGCGCGTGGACACGCAAATGAACATCGCATGAAATGCACACGAAAACTGTGTATCATATGCCCGTAAAAACTCATTTTCGAGTATAAATTGCACGATAATACACAATGCGTGCTATAGAGAGCACAGACTCTCACGGCGGATGAGCGGATATACACCAGTTTCATTTAAAGGGGTCATCGAATGCAAAATTCACTTGTATATGGTGTTTGCATATATGTGTGTATGCAGTTTGTGGACACGACCACCATACAATGAAGAAAATCCATTCACTCCTTTTTTATCCTCAAAAAGCCTAAACACTCTCAATGATCAAGCCATTTGGAGCCATTTTTTGAGCAATATGAGTCATGTATATTGCTCATGCTCCGCCCACGACCACTGTCCCGTATTAGCATATTTCCCATATTAGCATATTTCCAACCTCAGCCATTTGTATTAGTTCTGCCAAAGCAGCTCTTTACATGTCTTGTGTGGAGGAGCAGTTGCTCATTATCATTTAAAGAGACATGCACCTAATTTTCATTTAAAGAGACATGCACCGAAACAGGTCAAACAGAACTGTTATAGAGGAGGTAAAAGGGCGTTGTTTTACACAATCATTGAGGAATTTTATCCAAAATATGTTACAAACTTTACACAAAGACCCTAAAGAATGACACCAACTTGTGGAAAATGGGCATCCGATGACCCCTTTAAAACTCATTTAAAACAATAAGAGTACAGAGCTGTGAGATGAATATATGGAGAACAGCTTGGATCATTTGATCAGAAATATTTGACTTTTTATTGCGGCCAAGCAGAGTTTGAGACATTGTTTGGAAACTTTCTGAAGTCTGTCTTTGTCTCGACTCCTGCTGAAGTCTTCATTGCTGTCGTCAGAGAGAAGTTTGAATACGTTTTTTTAAAAATGCTTTGAGTCTCTTTTGCTCACCAAGGCTGCATTTATTTGATCAAAAGTACAGTAAAAAATCAGAAACATTATTACCATTTAAAACAGCTGTTTTTAACTGAATGCTAAAATGTAATTTATATCCTGTGATCAAAGCTGAATTTTCAGCAACATTACTCCAGTCTTCAGTGTCACGTCACGTGATCCTTCAGAAATCACTCTAATATGATTCATATTTTTGTGGAAACTGATACACTAGCATTAAAAAAATATTGTTTAGTCACAAAGGACGCATTCAATTGATTAAAAGTGGCAGTGAAGGCATTTATTGTGGTTACAAAAAGATTATACATTTAAAATAAATGCTGTTCTTTTGAACTTTCTATTCATCAAGGAATCCCGAAGAATGAAAAGTGTCACGGTTTCCTGAAAATATAAGTTTCAAATCACCATGTTAGAGTGATTTCTGAAGGATCACATGACACTGAAGCCTGATGCTTTGATCACAGCAATAAAATACACTTATATATTCACAGATTTAAAATATTGCACAATTTTTACTGTATTTTTTATCAAATAAGAACAGCCTCGGTGAGCAGAACAGACTCTTTCATAAAACGTAACGTATTTTATTTTTATTTAAATGTATCGTCGTTTATTGCATTGAAACATTTTACAAAAGGCACTTGAGGTTGTGTTACAGTACTATAATGCGAATATATTCACGCCGCATGCAACAGCCTCTCGCGCCGCCGTGTTGCTTATACAGATCATTGTCTATAATGGAAACAGTGGGAACATGGAAAACGCAGTAAATCTCCTCAGGGACTTCGGCACAATGAGTCCTGCGAGGCATTTCCTGAGATAAGCGTCTGCTCAAGCCTGGCGCTCGGTGTGTTCTGGCCCAGCTTACCCGCACCTCGTGCCAAAGTAAAGCAGACTGACACCTGCTGCCACACACACTCACACAGGGCGAAATATAGCAGTTTCAGGAAACGAAATAAATGTTGCACTAAATAAACTATGCTTAATGAAATATTAACGTCACGTTGGCAGCATGAAACCTTATCAGATTGCTCTTATAAATGAATGTTTTTACATGCATGGCCAATCACGTCTTTACTGTAGCCCGATCTCACGAAATTGCGTATCAATAGCACAAATTTTTCTCGTACCAAAAATAGTTTTTGTGTCCATATGATATAGCGTGTAATACACACGCACTCCACTTATCCCACCGATGGGTTACAATGCGCATCATAAATGGTACGAGAAATTAAATTCGAGCTATTGATTCGCACTTTCAGGTTTATAACTCTTTTCAGGTGTTTTATTGTACATGCTAAAATATTCCAGGCTGTTTGTGCATATATTGAAGTTATAAATAAATGCAAAGCTACAACAGAAAATCTTATTAAAATTGTGGGTAACACTTTACAATAAGGTTTATTCGTTAGTATTATTTAATGTAGGCCTATAACTAACATAATGCATGAGCAATACATTTGTTGCAGTATTTCTTCATCTTTGTTATAAAAATACAGCTGTTCAATGTTAGTTCACAGTACATTAACACGATTTTAAATGTTGAAATTAACAATTCTGTATGTGCAGTTCATTATTAGTTCATGTTAACTAATGTTAACTTATGAACTTTACTCTAAAGTGTTATCAAATTGTCTTTGCGTGCGTTCAGGTTTTGTTAAAGTCGATGTTGAAATGCGATTATGAAACTTTAAATGTGTTGTGTACCCCTCACAAATCTCTCAGTGTATCTGTGTGCCAAATACAATAAATCAAACCTTCAAGAAATATTAGTTCTGGATCTGTGGCGAGAATGTGTTTTTAGCAACCGATCGCCGTTTCTAGCGCTGCCATTCAATTGCAACTTTACTACACACACGCAGCTGCGAGTTTAACTGGCTTTTATTAGCATTTTATTGTTGTTGCTTTCAGTTCTAGTGTTTGATGAAGCACCTAATGCAAAACAAAAGTGGACTCTAATATTTCTTCTTTGTTCGTGTTTGTGCGAATGCAACGCCAGACTCTTCATCAGTGCAGATTGCCTACTAGGATCCTTTCCAAACATCCGATAATAGCTGGAGAGTTTCCTGTTTGTTTCCTGTTCGAGTAGCTACACATGTTCTCTCTCTCCAGAACTCACCAACCGTTCTCCTGTCCGGTCCGCGAGTCCAGAGACGAGACAGCTGCGGTGTGTGTGTGTGTGTGTGTGTGCGTGAGAAGAGTTACATCAGACTCGCATGTTTATGAATGTTCTCTCTCTCCTGCCACCTCTGACCTTAATGTATCCCAGACGCGTGAAACTGGAACAACAGAACGAATGATTTCAGTGTATGGTGTCCGAGAGATGATGTTGAAGAGATGTGATGTAAAAACTAAGACCACATCGTGTTTTCTTAATCATGTCCATGCTGAAAAATGCACACAATTATGTGTCTCAGTGGTTTACATGTTCTTTTCTCGTACACAAAATAAACATAAACCGTTCTTTCTATTCATTCTAAAAAAAAGAGCTTTATGCCAGAGTGTGTGTGTGTGGCTGCAGTACCGAACGCTTCCACTAGAGGAAATTCGCTTCCATTCGTTTCCAATGCGCTAATAAAAAGTCTGACCATTTTATTGAGGGAAAATATAACCTTTTTAAATCATGTCCGAGATTTTTTTTTTCCACATAGCACGTTCCAAAAGCTTTACCAATTTTCGTATAATTAATTTTTGGGGGTCAAAAATTAGCCTACGAAACGACACAGAAGGGGTTAACCTGTCCAGCGATTTGATTTTCCTCAGAAGGACTTCTTGTACCAGCCTCATACTCAGTCAAAAACCTCATAAGTTGCATAAAGCCAATCAGATTAGAACCTGGCAAAAAAAAAAAAAAATTCAGTTTTGCTCTTTAACTGGACTGTGAAGCTGAAAATATCAACCCTTCTGAAACCATCAATCCTGGGGTGCGTTTCCCATACAACGACGTAACGTTAGTTTGCTGATTCACTACCATAGTACGATGCATCGTTGGAAAAATCAACTAGTCACGACTGTTTCCCGAAACCCACTGTCGCAAACTATCGTTCAACACGTTGGTTTCGCACGTGATGGAGTAATAATACTGTTTGAGATCCAATTAACGCTAGATTTGTTTTATATCAATTACAGACATGTCATCTGAGGACTATTTCTAATTGTTCTCAGTTATTTTGCTTTATTACCAGACTCAATATTTGGCTCGTTCTTACATAGTAGAGCACGTTCGCACATGCGCACTCTTCAAACACGTTACTTCAAATCTTTTGAAAAACTAAAAGACGTAAATTACATTTATATGTATACTGAATAAATGGCACCGGTTGTACTGAATGTCAGCTTGCTTATTTTGCTCAAGATAAGGATTTCTTACCTCCAAATGTCATGCAATATATAGAAACGGTGCCTCTAATCACAGGTCGAGAGCTGTCGTTCAAACCACACAACTTTGAGATGCTGTTTCGCGAATGTTCGTTGGAACGATGATGGTTTCGGGAAACACCGACTTGTTGAACTGACGGAACATGCGACCATAGTTGGCTAACGATGCTTTCGGGAAACGCACCCCTGACTAGTGGAAAGCAGCGAGTGGCCCGAGGCCGGTTTAATCAGTTCTGTTCTCCAGCAGGGTTATTTAGGAGGACGTGTCAAACACTCTCTCTTCAAGCTATCAAAGCAAACCAGGGTCCAATTAATATTTCCTGGAGACATTACTGAGACCGAGAGCTGAGAGACCCTCGTCTGTCTGACGTTTCCACTCAGAATTAGTCAGGATAATTTTTCTGCCGAACATGTTGAACTCTTTAGCTATTAATGAATGATTATGCTTGTGTTGTTATTTAAGAAAATATTTCAATAAAAGGGTATTTTAGAAATCTGTTCATCAAATTCAGACGTTTCAGTTTTATTAATTTGTACTTGATTATTTATGCAGTTGTACACAATTACTAAGGAATAGGCCGTCCTTCTAGAAAAGGACAGAATAAAAATAGGATGGAAATGGGTCTTTATTGACATCAATGGAAAAAGAAGCAGTGAAATGGTTTAAAGTTGAAATATTGAGGCTTATGACGTATTGGTTTATGTCAAGGTGTCATAACAAAGACATCTCAAACCATGTAATATTTGCTTTAAAAATGTCATAACTGAGCGAATGACAGTTATCATAACATAGTTGTCATGCATAAACCCTACTTCATATTCATGATGTGTCATATGATTAAGAAGGTGTCATGTCAGTCTTATGCACACCCCTGTTACCAAGAAAACTATTTTATCCAATATTTTAAAACAAATGTTATTTTATAGAAAAATTATGAAGTCACATTATAGACGCATACAACAATGAATTATGTTTGACATTATCATAATAAAGAGGGAGGGGGGATTGGCAAAGTCTTGTTGCATTAATCTTAATTGTGCAACGTGTTATCAGGCATCAGTAGGGGAGGATCGTAACTCCATTACACTGGCGCGCACATGTGAAAGAAGCCCTTTAAATGCACATCTGGATTTTGAATACTGGGTCTCTGTCTTGTCTTCATGGAGATTAATTGCTTCTTCTGTTCAATATAACAGACTCCTTTCCATTCACTCTTCCCAGATGAATCCGTCTGATGTGGCCGGTCCAGTACGTTCTGTATGTATAGATCTCAATCTGACTGAGGTCTGGGATTGACTGAAGTCGGGCGCTATTTCTGCATTTATAACTTTTTAAAACGCTAATTTATTATGTTAAACACATAGATTCTCTCAGACATGACAAGGAGCATGAAATCCCAAAACAAGGTCCAACCAGTGTTATATCACACTATCTGACCCAAACCCAGGGCTCTGTATTCATATAATTAACTCCAGCTGTTATGACTATTAAGCGATCAGGAGACTCCTCCATTGTGTTTGGATCAAGAGTCGACGCTTACACAAGCATCAAAGCTTTCGTAACCACCATCTTTTCCAGTGATGCATGTTGTTGTGGAAAATATTTCTCTTCTTCTTGAACTCATCTGTAGATGTTCTGGGCTCAGTGATGCGTTTGGGACATTAAGCTTTGATTTTCACTTGTTTACGCCGCAACGATCTCAGAGAACGTCGGAAGGCTTACGTCACGTAATTTATTAGAACTGTAAAATGTATTCCTAACCAACACTCAAAATGCATAGCAATGCCCTAGCAACCACCCAGAACACTTTAGCAACTGCATAGCAACACCATAGTAACCACCCAAAACACATCAAAATGTATGATTCATAATGCCCTAGCTAGCAACCATCCAGAAAACTTTAGTAAACACATACCCTAGCAACCACCCTGAATAACTTAGTGACTGCATAGCAACACCTTAGTAACCACCCCAATTTTTTTTCCAATAGCAACACCCTAGCAGCCACGTAGAAAACCTTATCAAAACAATACAAACCACCTAGAACATCTTAGACAGTGCATAGCAACACCCTAGCAACCACCCAGAACACCTAAACAAGTGCATAGCAACCATCTAGAATACTTTATCAAGCAACGCCCTAGAAGCAATACAGAGCACCTCACCAACGCAGTAAAACCCCAGAACACCTTCGTAAATGCATAGCAACAGCCTAGAAACCACCCAGAACACTTTAGCAAATGCATAACATCCTAGCAACCACCCAGAACACTTTATGCTCTTACCATTCAGAGCACTTTATCAACTCAGTAAAACACTGCATAGCAACACCCTAGCAACCACCCAGAACACTTTAGCAAATGCATAATAGTGCCCTAGTAGCAACCATCCAGAACATGTTATCAAACAACATAGCAATCTCCTAGAACACTCAAGCAATTCACAATAAAAATCACTCAAAATGCCCAGAGCAACACCCTAGCAACCAGCCAGTGCAAAGCATTGCCCTAGAAACCACGTAGCACCGGCCTCTTCCAGTAAATAGTTATTAGTAAGAATAAGTTTGTGGAAAACATGGTTTCAGGGAACAGACTAAGAAGTTGAAGCCCATTTGAAAGTCTTTCCCGCTGTTGCCTCCCCTCTGCCTCTCTTTACGAACTCCCATTCCATAACAACAGGCATTCTGTTATTCTTCTCCCGCTGTTGCCGTGGGAAACACTCATTAAGCAGCGTTCGGAATGTTGAGAAGGCCGTTGCAGTCGGAGAGTGATTGGTTGAGTGACAGGAGGGAACTCGGAATCAAATATTTCTACTTTGTGTACGTTAAACGGATGTCCCAGTGTGATAAATGAGCATTTCCCAGAATTCATTGCAGGCTATAATAACATTCTCCCATCCTATAGTGGAAAACAAACGCATTTGTCTTTATCATATTGTATATACTTTAGATTAGAATAAGGTTCATTTGTTAACTACATCAGTTGTATGAACTAATAATGAACTGCACTTATACAGCATTTATTAATATATGTTAATGTTAATTTCAACATTTATTAATACCTTATAAATATCATGTTAGCATTAGTTTATTCACTGTGAATTCACAGTAAACTGACCTGTCAATCATCCTGTCAGAGTGTCCTTTCACGGATAACATCAAATAAATATTTTTCTTTGATCAGGTTAAACTTTGATTAGTCACTCAAACCAATCAGAAACCTTATCCACCATGTTTTGTAGTTTTTTAGCGCTTTTTCTTTTTCGCTTCTCTTATAATGAGCACGGATCCACACTTGGAAAATCCACCGGAAATAGTGAATAGTGAACATATATGCTTTGGGACACACTTATACTAATATCACACACTGTTTAGGATGGATAGAGTGCAGCTGAGACGCACTATTATTAGGTATGCGGCCGCCGCCAATCACTCAAATTCACTACAATTGTGGCGTTTAGCATGAGAAACAGCGCATGCGGCACATTCTGGATCCACAATTGATTAACATGACGCTATTAAAGCATGCTGTAAATGCACGTTTATTTCAGGTTTGTAGATATGTTCAGAAATTGTCGCATGTTTGTTTATTAATGATTTCAGATTGCATGAACAGAAATAGGCTTAAACAACCACATCAACAACGCATGCAATTCATTAGTGAACGTCCTCCTCATTTAAACACGAGTTTGCTGTTGTAATGACATCCCCTCTTGAGTCTGTGTCTTAATAACTGGCAGTCTGTGACCAGCATCAAACCAGCAAACACAATAAAGCATCACGAAACAACACGTCTGACCTTTCCAATCCAATTACATGGAGAAATGCCAGCGTCGGAGACGGTCTCGAGTCCTCATGCTCACTGACCCGATACTGATGGAGATACTCAGAGGATCTGGGATCGGGATGCTGGTCATCTGGAAAGAATTAAGGATTTCTTTTTATTTTGTAGCGTGTGAACAGCCGGATGACGGTAGTGACGTCATATAAATGATGGTGAGATTTTGTCGGATATATTTAATCTCCAACCAGAACATTCCAGAAATCTGAAGTCACTCCATATAAAAAAAAAAAACATTTAGCTTTATCATTGCACATCTGGCGACATTTAAAGCATCACACCATCAAACCGCTCATATTGGTATTATTATGTCTTTGCGACAGTCTTTTATTTATTTAGTCTTTTAAATAAATTTTACTTCGTATCTCGAAAAGACATAGCCTATATCTAAAAAAGCCTTGTCAAGATTGCTCAAGATAATACACACACTAGATTTAATTGTAAAAAAAAAAAAAAAAGTGTTTTTACAACTAAATTACCAAATGTACACGCTGATGGTGTGAGATAATAAAGTAGTTATATATAGTTACTAACATATAGTTAGTTTGAGGTTAATTGTTATAATTTAGAGATCTGTGGCATTGTGTTCAGTTTTAGAGTTTGTTTGTTAATGAAGGATTTGGGGAGTAAAATGAAGTCAATAATTGAACACTGAAAAAAATGATTTTTGCTGCTTGTTCAAATCGCTTAATTAAAATTAGCTTAAGCAACATAATTGCTTTACATTTTGTCCAAACTTAATTTGATTGTGTCCAATCTGCTTAAATATATGTACAATTTAAGTTTACTTAATCCGTTTGTGTTGGATAACATGAATGATTTGTGTTGCATTAACTGAAATTGGGCGGTGCATGTTAATTCCCAGCATGCTTTGCATATGTCTGAATTATGAGAGAATAAATGTTGAAATGAAGTGTTATTTTATATGTTTTTGAGAAAATAAGAAAAGGTTAGTGTGTAATTGTGTTTAATGTTCAATTACATTGGAATTATTAGAACCATTTGAATTACAGTTGGTTACCATTGTGGAGAAGAGTGGATGATTTGGTTAGGCTGTGGACCGATTCAACAATGTGTATAGCAACTGCTTTTTGCTGAAGGTGTATGTATACCTTAGCATTCAGTATGCCACCAAATACTATTGGTAGCTAACTGCAGACTATAGACTAGATGTTGAGAAGTGTGACAAACACATTCAATCTTAATTGGATAAATGAATATATGAATTTGAATACCTGAAACAGCCAATCAGGGAGCTGTTTAAAATCACTTTGAGACTACTTAATTGGATAACTTAAAATGACTTAATTTCATGACATTGAAGATACATTAATAAATTATGTTTGTGTAACTTAATTGATTCATGTGGGACCGATGTACACTATCAAATCATGTAAATCCAACAGACTTTTTTTTTCAGTGAACTAGCACAGATTTTTTTTTTTTTTGATTGATTGATTACTTATTGTAATTCACACGGTTGTTATTTAATAATCCCATGATGTACATTACACACATATTTGCTATTCATTACAACCAAATTTGACAAAATTACTGGCACCCCTGGTAAATATGATCAAAGATGGCTGTAAAAATAAATCTGCGTTATTTTTCAAGAGTGACAAGAGCGTGGCAGAGAGCAATAAAACTAACCAATGATTCAAACCGAGCATTAAACATTGATTTAGACCATCAATAGGAACATGTAGGCCCTACTGTACCTGATGATCTGCTGTATTATCCAACAATTATCCTGTACGGTTCATGTGTTATTAGGTTAATAATTCTAATGAAAGCTGGCCCACGTCAAACCCTTCACACTCAGTCTGTGCTCTGTTCGGTTGAGAAAGAGAGCATTTGTTCTTAGGAAACACTGACATCTGGTGGCCACTATGAGACGCGACAGGCTTTATTTATTTTATTTTATTTTTAAAAAGGCATCATAACAGTAAAGTATACAGAGGCCTATTTGCATCACATTAGAAAACATTTATATGTTATCTTTATAAATTAAATTCAGTTTAATTAAGCCTTTTGTTCTTAGGAAACACTGACATCTGGTGGCCACTATGAGACACGACAGCGCTTTATTTATTTTATTTTATTTTTAAAAGGCATCATAACAGTTAAGTATACAGAGGCCTATTTGCATCACTTTAGAAAACATTTATATGTTATCTTTATTGATTAAATTCAGTTTAATTAAGTCTTTTGTTCTTAGGAAACACTGACATCTGGTGGCCACTATGAGACATGACAGCGCTTTAAGTATCATAACAGTAAATTATACAGAGGCCCATTTGCATCACATAAAAAACAAGCTTATATGTTATCTTTATGAATTACATTTCAGTCTTTCCTTCACACAGATCTGAAGAAATATAGTGTACACAGCGCTGTACGGGTTTGAACAACACCAGGGTGAGTAAAGTCTGCTTTTCACCAGAGGACATATTCCTGTCTGCGGTAGTTGTTGAGATGGATTACAGGCTGATCTGTGATTCATGTTAGCCAGATAACAGCGATAACAGATGGCATATTCCTGTCATTCTGCACAAATCCCATAATCCCCTGGGATTATTGAAACAGTTGTTGAGTGTGATGTTGTTTAAACAGTTCAGCATTGAACACACAATATTAAATCGGCTAAAGATGGAGAGATAAAGCACTTTTTAAAGTCTGATAGTGATATGCATGCATAAATCATCATTTTTACACGAGTTTATATATTTGCTGACACCATGTGTAATTTTTGGGATAATTTTTAGGGAGGTGGATGCCATTTTATTTGAGAATTAGTTTTATCCTGTGTTATATGGAGAGGAAGTGTGTCTTGATTTCTTTTACTTGCACTGCAAAAAAAATTAGAATTAGCTAGTATTTTTGTCTTGATATTTGTCAGTCCAAATATCAAACATGTGCATTTGCTAAAGACAAGTAGTGAAATACCATAAGATATTATGTTGTTTTCTGGGGGGTAAAAATCTAAATGAAGTGAGTTTTTGCTTAAAAAAAAAAAGCTAAACTATTTGCCAATGTCGTAAGAAAAATAATCTTGTTTCTGTTTGACTTAAGATTATTTTTCTCACCCCATTAGCAAATAATTGAGCTTTTTTAAACCATGAACTCGCTTCATTTGGATTAATTCCCCCGGAAAACCGGACATAATATCTTATGGTATTTTACTCAAGCAAATGCATCTAGATTTAAGATTTTTTTTTGATATTTTCACTGGAGACAAGACAAAAATATACTACTAAGTAATAAACTGTATTAAAAGTGTTAAAAAAAATACGGTACAATGTCTAAGAACCAAAATAGTTATTCCTGATGGAGATATTGAACGTGAATCAACAATACAATTGCATTTATTTTTACACATACATATAATAAGGAAGTAACATAAATGTGAGGGTCAAAGTCACCAATGACCAGTGACGTCACCCAGGGTTCAGTTCCTTCCAAGGTGCGCGCTGCGTGTGTGCACCAGCGTTCAGTGCGCGTGCCTGCGACCATCATCATCATCATCACCACCACCAACCATCATCATCACCACCAAGCAACATCATCATGATGATGACACGCGTGCGGTCCGCGGTCTCCAACATCATCGGCGGCATCATGGCTTCGGGCTCGAGCGCGACCGAGTCTCCCGCGGATCTCCCGGCCCGGTTCCGGTACAGCAGGCCGGATTTCCTCGCGCTGTCCCCGGACGAGGTGGAGTGCTCTGCGGATCACATCTCCAGACCCATCCTCATCCTCAAGGAGATCAAGCTGCCCTGGGCCACCGGTTACGCGGAGTGAGTACGCGGATGCTGCATGTGTGTGTTCGCTCTCAACACGATGAAAATAATCACATGACAGTATTATGAGAATGACATGAGGAATAGAGAATGCAAGATGATTCCATACTTTCATTTCCATCCGTGCAGGTTTAGCTAGGGCGCATGCGCGCATTTTGCGCATAAACTGTCCGTCATGTCGGCTGTTAGATCTTATAAGCATGCAGGTGTGATGTTGTGTGAAGTAGACTAGCATCCTTTTTCTTTTGTTTGTTATCAGTTTGTTTCTGGTCCTTCTGTTTTATTTTAATTTTATTTGACTTTTTAGGCCTACTTTGTATTTGTACTTTGAAGAGTAGGCCTATGTCTCATTGTATTGTTCTGGTTTAAAAATAATAATAATAATATAAAAACTGTCATGTCTAGACCTACAGCAGACTCTAGTATTATTACCGCATTAGAATAAGATTTCAGACAGGTTGAGTTTTATGAATTGTTATATAGGCTACCATATGTTTGGCAGTAATGATACATGATACTGATTTTAATTTGTATTGACTCCCAGACTCAGACCAGAATGCTTTATCTGGACTCAAACTGTACTGGGATGGAGAATATTAAACGATGAATACACTAACCTGTTTGTTATTTTAGTATTATTAATCTGTTAATATTTTGAATTAGTCTTTATATATTTTTTTTATTAAATTTAAGTTTTAGTAATTATGTTATGTGTTTTTGTGTTTTTTTATTATTTTTATTTAAAGAATATATATATTTAATTTATTTTGTTTCAGTTTTAGTATTTTTTAAAAAAGTAAGTATTTCTATTTAATTTTATTTCAGTTTTATTTAATTACCAAAAACTATTTTTAATAGCTATATTTAACAGTAACATCACTGCAATTTACAAGAATGACGACTACAATATGTAAATATATTTAACCATTTAACAATAAGCGTAACATATTTTGTATGAGCTGTAGTCAGTGATTTGATTATATCGTTCCTCTTAATTCACCTTTATCTCTGTGATGAGGATGCTCTGGATTTCGTGTTCTTGATTGAGTGGTTAATGTGTGTTTTTAACCTTCTGATTGGTTGTGAGAAATATTGTTTCCTTGAATCCAGTCACATTTTGTACATAAAAAGCAGCATTTCCAGGAATGAGACGTCACCGATGTGTCTCCTCTCAGGACAGTATGAATCCCATTAGATCCTCATTAACTAACGAGGATGCAGAAATCAGTTTCCGTGGAAACCCTGTTGCGATGTGGGCGATTATCAGATGTTGACGAGTCTCGTGCTCTTTAGACGCACGCTGCAACAACTCTCTGTTTAGGAGCTCGAAAAGCTTCGTTTGATGAAGACCTCATGAAGGTTGTAGATTTAAACTTAACGGTGCCATAGTCTGCATTCATTGATACAATATTTTAAATTGTTCTCGGATATCTACATTCTCCAGATACGGTTTTACATGTGCATGTTGTTAATGGGGAAACTGTTGTTGTGTCTCCACAGGGTGATCAATGCAGGTAAAAGTGCCCTAAACGAGGACCAGGCGTGTTGTGAGGTGGTGGAGCTCAGGAAAAGACCCGCGGACCCGTCCAGCCCCAGTTACACTCCCACCAGGAGGCGCTCTTCTCTGCCCAGCGCTGACATACTGGAGACCATCGACAGCACGGTGAGGGTCACATCTAAACTGGGAGAAGGGCTTTCCACAGATAATGAGAGATGTTTCATAACACACTCAGGTTTTAAAGTGCCCCATTACGCTATTTTAATTAAAGGCGGGCATACACTGTGCGATGTCTGTGCTATTTCAGTAAGGTACTCACACTCAACGAGTAAATCGCATGCGATGCAAAGCCAAAGTTCAGGATTTATGTGCTCACACTGTACGGTCCGATCGTCGAGCTGCGACTTCACTGCTCACACTATACGTGTAATATCTGCGATAACCCCCTGGATTGCGCCTATAGACGTGTATGTATCCAGAGATATTGTCAAAACAAGCATCTGCTATCCATATCAAGATGATTTAGCATTTTCAGTTTATGCATTTAATTATTATTAGTATTATTGTATTATCATTATTTGGGGAGGCCTATAGGCTAATTTTATTATTAAATTGATCCGCTATTGTAATTAATTTGCCACGCAATATTTTCACAGCACATATATAACCAACGTGCTGTGAGTGCAATCTTACTCCTCATTAAAAATTGTCTAAAACATTTAGGTCGATTTATGAATTATAGGCATATAAAATATGCTATTAACAGTCTATAATAGCCATAATTAATCATCAATGAAAATTAAAAACAGGTTTATTTCAAAAACATTGTTTAACAAATTAATAAAAGAGGTGTTACATCGCAGGTGGCTTGGAAGACGTGGGTAGGCTAATATTATCCATTTTGCAACACGAATTCGAGGTAAGCGACTGTAATCTGTAGCTAGTTTGAACTACAGAACTTAAATATCTCCCTCTTTTCGTTTTTATTTTAATTTTATTTTGCAGATAAAATGGTTAAACTTCTGTTTTCGCGCAGGCGCGAAAGGGAAAAACACTGAGTTTAGGGCAATCGGTTCGTAGCTTTGCTTCAACTGTGCGATATAGTCACGAGGAGCGACCAAAATTTCTGACATGGCAGAAATTCATCCGACCATCCGATTGTCGATCGTGAGAGGTTAATCGCCTCTCGTTTCTCCCTGTACACTGCACGACAAACGACGCACGACAAAGCTGAAAATCGGTCCGACACGGAAAAGAGTCGCACGAGTCAGAATTCGGCTCAAAATCGGACGAAAATCGCACAGTTTATGCCCGCCTTTAAGGCTCTCTTCTCACAGTGTCTAAACAATTTGAAAAAGGATTCGGTCTCTCGAAATCCCCTCCTTTCCGAGAGTCTGCTCTGATTGGTCAGATGGTCCAGTCTGTTGTGATTGGTGTACTCTGCTCTGATTGGTCAGATGGCCCAATCTGCATCTTAAAGGGTAGCTAAACCCCTGACTCCACCCACTGGCAATATTTGAAAATGCTGACTGCCGAAAGGGGACGAAATAGATGCTAAAACACGTTTTCAATACTCACAATTCCTGACTCCCTACAGTGGTTTTGACGACACAAGATGGTTTTTATACTGCCAAGGGCGTAGCTCGCGTGGTGAGCTGAAACCTGCGTACGTGTGGAACATCCAATAGGAAAATTCAACTGCAGTAGCCACCATTCAACCTGAAGAGGGCAGCACTAAGACGTTTAAAAACACTTTATAAACAAATGCCAAAAAAGTTACTCAAATCAATGACTGGTATTAATAAAGATCCATTCTTACAGATCATTAACTAAAAAAAAAGTTGGTTTGGTGTTTAGTTACTCTTTAAAACTCATGTTCCATGAATATATTTTGTAAATTTCCTACCATAAATATAAATAAATAAAACATTTCTTTTTGTGAGTGAAAGCAGTACAATCGTGAATATAAATGCACGACTTTAAAGGCGATTTTGGCAATATTTAGATTTTTTTTGCACCCTCAGATTCCAGGTTTTCAGGCTAAATATTATCCTATCCTAACAAACCATACATCAATGGAAACAAGCTAACTTATCCAGCTTTCAGATGAGCTGTGACTGCGACACTATTTTCTTCTAGAAACAAAAGCCGCTTTCCGACCAAGTAGTTACAGTAACTTAGTTATAGGAACTGTCCACTTCTAAACAGTTCTAAGAACTACTCTCCCCCAATCTCGGTTTTGCTGCTTGCGTTTGCACTGCTGGCCAAGTGGCCATAGGAACTGGTAGGAGGGGTAACGCAAGCACTAGACGTAGCGTGGCCACATACAACAACAACAAACCAGCATGGAGGAGGCTATAGCAATGTTCCTGTCAGTGTTGTAGTCGAGACCACCTCACTCGAGTCCGAGTCGACACCGAGACCAGAGAGAGTCGAGTCCGAGTCAAGACCGAGTCCATAGAGAGTCGAGTCCGAGACCAGTGAGGGTTGATTACCTAATTTACTTTTATTTACTTAGAGAAATCCTTTTTTTTTTTTTTACTGAATTTACTGAAAAAATATGATCAGTTTAGGGTAAAAAGGCCACATAGTAGGTGGTGTTAAAAGTAATTTTATTACAATTTGTCATGCGCAGTTGCGCACTAGAAAATCACCAATCACTGGGCGTGTCAATCAATTAAAAAAAATATTTTATTAACATACATTAATAATCATGAAAAATATTTTTAATTGAACTCGAGTGGACTCGGGAATAATTCCGAGTCCTAAAAAAAAAAATGTTCGAGTACGAGTCAATTTCGAGTCCAAATGGACACGAGTCCATGACAAGACCAAGACCATTAAAATATGGTCTCGAGACCGAGTCTCGAGTACCACAACACTGGTTCCTGTTCTGCCTTGCCGGGACCTTAATAACAGAGTACGAACGGCGGCGTTTAAAGATTATGCTTGAGTTCTGTACAAAGAAACACAGAAGACGAAGGCTCCAGCGTAATATGATAATAAGTAATATGATGGAAGAAGATAAAGGCCAGAGCGCAGGAGGCAAACAAAACGACGGGTAAGTTTAGCTAGCATTAGCAATTAGCTGGTTGAATGCGTTACGTTTGTCTTAATCCTCGTTGTAATGTTTTGCAAAAACACCGCGTATGGCAGACAGCGCGCTACATGAACCAATCAACGTAGACCTAGGGAAAGGGAACTAAAAAAAGTCCTCGCTCTAGACTAGGTACTGAAATAGTTATAGGAACTACGGTCTGAGGAACTAAAAATCCCTAATTTAGTCCGGTCGGAACACGAGAAAAAAAGGGTTATAGGAACGTTAGGTTCTAGGAACTGCAAAAGTCCCTCCGGTCAGAAAGCGGCTAATATGTGTTGCCTCATTTTCCTGTTATCTCTGTTTTGCATGTACACAATTCACCGTGATTTTGCCAAGTAAGACATGTTCCTGGATCAACATTCCTGTCCCAAAATGTAGTCCTTTCCCAATCCCTATCCCTAAACCTAACCCTACCCATTACTGTTCCCTAAAATCACAGTAGCTAGCTGAATAACGCTGATGTTTAAGTAGGGCTGCACGATTATGACAAAAATCATAATTGTCGAGTATTGCCTTGAAATTATAATTGCGATTATTTATTACGATTATCACAATTTACATTGAATGATGTTTTGAACAGCTTTATGCCATTGTTCGAAGTGACTGCATGCAAATTGTTAAAATAAAACGGCTGAAAACTCCTGAAAAACTTTCAATGCTTTTCTATGGTTTAAGTAACACCAAGTAACTTTTCCTCTTCGGTCGCCCTACTGGTTGGAAACGAAATTGTCCATTGCCGCTGTCGCAAATAATTTAGCCTACCGTCACACGCACGCTCACTGTTTATCCAGCAGCGGCTTTAGAATGAACGATGTCCACAGACAAGGTAGAGTATGTTACATGATTTCATGAAAGGATGATGTATTGCGACATCAGAAACGAAGAAAAACGAAATAATGACTATTATAGTGCTTGATGTAAAGCTGTCGAATTTTGTAGTTCTTTTTGTGGTCGGTTTCCTACCCGAACCCCGAAGTTACATAGTGCCAGTAGAAGTGATACAGAGCCCGTCAGGCGACGGCAGAAATGCCTTTCACCCTGTTACGACTTGATGAACCACTGATAAGATTTTGGAAACATTATTTTAAGTAAACAATCTTAGATAGTGTTGCTTTAATGCGAATTATAATTATAATGTTACACTAACTAAAATTAAAACAATGGGGGAAAAACCCTCAAGATAAGCTGTAAAAAAACACATTTTAAGCACACAGAATAATGTAAGTGGACTTTTTATAATTGTGCCTTTGAACACTTACATAATTGTGGCATCCATAATTGTAATCGCGATTACAAATTCGATTAATTGTGCAGCCCTACGTTTAAGTACTTCATAAACTTGACATAAACTGTAAAACTTGTCCCTCAAATCTGATTGGTTGATTGATTGGAAAGTTGAAAGTGCCTGAAGGTCCACAACATAATGATTTGATTTGTTGTTTCTGCAGGAGGTGAAGGAGCTGGACTTCCACTACTGGGGTTTGTTCGACGGTCACGGAGGTTCTGGAGCGGCTGTTTTCGCAGCCAAGTTTCTCCACCTGCACATCGAGGAGCAGCTCCAGGAGGTTCTGGAGATCCTGCAGAACCCGTCGCTCCAGCCGCCCACGTGTTATGGCGAGGAGAACCCCGTACACCACCTTCCCCAGCTCCACCTGTCCGCCGGAGGCTCCCAGCGAGGCCTGTCCCGGGCCGCCTCGCTCAAGGGGTCCCCGAACACAACGGCCCCGCGCTTCTTCATGGAGAAGAAGATCAAACAGGAGAGTCTGGTGGTGGGAGCCATAGAAAACGCCTTCAAGGAAATGGTGAGTGGTTTCTGGATCAGGAATCCGAGTCTCTAACGGCCACTAGATGGCAGGCTGAACGAGGCATTCATGTAAATGAGCCGAACTCGTTTCCCAAATAATCTGCATTCAACAGTGATAATTATCACGTTTCTTGAGTGATTTCTGAAGGATCATGTGACATCGAAGTAATGATGTAGCAAATTCAATCTTTCAAAATAAATGTTTTTTTTAAAAGCTTCCCGCAATTTTTAATGAAGGGTTGAGCATCGAGTGATTTCTGAAGGATCATGTGAGCTTTGATCACAGGAATAAATGACATTTGAATATATATTCACATAGAAAACAGCTGTTGATGTTTTAAAGTTTTGCATTGATTTTAACAGCTTTGGGTTGAGTTGTCCTTGTGTGTGTGTGTGATCTCAGGACGCTCACATCGCTCGAGAGAGGTTGGTTTACTCGATCTCTGGAGGATGTACTGCGCTAGTGGTGATGTATTTACTCGGAAAACTGTACGTGGCCAATGCCGGCGACAGCAGGTGAGACTTACATCACCTTTTCATAAAGCACATTTCATATATTCTCATTTCAGAGAGCTTATGTCTAGACTGAAGATATAGTATGACTATATCTTAATAATTTCTATAATACATACACTATCGTTCAAATGTTTGGGGTCTAAGATTGCATTAAATTGATTAAAAGTGACATTAAAGACATTTATAATGTTACAGACTATGTCAAATAAACGCTGTTCTATTGAATCGATTGATTGGATGTGAATCCCACAAAAATATGAACTGGTTTCAACATTGATAATAATCATAAATCTTGAGCATCAAATCCTCATATCAGAGTGATTTCTGAAAGATCATGTGACACTGAAGACTGGAGTAATGATGCTGAAAATTCAAAAAATATGATTAAATGGACTGGAAAGGAAAATAATGTAGATTTTACTTTGCTTTGTTTTTAACAGCATTTTCATTATCTATTCTATTTGATCTTTTCTTCTCTGGTAGATTTCACACAATCCATGAATTCTGTTTTGCACACATATATAGGTGAAACTCGAAAAATTACAATATGATGCAAAAGTTCACCGATACACCGCTCTACCGTAATTTGAAAGTGATTGCAGTACCAGTTTTGGCCACAATCTTACATACGGCTCCTTTAAAAACGATCTCTTGTCTTTATGTTTTGAGAGGTTGGGCTAGTATCTGTATTAATAAGTTTCATGTTGTTTGTTTTTATGCTGTTTTTGGTCTTTATAATTAAAGTAAAGGTAAGCATGACTTTGTTGTGGGTGTTTCAGGGCTGTGATCATCCGGTCAGGAGAGATCATTCCCATGTCCAGCTCCTTCACTCCAGAATCGGAGCGTCAGAGACTTCAGTTCCTGGTGAGAGAAATCGGGATTTCCCGGAGAATAATGATCCGGTTCATTCAGGAAACCAAACGTTTGTTCCTCAGTTGTGTTTTTCAGAAAATGTGGCCTTGGAAAATGTTGTTTTTTTGCACTCTGATGTTTGTTTGAGTTCCATCAAGGAAAACATCCTAGATTTTGCAGAGGAAAACTGGTCTTGTCCTGTTCTCTCCCAGGCTCACCTGCAGCCGTCACTGCTGGGAAACGACTTCACCAACCTGGAGTTCCCCAGAAGGGTCACGAAAAAAGAGGTTGGGAAGAGAATGCTGTACCGAGACTTCACGATGAACGGATGGTGAGCTATGATGAATATCGGCAACAATTAATATTATTCTGCTCAAGAACCGTTTGAATGACATGTAAAGCGGCCAATCAGAGTTCATTCTGATTTCATGTCTTTATCGTATCACAATAATAGACCAGAAAACTCAAATAATGTAGCACCTCATTGCAGTACACGAGTCGGATCCAGATCTGAGGGGTGGAGTTGGGTAGGTTTAGGGATCAGGGGTCGGAGCTGGGTTGTGGGCTGTGGATTTGACGTTCTGCAGTGAGATCTTGTTTCAATTGAAACAGGCCCCGCCTTCATTTTCTCCGTAGGATATTGACTTTCAGCGATAATGTCTAAACCATTCAATAGGATTGGGTATCGAGTATCGATTGGAACCGGGACTAACTTTTCGTTTTTCCCGGAATCGTTCAAAAGTAAAAATTTCGATTCCTAGTTTCGATATTCACAGTCCGCCGACCGGAAGAAGAAACCGCTGAACAACACCAATGAAGAAGCGTCTACCGGAAGTGTTGGCATAACCGCGCGAGTCGAACATAAGTAGCTTACGTCGGCGATCCAAAGTGTGGCTTCACTTTTCTAAAAATAACGAAATCTCGGCAAAATGCAAAATTTGTGACAAAAGGAGTATTTGTGACAGAAGGAGTATTTCCTTCAGAAAGGCCGTTGGTTAGCAAGGTTAGCTAAACTTTTTTGACCATGCCTCTTAAAAGAATCGGAATCGAGAATCGTTAGGAACCGGAATCGAAACAAGAATCGGAATCAGAATCGTTCAAATTCAAACGATACCCAACCCTACCATTCAAGATAGATTGACCTCGAGCTACGAGGTTATAATAACGAATGTTTCTGCTCCTATAAAAGCCACAAGCTATGAAATCAACCTTGTTATTTGCAAAACACTGACGTCTCTGATCGGACGAACTCGCGGTTACCATGTCGACGTATAATATTGGTAGTTTATGTATTTATACCTTTGGCTTGTTTGCCGCTAGGGAAAAATGTTATTTTGAGCAGAATGTGGAAATGAAACATATATATGCTAGTGGTGCTGAAAAACGAAAGATATCGGACAACAGAAGAAAAGCTTTATTCAGTCTCAGGGTCTTATCCAGGGCGAGGCTTATTCCAACGTAAAACGCTGTATAATTGTATATAGTTTTAATCAAATAAGGTTGTTTTTTTTTTCAATTTTGAGCTGCCTGTTCATGAAGCTGAATGTGCATGCAATAAAATAATATACCACTGATGCAAAACAACAGGAATCTCTGCTTTTTATTATGTTTATGTTTTATGTGGGTAGGGCCTCATATTATTAGTTATTGAAATAGGCTCCCAGATGCTTAAGGGGGCCGCTAAAGTCTCTCCTGCTCACTGAGACTGCATTTACTTGATCAGAAATACACAAAAAATTGTGATATATTTTTACGATGTAAAATCATCAGTTTTCTATGTGAATATATATTAAAATGTAATTTATTCCTGTGATCAAAGCATCATTACTCCAGTCTTCAGTGTCACATGACCCGTCAGAAATCACTCTAATATGATGATCTGATGCTCAAGGAACATTTATTATTATCAATGTTATATGATTATAATGTCTTTCTAACAAAACAATAAAATCAAAGTACTGAGCCCAAACGTTTAAACGACATGATTTAATATTGGTTTAATATTTTTCCATCAGTATTCAGTGTGTGTAGCTGAAACTCAGACGCTGGAGTTCTCTCTTCACTTCTCCAGTCTGATGTCTGTTTTTGCTTTGTTCAGGGCATACAAAACAGTTCAGGAAGAAGATCTGAAGTTTCCACTCATATATGGAGAAGGAAAAAAGGTAAGATGGCAGTTAGATGTATTTCTGCTTCACAAAAGGTCACACAAGGGTCATCTTAGAGTTTCGTTGCCTGTATCTCTCGTCTTTCTACAATCTTAGAAAAAAGGTTCAATAGGATTCTGTATGGAACTCTAGGTTTCTTCACTTTATCCCTTTATAAGGGTCTAGAGCACACTGTGCTCTGATTGGTCGGTTGGAGCAGTGCGCTCTGATTGGTCGAGCGCTTTGAGTGTGTTTGGGAAATGTCCCGCTCTTACCATAACCACCAGTTTAAAGTTACAAACTCACTCAACCAGGCCCCGCCCCTTTATTCTGCGTATGAATTATTATAATGAGGAATATGATGACATGTTCATTCCCTGAAGAACCTCAAGACTACAATGAGACGAGTGATTTATCGATCTTGAAACACATTTTCGGGCAGACTCATCACTAGTAGCCTAGACTTGTTGTTTAACGACTGCGCTCTGTTACCGGTAGGCGTGGCCTCCTAGGGCAGCGAAGCAAGTGCATTCTGGGAGTTGTTGTTTTCATCCACATATATTATACATACATAATACATTTTCTGGCTTTTCTAAGTCTAGAAAGCTCTAAATTCAAAACTAATTTCTACATAAATGACCCATTTTATATTCACATTCATCTTTCCATTGGTGAAATATCCCTTTAAGAAAGATTTAAAAATCTAAAGAACGTTTTTCCATTATAAAAACCTTACGTTTGTTCATGGATCCAATAAAGCCAATAAAGAAGCTTTATCTTTAGGAGTGTAGAGACACTCTTTAGTTTGACCAGGAAATACGGCAAATTGGGGAAGTAAACGGGTTGTGTGTGTGTGTGTGTGTGTGTGTCGTTCAGGCTCGTGTTCTGGCCACCATTGGCATCACTCGAGGACTCGGCGATCACGACCTGAAGGTTCACGACTCTGACATCGCTATCAAACCCTTCCTCTTGTGTTCTCCTGAGGTTTGTACAAACCTTACACACATACACACACACTCCAGATGACTTCATAACTTCACTAGCTAAGAAAGACCACGGTATTGGTCTTTTTGGACATGGCACCATCGTATTATCATATTTTTACTGTATTCTTTTGTTGTTGTTTTTAATATAATGCTATAGCAGGATTATTATCATTAACTAAAAATGTTCATTACTTAAAACAAAATAAACATTAACTGCATCAATATATATATTAGGGCTGTGCAAAAATTACATAATATATTTGTGTGTGCTGTATATAATTATTTTGTATATATAAATACACACACATGCATGTATATATTTAACAAAATGTGTTATTCATATATAAAATATTTATATAATATAGATTATGTATTTATATATATATATATACAGAATTTAAGCGCAAATATTTCTTAAATATATACATGCAAGCATAGGTATTTATATATACAAAATAATTATATACAGCACACACAAATATATTATGTAAACACAGACTTTTATTTTGGATGCGATGCGATTAATTGTAATTAATTTTTGCACAGCCCTAATATATATATATATATATATATATATATATATATATATATAAATTTAGCTTATTGTCAGCTACAACATTTCTCATTTTCATTTAGTTCAAGTTGAAGTACTAATATAACGAACATTAAATAAATAATAATAAAATGAAATAAAAACTATATAGACAAACAACAAAATGACTAAAAAGAAAGAAAAAAGTATTATATAAAAAGTATAATAGTATATCAATGATGCAAACATTTACCATGCTATTAGTACAGTATGTTGTTTGTAAAAAGTACCATGATATTACTGTGTTTTTGAAAATGTTACTATGATTTTACCTATTTTTATATTGAAAAAAAAAAGCCATTGTATTACTGTTTATTTTTAATTGCTTTATCATGTTATTATGATGTTTTTGGAAAGGCTGTGATAATATCATGTTTTGTTGATCGAGTAACATGGTAATACTTGTTAGGACCTTGATATGATATTATGTTATGATTTTGCATCTGATAACATGAGATTACCATACTGTGGACATTTACTATGGCATTACAATGTTTTTGGATGCGATTTGCATGGTATTATCATGTTTTTCGGACATCATGGGAAGGCCTTGTTTCTCAGACTCTTCAGAGTTTTTCAGAAGTATCTTGAAATTGCGGTTGTCAGTAAATATGAAGTTTTTCTGGATCAGCATCTACGGATATAAAAGTCCCATCCGTTGCCGACATCACAGCACTTCTGCAAGGGTTTCTGGCTCTGTTTTGCTTATTAATGTTTCTATAAGCTCAGATATGGAGAGAATGCGCTGTACATCAGTACCTCAGGCACAGTTGTGCTCGTGTTTGTGAGTTAAAGCGGCAGATCCTCCAGTGACACGAGTCTCTCCTCTCCTCAAATCTTCTGAAGCTCTCTTGATCTTTAATTCACACGCTGTGTAAAGTTCATCCACGGTTCGTCCCGCCGTCTGCATCTCTCTCTCTCTCTGCTTCTCTTTGATCTGTTTTTCTTATTCCTCCTCCTCGATGCACTTTTCACCCGTTATATGCTTGTGCCTCGTGTGGAACTCAGTCAACTGTGCTCTGGTGAGATCGAGTCGCTCGTCTCCTGTCTGTTGCACACACACACGGGGTCAAAGGTCGAGGATGGGTCACGAGGACAATCAGACACTGGCATCCAATATGATTTATATCCATCTATCTATGTTATATACATATTAACCCTATAATAAATAACACAATATAACCCTATAATACTTTTTTTTTTACAAATGAATACATGTTATTTGATTTTTAAATATTTTAATTATATATATATATATATATATAATGTATTAATTTATAAAAAGTATCTATTATAAATCAAAAATTGTTGTGAGTAATACTTTTAATTTAATCAGCTAATTAAGCAATCACTAAGTATATTGTTTGAGTTCAATTTCAAATAAAAAGTTTATGCAGTACGTTTGTTTTTGTGCAAGAATGCCCCTAACTTTTTATACTGGCATTAAATAATTACTTTTTCACAGAGCACTGGTATCCTTAAATTCTATTTGGGTGTTTATTAAAATTAATTATAATAAGAATTGTTAATTATATAGCCTTTCCAACAACCCAGGTCTGTTTACAATATAGGTTAAGAAATCAATAAAAAAATAAATAAACCTCAACATCAAAGATGACAGAAAGTAATATTCAGAGGTTACTTACAATATCCATAACAAGGCAGAGGTCTACATCAAAGTGTACAAAAATAAGCATGTCATGGAAGATTGTGAGCTAAAGAGTAATATTCAGATTTTTTAAAGTGTTTTAAGAGGTTTTTGATGGAGAGAAGGGTGGATGCTTGACGGCTGCCTTGAGGAAGAGCATGCACAAATGCTAAAAGACCCGAGTTCCATGGTTACCAGACTATTGAAAATGCCAAATATGACACGGCCCCACCTAAGATATTTTTCACCAGCCGCCACTGACTTTAAATAAATGAGAAAAAAAAAATATCGATTTTAGG
Source organism: Pimephales promelas (assembly GCF_016745375.1). Next base: position 4,296,049 of record NW_024121521.1, read on the forward strand.
TCGATTGCCATCAACATAAAGGCTAGTTTGTACAGAACTATTTTCATAGGCGCCACAACAAACATCTTATTTTAATGTGTGTAAATTGTGTAATATGGGTGTATATAAAAGTTTAAATATAGCCTATATATAAATTAATGTATATGCGACACAAAAAGGCTGTTTATTATTATTATTATTTTGGCCGGTAAAAAAATATGCTTGGCCGGTGGATTTTTTCATCTGCAGTCCCCGTGGCAGGTGAGCCAAAAACTTTATTTCGGACCCTCACAGCACACACGAGCATGGCACAGCGGCCCAAAACACACGCGCACGAGCATGGCACAGCGGCCAAAAACACACGCGCACGAGCATGGCACAGCGGCCCAAATCACACGAGCATGGCACAGCGGCCAAAGACACACGCGCACGAGCATGGCACAGCGGCCCAAAACACACGCACACACGAGCATGGCACAGCGGCCAAAGACACACGAGCATGGCACAGCGGCCCGACGCACACAACACAACTGCTTAATAAAGAAAAAGGTGCATGACCAAACCACAATAAAATAAATATAATCCGTATGTTCCGCACTATAAGGCGCGCTTAAAAGCCTTTAATTTTCTCAAAAAACGACAGCAGTAAATAAACGACTTATAGTGCGGGAAATACGGGTATGATAAAAAGAAGCATGACCTACCTTATTGCATCAGCGCGCGCTCGTCTCCGCCACCCTTTCAATGACGCAATCCGCGTCCAAAGAAACCAGAGTCTCTTTTTCGACTGCCATCAACATACAGGCTTCAAGATGCTCCTCCGATGTGCTCCTTAATCGATTCTCGATTAATTTTAACGTGGAAAAGCCTCGCTCACATGCAACTTGTGTCACATACAGAGCTAACAGAAACTTGTATCCAAGTCCGATTAGATGGTAGGAGTCAGTGAGCAGGTTATAACTTTGCAGGACATAATAACAACAGATGGGACATTTTCTGCAAGATTGGCAGGTTTTGTTCACATCCCATTCGTCATCTGGAGTCTGCTCATCATCTCCATCCTCAGTACTCATCTTGGTCAGATACTCTTCGCGCACAGACACCTTCAGCTTGTCCCAGGCTGTAGTTCACCCTGTAAGGCCTCAGGAGTTGCTCTGCTATCGTGTCTGACCAGTTTGGCATTCAGGCACCACACCGTTACATTTCAAGTTTCCATTCCACTAGTTTGCAAATACTTGGAAAGTGGAGTTGTTTGTTGGAAGATGCGTAAAAACGTCTGGGCAGTGACCAGTGAGGATGGTTTGGTATTTCAGCAGAGCCTCTGCATAACCGTCGGCACACACAGTCGGCTTCATGTTGTCTTTCTCGCTCAGGGCCTTGAGTGTAACAACAAGATCAATGTAAAGACATCCTTCCTGATCCCCAAACTTTCCAAACACTTTTGTAAGCGCAGCGTCTTTACCTCACCATCGGGTTTCAACCCTGATTCGGTGGAGCACTCCACCTGTTGAAACACTAATTAGCCGTAGTCACGTGACGTAGGTGTTTTGAATCACGCTTCGGGATCTCGCAAAGCTTCGAAACGTCTGTTTCGCTTCAGCCATCCCTAAAAATAGGCTTGTTTGTTTGAGATGCGCCTTGCCTCGCCTGAAATGTAGTCGAGAGTAGGCGGCTGTAGTGAGAGTGAGGGGAGAAGTGAAAAAAGCGCAATCAAGCCGGACAGGTCTCGGTTCTCGCAGTGGATCAGACACCTGTGAGATCAAAGTCTGATATCGCGGGATTCACGCTCGTGCACATGTTGCTAATAAACTGGATGTGATTTAAGTTCTTCTGTTGCTTTTATATGAAAATAAATATAATGAACAAGACACCCAAAGTACTTGTTATTTAATTACATTTCAAATATGTTTTTATCAATCTTTTTTTATTTATTTAATACAGACGTGTTTTTATATGTTTTAATAAAAATGACATACTAACCCATATCAGAGAGTTTATTCACCTATATGTATAGGCTACACATAAAACATGGTATCAGTTTTAAAATCAAACATTTTAAAAGAGAACAATTCATCACTGCTATTTTTTTTTATTTATTTTTTTTTTTTTATTAGAATGCAAGTTACAAACATACAAGCACCACAGTTCGTGAAACAAATATTATACAGGGACAAATAAATAAACATCAGAATAAAATTAATTTACATAAAATCAGAAAACGCAACTATCTGTGTCTCGGCCCAAAACAATAGAAAATCACAAAAAACATGTGCCAGAATTGCCAGATGGCCAATCCGGGCCTGGCCCCACGAGTTAAACTCATGGAGTGTCTCAGTAATATAAATTCACTGATTTACTAATTATTGGCACATGAAAGTGGGATTTATTAATGTTTGTGTCATTTCCACAGGTGAAGGTCTATAACCTGTCTCAGCACGAGCACGGCACTGATGATGTCATGGTGCTGGCGACAGATGGACTCTGGGATGTGTTGTCTAATCAGGAAGTGGCAGAGGCGGTGTCTGGTTTCCTTGGAAACTGTGACCCAGATGACCAGCACAGGCAGGTTCCTCAGTTTTGGTTGAGTATCAACTATCTACTCAAGACACGGGAGAGCGTAACACAGGTTAACGTACTGTAGGAGAGAAAGAGGTTTGGCTTTTAATATGAGACTGAAAAATAAAGTGATGTCATAGAAGAATCGTTACTTTCAGTGGACATTCTAAAAAGAACGTACGTTGCAACATTTTGTGGAATATAAAGGCATTGATGAGTAAATGATGATTGATCGTCACGTTTGGGTGAACTGTCCCTTTAATTATCTTTCAGGTACACTATGGCAGCTCAAGACCTGGTGATGAAGGCCAGGGGAGTCTTGAGGGACCGAGGATGGAGAATCGCCGGAGACCGGCTGGGCTCTGGAGATGACATCTCGGTCTTCATAATTCCCCTACTGAACCGTAAAGAGCCTCAGCCGAGCTGACCAATCAGGAGGCAGGGCGCCTACCGAATGGGACTGAACCCGTCTCGAACACGACGCTCGGATGCTCACACAGCGTCTTGCTGGAGTTTGTGGAACTCGCTCTGCGTTTGAGCTCATTTACAACACGGACATTTGCTTTTAAGACTTGAAAGTCAACTTTGAAGACCCACGTCAGCGTTCCCGACCTCCGCGTGGGATGATGGGATCGGTATATGAGTTATAACTTTGCACAATGACTCTTTGAGGCTCTCGTGGACAGATGCGCACCCACCGCAGTTTGTTTATCCGCTCTCATCTGGCAGCTAGGCGGAAACAACCGTGTTTTGTTTGTCCTTTCAGGATATTCATTTATCCTTTGAATGTTTAGTTTGCGGTTCCAGGGAAAAAATCAAAGCAATTCTTGCTGTTATTTGTACATGCAGTTTGTCTCTCTCGTGCGCTGTATATGTGCAACAGCTAAACTCGATCTTCCACTCAGTAAGGACGTGTCAGTGCAGAAGTGTTTTGTTCAGCGAGCTTTACCTTTGATTTCTGTACGTGAATTGCAATCTGTTCTTCAGGGCTCCCGTGTGGAGGGCTGACTAGCGCTACATCATGTTCACAGTGGCACCTTCCTCTTCTACAGCACAAACCCGCTGTGAGCATTTGGAAAGGCTTTCGTATACACACACACACACATATAATGTGCAAACACACTCCCCAAGAGAGTGGCCATCTGGTCAGCACAACCTGAGTGTGACCAAAACAAGACTAATTTGGCCAGATTCAGCTGTGTGTGTGTGTGTGTGTGTGTGTGTACAGCTCTCTAACACTTTAGCGCAGTCGTTCGTGTGGGTGGACGGCGCTGCAAGGGCATCACATGCTTACTAAAGGCACATTCTGGGAAGTGCACACACATGCACTGCAACAATGATTCATGCACTGCTTATGTGGCTCCATTAATGCTTATTGAAACGGCCAACAGATTTTTAATAAAAAAAAATCACTTAAGATGTTTCTAAATGTTTCTAAAATAACAGGAATAATTTCATATGTTCACCCAAATGATGTACTCCCTGTGTAAAACTAAAAGTTGTTCAAAGAATAAAGTCGTAGGTTCACACCAAACCAAACGTGTTGTCATTATTGACCGTGGCTGATTCAATCTGATTGGCTCTTATGCAAATTTAAATTTGCGTTGCATTTTTCAAGCGCCGAATTTGTGAGCTGGAGATTTTCAGTGAGTATTGATTTAGAAACGGATCGTAATTGATCATGTGATTTAACAAGTCTACTTTTATGGTTTTAATGGACTTTTAAGGCAGGCACGAATTATGAAACCAATCCAGTGAAGGATAGCCGCAGTCTTTGATGTTGATTATTAAAGGTGCAATGTGTAAAAAAGTTTAGGATTTGTTAATCCATAACTATGTTTTCAGCAGTGTTGTAGTCGAGACCACCTCACTCGAGTCCGAGTCGACATCGAGACCAGAGAGAGTCGAGTCCGAGACCAGAGACGGTCGAGTCCGAGTCGAGACCGAGACCAGTGAGGGTTGATTACCCAATTTACTTTTATTTACTTAGAGAAATCCTTTTTTTTTTACTGAATTTACTTAGAGTTTAAAAAATATGACCAGTTTAGAGTAAAAAGGCCACATAGTAGGTGGTGTTAAAAGTAATTTTATTACAATTTGTCATGTGCAGTTGCGCACTAGACAATCACCAATCACTGGGCGTGTCAATGAATTTAAAGAAACATTTTATTAACATACATTAATAATCATGAAAAATATTTTTAATTGAACTCGAGTGGACTGGGGAATAATTCCGAGTCCTAAAAAAAAAAATGTTCGAGTACGAGTCAATTCCGAGTCCAAATGGACACGAGTCCATGACAAGACCAAGACCATTAAAATATGGTCTCGAGACCGAGTCTCGAGTACTACAACACTGGTTTTCAGTGGTACTTACTTAATAAACTCTAATTTTTTTTTTATTACCTTAGAATGAGACATTTATATCTCCATAATAACAGCGGGCATCCCCTTCTATGAAGGTCGCCATATTGCGACGTCATGTTCTACCGTAGCCGAACACACAGCGCTAAAGAGCGCGTTTCATCACTACCCTGCTGGAAGCCATACACACCGTGAGTAGTGATTTTTCCCTTGTGAGTGGTGTAAAATATGTAGCATCCATCTTGAATAAGTCATTTAGTGTTTAGTTTTTTTTTGCACCACATTTTTTTTGTGTTGACAAAATCATGCGAATTTGAGGGAGTCGAGTGAAGAGATTGCTTTTCATTTTTTGGGTAATTTACCCTTAATCAAAGAAAAAATATCTGCTAATTACATGTACTAATTTTGGCGAACATCCTCTGAAAATAAAACCTTCCTTGGCGATGAAGTAACTGAAAGATCTCATATTTGATAAATGAATGGATCTGCCAACAGCTGAGGTAATAACAACATCCTCAGAGTTTAAAACGCCTGCAGTGGATCTAAACCCTGTTCGAACATGAACATCTTTAAAACACTCGAGGTCATGAACCTGGTTAGAAGTGAAATACTGAAGGATTTTCTCAGATTTACACGAATGGCTTTGAGCCTACGTGCTGAATTCACTGCATGAATGACGTCAGCACATTATCAACACTAATCATGTACTTCCGCAATAAACCCAGTTAACTGCGACCGGACCACATGCACCAGATCAAGAGTCAGATACACAGATTCATTAACAATTTGCGCAGTTCCAGTTAATAAACATGCGATGTTAATGTTCAGATGAGTGTTTATCAATATCACTTTAGCCTACACGTGTTGATATATACTTGCTCTTTTTTGGGACAAAACTGTAATAGGATTCAGATCAAGATAACGCATGTGCAAATATACCCCCCATAGTCATATTTCTAAGTTATAGTTTAACGGAGGGTTAAATGAGGATAACCCTTTCTTGACACCAGTGCACATTCAACACACCACATGTGTTACCTTGACTGAACTTTTTTTTTATTACAAGGATTCAATTATTAACCCATGGACACTACTAGACGCACGTGCTCAGGTTGAGTAGTGCAAACCATCCAGGTGTCGGTCGGTACCACGTGACGTCAAGATCGATGATTCTACGGTAGTGGGCAGAAAAAGCCACGTCACAGCTCTCTTCATAGCAACAGTAGAGTACGACCTACATGTATTAGCCATCCCAAGGGCAAAATCAAGCATCTATTAAAATGAATAACCCAACCCGTCGTGTTCCCGAGGGTAATACCTGCTTTTCTGCTGTGCTCGACAAAAAAAACTGAAGAAAACTAGGGCATATGGCCAATCCGCATTAATTCATAACTCAGTGGCAAAAAGACCAGATCATAAAAAAAAACACACACACACAGATTAATAGAAGCAAAAAAGACACTTACGACAGCAGTGTGTTTCATAAAATACACATTTATTGAATTTAAATTAGACTTACCATTGAGCACACGTTTACAACTCTCAGAACAATTTTAACATGCACACAACTATGACTACATCACACACATTTCACATAAAAACATATTTCCCCCACCCCCAGACGATTTGGATCCTAAAGCGCATTCCAGCTTGGGAAGAGTGTAACCAGCACTGGCAAGGGAGTAGCTTGCGCAGTCATCTCCATAACGGGCAATGTCACATCCCAACCAACAGCACAAACTACTACCTCAGCCAGTGCACGGATAAATCGCTTTCATGACCAGTAGAACGCAGAGAATTCGAATCCGTTTAAAAAGAATTCCAAGAATTCGCGCTGAACGTTCCAGAGCGCGCGAAGATTCCGAGCTGAATGGTCGTAGTACTCGTCTCGTGAGCGGGCTACACTCCCTTCAGCTGCTCCGTCATTGGCTGGGAGCGCAGCCAATGGGGTGTCAGAGGGACACCGCCCACGACACACACACCCCCAAAAGTGGCCACGCCTCAGGCATTCTTCAGCCAATGGCGCATTCCTGACTTCACACGAGACTTTGAACACGTGATTTTGAATGAGTTGATTTTTTTTTTTTTTTTGGATTGACGCTCACTTACGGTAAAGATCTCATAAATCGCATCCCTTAAATTATTTAATGTTCTAAGGGTATTTTTTTTTTTTGCTTATAACCCCCTTGTGTAATATGATATTGATTATTGAATTCCATTTGTTCTTTAGGTTTATGGTGTTTACTGTTTCCTGCTATTTGGACTTTTTTGAAATGTAATAAGATTTGTCTTTTTGAGGTTTGCTTGGTATTTTGTATATTTCTTTAAGCAATAATAATAAAAAACACTTACTGTAAAGAAGTACTGAGAAATAATCCTTTATCTGTCACCACCCTTTCTAATAAAAGACTTAAAAAGGACCATCTAAACTTAAAAGGTTGTAATTCAAAAATTCTTTGTAATATATACGTACATTTTCAGCAATAATCTGCTGAATGTCTTCTATAAAGTTTAAGTATGAAAAAGTTATGGAAGTTTGAATGTACATCAAATATACTGCAGAAAATATTTTTTATTTTATTTATTTATTTATATATATATATATATATATAAATAAAAATACAGAAAATAGCTTTTATTTTATATATATATATATGTATGCATATGTTTCAGTGTTATATATAGAGAGAGATTGGTCAATCCAGCGTTTCAGTCGTACTGAGGCAAAATGGCTTCCTCCAAAAATATTACAACCATGCCGTTAACTTAAAAGTGAAGACAATTTGAACGAAAATCCAATTGTTTGTTTGTTTTTGGCTGTAAATCAAATGCAAGTGATTGTTTTTTTCAGGATTAAGATTTTAGGTAAAATATAAATGGGAAATTGAGGAGTTTTTTGATCAGTTTTTGCCTTTTTTTAAACTGTTTTATGCTGAAATAAAATTTTCAACGCTCAAATATTCAGAATTAATATGATATCATAAGCTGCAAGCATGCATTACACAGTTTGAAGTGGTGTTAGATGCAGTATGGCGAGGCAAACACAGGGCCGGTGCTGGAACGTAAACTTCCTACAGGAAGTAAAATATTAATGAATAACCAGATGAGCGACACGTCTGATGTTCATAGAACTGTACCATTTATTATTGTACACACACCGGGTTCAACCCTTCTCAATGCGGCTAAAGATGACATGGAATGTTACAGTAACATCTTGCATAAAATTCATTGCTGTTGAGAAAATGTCACAAAAAAAAGGACCATCCTTCATGTATTTATTACGATGTTTCCGCTCTCTCATTTAAATGATTTTTTTTTTTTTTCTGGATTCGATTTTTTTAATCCAAATACGTTATCTTTAATTACATCTTTAACACTATCACCAAACACTGTACATTAAGGGAGGAGGAAAAACCAGAAAACCCATAAAAACAACAAACACTGCAAATTTACCGTAGCAGTTAATACATCGTTAAAGTCGGCCAATCAGAGTCTACCGTCAGCTCGTATTAGAAGAAGCTTAGAATGATGGGATTTGGAGCTGTCAATCAACAGTTGCCATGACGATGGAGTCCTCACGCGTGGTGTATGAAACAGTCACATTCATGTTCGCGGTGGAATAAAAACGCTCAGTCACGATTCGCCGTTTTGCACTTTGGAGACGGGCGGTTGCATGAAGTCTTTGAAGGGCCCGAGGGCGTCTCTGAGGGCGGAGCTCACTTCAGGAGACGAGCACGTGATGCACTCCACCAACGTCGGGTACAGCGCGATCACCTGAGCCCACACGTTCCCATCCACTGACGCCCGGAAGAGGAAGAGATGAGCACAAACAAAGATGAAAAACTTAAGAGCTTGCCTGTGTTCAGGGCTTCACATTAAACAGGGTTCCCACACCTCGGTTAACTTCAAATTCAAGGACCATTCAAGGACTTTCCAGGTCCAACACCCTCAAATTCAAGGACTTAATGTGGGGACAACATAGTGTAGATCAAATAAATTATAAAATATTCCAAATATCTTGAAACTTGCATTTTCCAGGCATCATGTTTCAGTGGTGCAATGTTTCACGGTGTGTTTGTGAAACGTTAAGGTACCATCGTAGTCGTTTTGTGAACGTCATGGCAACGTATAAGTACCTCACACAGGAAACACTTAATGTAATGCGTAAATATGAGTTACTGACGTAAATCAAGCAAGCTAATATTCAAGTGTCCCGAAGTGTTGGCGAAATAACACATTAGCGGACCGGAGGGATTTTTTTTTTCTAGAAAAGCTCTTCAAGCACTTTCAAGGACCTGTATCTATTTTCACAAACTTTCCAGGGCCTTGAATTTTGTTTTTCAGATTCACAAACTTCCATTGATTTCAAGGACCCGTGGGAACCCTGATTAAAGGAGAACTCCGGCGCAAAACGAACCTTTGGTCTAACAACACATTGGTACCGTGTCGACCGTTCTCTGAGATTTGTTTTCAAGATAATCGAATGTTAAAGGAGAACTCTGGCGAACAATGAACCTTTGGTCTAATAAAACATCGGTACCTAGTCAATCGTTCTCTGAGATTTGTTTTCATGATAATCGAATGTAAAGAGTTTTATCTCTAAAAACTGTTTAGCGTATAATGCTAGTGATGGGGGCATTGACTAAGTAAAAAGAAATCGCTAGTTTATACCATATATAGCCCCACACTAACGCAGTAACAAAATGAGGCTCCATACATGCAAAACGAAGCATTGAGAGCTTTGTAAGTGTACAGACCGTTTAATAAGAAGATACTTTATAAAGACCGTCCACTTCGAGCCATCTTGGGAAACAGTCTCGACCAGTCGAACCACGAACGGCGTGCTGAGTGAGCTGATCGATCGGAATTACATGCGTGAAATCGAATTACATGGAAATGCATGAATTATATCTGTTAATTAAAATATATGTGTAACTAACTACCCATTCTTTCATATGAGATTCCAAGTCACAGCTCAGCTCACGTAGCACGGCGTTCGTGGTTCGACTGGTCGAGACTGTTTCTACTTTATAAAGTGGACGGACTTTATAAAGTATCTTCTTATTAAATGGTCTGTACACTTACAAAGTTCTCAATGCTTCGTGTTAATGTCAAGCCCACTCCCCATGGTATTGATGTCAGAATTGTGACCAGAGAAAATGGCAAGTAACTTAGGAAAACCACTAGCCACAGTGTGAAGTTAAAGGCAAACCCTGCCTATGAGGCCTGATAATGCTGTCTAGGTAGGCAACTCACTAGGAATATAATCTTTTGCAATGTTTCATGTTTATGTTTCATGCAAATGCAGAAGTTCGTCATGGTTGAGTTCAAATAATCCCGTCTCACCGTTCTCTGGTTGGGTCTTTTTCAAGGAATCCATGAGTGTGCTGATGGCTTTTAACACAAAGATGATCTCAGTCACTTGTTGCCTAGAGGATTAAAAAAAGAAATAGTGGAGAACACACAGAATCAAGTCCTGTGCAATTTAGTTGGTGAAAACGAATGTTGTGTGTCCAGCGCACATTTCTATGGAAGCTTGTTTCTGCCACAGAATAAAACATAAAAAGGGTAATTGGGACTTTTTTCAAGCTTCCACATACATATCATCCCAAAAGACAAAGAGAGAAAATAATCATCTTGCATTATCTTAATCATTGCATTAAATAATCTTTTTTTCCAACTGCAATTAGATTTTACAATCAGTGCTATATAAGATGATGCAGATAATGGTCATATATATATAATCATAGTCATAATGCTTTGAAAAATTTATATTTGAGTACAAGACCTGTTGTTGTTGTGTTTTTATTCTATTTTTATTGTATTTATGTGCTGCTGTGACATATAAATTCCCCCCTGGGGATTAATAAAGTAAACCAATCAATCAATCAATAAATGTAAGCCTAATTTTAGATTTTCTTTTTTGTGCATTATGATATTATTTTCATGACAACAAAGCACATTTATTCATTAAATTAATGCCAAAAAAATCATTCTCGTTGTAATGCAAAACAAATAAAAAACATTTAGATAATATTATTTTTATTCATATTCATAATTGTTTTTATTTTTTCAGATTTTACTGTAATAATGTTTTTCATTACAGGAATTTGAGAACGAAAAATATGCTTGTATGCCAAAACAATTAACCTAAAAACGACCGATAATCGGTTTTACCGATATTTTGCATCAGTTTTGCAATATTGGATTCACCGATAAATGTAGAAACTTAAAAAATAAGCTTTTCTTCATTCAATTCACTATTATTTGTATAGCGCTTTTCACAATCAATTTATTTTTTTTAGAGATGACCGATATGAACATTTTGGCCCATACCGATAATTCTTTATATTTTGAAAGCCGATAACCGATATATTGGCCGATTAATCTAAATCCAAATATGTATAGAATTTTTGAGAGCCTGATTACAAAAACATTAAGTCCTAAACACACAATTATGATGTTCTCATAATAATTTTACGTAGCCGATATGCACATGTTGATAACATCACAAATGAACATATATCGGCAGATACCGATATATCGTGCATCCCTCATTTTTTTCTTTATGCAAAATGTTTATTGGTGGGGAGGGCAGGAGTCCTATTTTGAAAGGCTCAGTGTGTGTGTGTATGTGTGTGTTCCCGTGAGCTGACCTGGGCAGCGGACAGCGTCCACTGAGTCTCTCGTCCTCCACGAAGCGTCGGAGCACGTCTTGCGCCCGTTGTAGGAGCACTGACAGAGCCATACGAGAGATGTAGCCCTCCTGCGGCGTCGACACCTTATTACTGAAGGAGAACTGCAGGAGCGTCTCGAAACACACTTTGGAGAACTCCTCTCGCATACGGATGTCCATTTCAGCCTCTGACCGGGACGAGAGGGACAGTTAGTGCATTCATACTCTTCGTACCAGTTATCGAACGACTTTAAAGGGGTCATGAATTAAGAAATAATTTTTTTCTTTGATCTTTTGACATATAAGAGCTTACTGTACTATAAAACAGTGTATTGTTTGTGTATTGTACCCTCAAGAAAAAAGGATTATCGCAGACGCTGCTTATGATATTGGTTACTGTAATCCTAAATAAAAGCTTCAGTTTTGTCATCAGTAACGTTTAATTTTATTTTAAACACTGCTTATTACAATGTATACGTCTTTCACTTTATCATAAAGGATGAACTATGAATAACGGCAGTGTGACAAACTACGGTACATTCATTCATTGTCATCCTTCCTCAAATATTACTATGGTAACTTCAAGTACTTACTTATTTTAATATGCAAAACTGTAACCCAATCATAGCAGTGGGCGTTTACTTCCAAGTCTTGAATGCGACACGCCCATCAAAACGTGTGTTCGAAAGAGAGGGTCAAAAACAGGACAGAAAATAGCTTATTATTTCTAAATTAGAAGGTTGAAAACCTTGATAACATTGTAAGAAAAAGCAGTTCATGACCCCTTTAATGTCATTCTGTCCCTCACACAAGACTATCATATGAAGCTTTTATGATCTTGACAGCTTTTACATGCAAAAACAAAACACAGAAGCATGAACATTCTTCCTAACATCTTCTTTTGATTGAGTAAATGACAGGATCTGACAGTTAACAGATTGTGAATCAGATGAAGACGGTGATTCAATCTCTGTACCTGTGAACGATGAAGACTGGGAGTGAATCGACCCTCTGTTGAGCATGCTCATGATACGACCTACGAACTCTTTGGGTATGAAATTGGCAAACGGTAAAATCTCTGTGCTGATCAACTGCACCACCTAGTGGACAAAGAAAACATGTAATATTTATTTTGTACATTGTAGCGGCCAAAAGTGATGCAGGATATTTGTCCTTAATAACCCTTACAAGTTCAATTAAACCATCGATTTATGAGGAAAATATTTTGTTTTGTTTTTTTTTTTATATGAGGGAAGAACAAACATTACCTTTGTTAAAGGGATAGTTCACATAAAATTGCTGCATTTTGTACTGTATTTTAGACAATATATGCTTACTACTTAAATATTATTAATTGTATCATCAGCCTATCATGAATCAATGTTTTTTTAAAAATGACATTTATAACCAATAATTCTCGCATTCCACTTCTTCTGTGTTTTTATGTTTGTTTCATCAGAGTCAGATGAAATTACCTCCACATCTATCGCTTCGTTCCTCTGAAACTCCTGTATGGACAGATTATCTGGAGGTGTGCTGTGGGATACGAGAGGAAAGGAATTAAGCTCTGTTTGCCTTTAATATACCATGATATCAAGATCCTGTTGAAAAGAAATTGAACACCTTTTGGTAAACAGGAAGTCCTCGAATGCGTTCGCCAGCTCCGGCCACATCGTGTCGAATTTGCCTGAGGATGCTTGTTGCCGGGCAACAGGGAGTCCAATGGAGAGCACTTTGAGCAGAGAAGAGACGGCCAGTTTCCAGGTGCTCTCCGCGGGACAGGCGTACTTCAGGCCCAGAGGAATCCTCACAGTCTAAACACAGGGAAGCTTCTGCTTTAAACGTGCACACATACGCCTGGTGGCCTTTAGATGCTGTTGAGAAGGTCTCTCATGTTGCATGAATATATGCCAAACTACTCCTCACATACGGAGGAAGCGTATTGCATTCACTTGAGGAAAAAAATTGAAATAACGAGTTAATTATCTCAGAATTGCGAGATAATTTTTCATGGAAAAAAGTTTTTGCTCTGTTTTTCTGAATTAACGAGTTAATTATCTCAGAATTAGGAGATAAGTTTTCATTGAAAAAAAGATTTTGCTCTGTTCTTCTGAATTAACGACTTGATAATCTCAGAATTACAAGAATTTTTCATGGAAAAAAGTTTTTGTTCTGTTTTTCTGAATTAACGAGTTAATTATCTCAGAATTAGGAGATAAGTTTTCATTGAAAAAAAGATTTTGCTCTGTTCTTCTGAATTAACGACTTGATAATCTCAGAATTACAAGAATTTTTCATGGAAAAAAGTTTTTGTTCTGTTTTTCTGAATTAACGAGTTAATTATCTCAGAATTACGAGAATTTTTCATGGAAAAAAAGTTTTTGCTCTGTTTTTCTGAATTAACGAGTTAATTATCTCAGAATTACGAGAATTTTTCATGGGAAAAAAGTTTTTGCTCTGTTTTTCTGATTTAACGAGTTAATTATCTCAGAATTTCGAGATAAGTTTTCATTGAAAAAAAAGTTTTTGCTCTGTTCTTCTGAATTAACGACTTGATAATCTCAGAATTACAAGAATTTTTAATGTAAAAAAGTTTTTGTTCTGTTTTTCTGAATTAACGAGTTAATTATCTCAGAATTACCATAATTTTTTATGGAAACATTTTTTTGCTCTGTTTTTCTGAATTAACGAGTTAATTATCTCAGAATTACGAGAATTTTTCATGGAAAAAAGTTTTCACTCTGTTTTTCTGAATTAATGAGTTAACTATCTCAGAATTACGAGATAATTTATCATTGAAAAAAAGATTTTGCTCTGTTTTTCTGGATTAATGACTTGATTATCTCAGAATTACAAGAATTTTTCATGGAAAAAAGTTTTTGCTCTGTTTTTCTGAATTAACGAGTTAATTATCTCAGAATTACGAGAATTTTTCATTTTTCGAACAGAGCAAATACTTTTTTCCATGAAAAATTATCTCGTAATTCTAATACTACCATGTAGCTAGCATGATTGAACACATTTCTAACACGATTTAACACGTTGCTAGCATGATTTAACATCTTGCAACCATGATTAACATGTTTTTAACAAGATTTAGCATGTTGTTAGCATGATGTAACATGTTTCTAGCAAGATTTAACACATCGCTAACATGATCGAACATGTTGCTAACATAATTTAACACATTTCCAGCATGATATGCATATCATAAGCCAACCTAAATATATATTTGCTGCGGTCAGTCAGTTTTATAACTGTGATGTTCTTTTGCTTAGTACCTTAATGATGTTTTGCAGGACTTTCTCAGTGATAACGGCTTTGTGACAGGCCGTTTTATGATACAGATCGACCAGCACCTCCAGCGATCGCTCTGCAAACGGCACATAGTTTAAGGCCACCCACTCCGCCTGGACACACACAGACACAAACACATGAAATAAAGACAGTGGACACAATGCGTTATTAAAAGAACAAAATCAGCCTCAAAGACCTGAATACTTGTAAAATAATACAATATCAGAAAAGGGTTGTGAATAGACACCATTATGTGTTATTGTCAACACATAAAGACTTTCTTCAAACTAAAATCTGATTTTTTATCCCTAATATCTGTAAAATGACCCACAGGATTGAGCTTAAATGACTGGAAAAACAGCCCCTACAGATTTCCACTTCAACACTAATAACATTTGTGTCAAATTTCGACGACAAGCTCCACAATATTGAATGGAAAGCAGCAAGTACAGGCCAAACACACCACTGAAACACACTGACGCTGATATGAGCATTACTGATCAACCGATAATCGGTTTTACCGATATTTTCCCTGATGTTTAAGCAATTTTCCATATTAGTTTTGTTTTATCGGATTCACTGATAGATAGTGATGATCCGTCAAGTCCCGTCCCAATTAAGCTTTTATTTAAGAGACACTTTATTGTCCATTAATATGTATTAATGTAGACGTGTTTTGTAATGAATGCAAGGAGATAGTGAAAGTACAGAAATTACAGTATAGAAAATAAGTGTTAAAACAGTTTTTGTTCAGTGCTGTTATAACAGTCAAAAACAGAAATAATACATATCGCTTCTGTATGGCTATTGGTAATATAAACATGCATTATCGGTTATAAAAGGCAATATCGGTCGAGCTCTCAAATTTAATCCTTTCATCTTTATATGCATAAAAAGACTTTATTGTGACAATGATACTAAATTTGGTGAAAACTTGCAGCCTGAAAAAAAATTTGACATCTTCATTTTCTATTTTTCAAATGAAATGGTTAATGCTTAATTATTGTTTTACTTCATATTTTTGGTTGTTATATACATTCTGAACAGTAGATAGAGCTACATAGTTTCAAGTCACTTAGTCAAAGAGTTTTGAAAATACTAGAGGTCGACCGATTGACCGGTTTTGCCGATTATTCAGCACTGGAACAATCGGTTTTCTGCAAAAAAAAGTTTTCCCAGGTTGCGTCCGTTGCTGAAGCTGCTGAGAAGAGTCTGTTGCCATTTTACAGTACGAGAGCGGCCCCTAGAGGCGAAATAAACACTCACTGACGCCTTGTGGAGTTTGTTTTGACACTTCAGATGCGGATTTAAAACAGACATTGGCGGTATGTATACAGTACACTACCGTACATGCTCTCATATCATTGTAAAGTAATTAATTTGTAGGCTTGATGCTGTATTAGTAGAGAAAGAACAGCAGTAGGTTTGCAGTCGAGGTCGAGAGGACGCATAAACAATTAAAGTCCCTGTGGTGAAAATCCAGCTTTTAATGTTGTTAATGTGTCTATATGGTGTTTTTAATACACTTTAAGACAAACCATGTGTAAATTCATAAGTGGACAGCATTGCTGAGTATTTCCTGCTTAAAACTGCAGTGAACCAAAGTCTCAAAAACACTGTGAAATTGCTGGTGGCACAATCAGAAACATTCAATTTCAGTTCTTTTTTTATCATCAGTGTAATACATATTTTGTTATTGTGATTGGATAACTATCAAGTGTTCTAAAAAAAAGAAGCAAATAAAGCGCAAGATTATACCCAGATAGCAAACTGACATTGAATCAACGTGGAAATATGACATCGAAACAACGTTGATCTGACATTGTTTTGCTCATCGAATTAACGTTGAACCAACGTCAGATGCGTCATTCTTTCAAAACTAACGGAAAATCAACTTGAAATCAACGCGTTGTTTCAACGTTATGAAAGCAAACTAATTTTCGATTTCATTTAGCTTTGAAGAATGCCGCGTCTGACGTTGGTTCAACGTTAATTCGATGAGCAAATCAACGTTGTTTCAATGTCATGAGAGACGTCGTTTCCACATTGATTCAATGTCAGTTTGCTGTCTGGGTACATACAATATACATGTGCGCCGTCTAATTTAATTGCTATGCCATTGGTTTCGACCACTATCGGTCGACCTCCATGCGCTACATGCAAATTGGTTGATCAAAAGGCTATTAATAACTTTTACACTTTTTGTACGTAGGTTTAACAAAATTGAAACCACCATGTGCTTTAAACTACACATAAGGCAATACATTTTGCTAATAGCTTACTACTTGCTGAAAAGTGTGTAGTATATACTGCGTAACACAGTAGCAAGCTAGTTTAATAATAAAAGTTTAATCCAGTTATTATGTTGGAAACCGAAATGTTTATTTTCTGTTTAATAATATCTTGTGTAAAATATCAGTCAAGGTGACGTTAAAAATTTAAATGATTAAAACACTGGAAATGGAAGGTCAAGTCAAGCACATTGCATTATGGGAGACTGGATGTTACGTAGCGCTGTACAATATTGATAAATGTAGTATTCTTTACATACAGAAAAATGTATTTATACATACTACACTCTGCAACAATAGTAATAGTGTGATAATATGCTATTCCAAACGTGGTCTGTTTCTTGACCACATAACTCAAAGTTAAAAAGTATACAAAAATCAACTATTGGTGGCGCTAGAGAGTATAAATTTCATAAAATTTCATAACTTTTCAACAGACAGTTCTATGAAATGCCATAAAATAACTGAAATTGTAGTTTATTTTGGCTAGGGATGCACCGATATGAAAATATTGGCCGATACGACAACCGATAATTCTTTATATTTGAAAGCTGATAACCGATATATCGGCCGATAAACTTAAATCCAAATTTTTATCTAATTTTGAGAGCCTGATTACAAAAACAAAAGTCTCACAATTAAATCCAAGCGCACAATTATAATGATGTTCTCATTATAGTGTTGTATAGCCGATATGACAGATTTGCGTTGCACGTGTTGTCCCGAACCAGATTTTCATTTTTTGAAGAGATTTCAATCATATTTCAAGAAATTCAAAAACATAAACAGTTCTCAACAAGTGTCTCAGCTGAAGGGAATAATACATTATTTATCGGCTTTAATATATCGGCCACATTTTCTTACCAGGCCGGTTCATTAAAAATGAACATGTATCGGCCGATACCGATATGCAGGCCGATATATCGTGCATCCCTAATTTTGGCAGTTTTGAGATGAATGAATAGATGTGGCTGATGGAAATGAGCAGAGAAATGGCGTATGAGTATGAAAGAGCGAAGTTTGTCATTTAGAGCAGTTAAATGGAGCCCAAGAGCAGCCGGAGAGAACACGAGGCAGAAAGCAGACGAGAGACGCAGATATAAATAAAGACAGCGGAAGGGAGGAAGAACTCACCGGTGCAAACAGTTGGATCTAAAGCGGATCCGTATGAAGTACAAAAACAGAACAAGAGAAGAGCAGACAAATGTTTACTACCACTGCTGATCACAACCGCACAATGAAACTAGATTAGACAATGACAACAACAACAAAAACTAACAAGCGTTTGGTTTGAGAGTCATGTTTAAAAATACTTTGTATTTAACCTCAGGTAAAATTGATATCACAATATTCTCACAAATGTGTCATTTTTGACGCACAAAAACTTATTTTTGATGTAAGGATGGTTTAAGCATTTGAGTATTTCACATTTCTCTCCGGTTTATAGTTTTAACTGGTATACCCAAAACCTAGTGTTATTAAAGCTTACAATGTTTATTTTGAAAAGGAACAACGTGGTCCAAAGTATTCAGACATGACTAAAATAAAATAAAACCACAGCATGCAAAGACAAATATCTTCAATCAGAAAGCCACTGAAAGTATCTAAAATCCCAAAATAGTTGTGACAAAAGTGAAATATTGCAATCCTAGAGCCTCATATAAAAGAAAACAAAAAAACAAAGAAGTGAAGACGTCTTTCAAGGTGTGCATTCAAAACGCCACAGAGCAGAAACAAAGATCATCTACATCATCATATTGGGAAACAGACATGGAAATGAATGCTGTATGATGATGAAGGGTGTATGTATGTTTGGTGAGTCATAAAACAACGATCAAGACCAACAAAACCAATTGCACCATCTTGAAAACAGCTGAAAAGTGAAGCCCATCGAGGGAGACTCACCTGGTTGTATTTGGCATTGGCCACGTGTTTGGTCTCCATCTTTCCGTACTGAGGAGGTTTACAGGAGAACTCTACGAACAACAGGAGCTGCTCAAAGATGGCGGGATACATCACCTGGAGATTCTCCGGACCCACACAAATTGCCTGAAACAATGACATTTAATCTCATTCAGACACTGTCTTAATCACAATCAACTGATCTAGTTGATATAACAAGTGTGTAATCCATCAACAACAAAAAAAGGGTGTCTGTTAGTCATTTGCTCATCAAGTCTGTAGAGTTTTTGGTTTATTTGAATGGTGAGAAAAATAAGGATGGGACTGAATGGATGATTTCTCTAGTCATTAAACGGCTAAATAGTGCTCGTGTGGTACTTGCATTAACAACACAAATATATCCAAACAACAGAGGCATCAAAGAGTGAAACGACCTCATGCAACCTAAAACAAAATTTATCACGTAATTTACTCGTCCTGAAACTCCAAACTTTCAAGCTTTATAATGGGAGTGAATGGGGCCCAAAAAAGTGCATCCATCCATCATAAAACTGCATCTATCCATGATAAAAGTGCATCTATCCATCATAAAAGTGCATCTATCCATAATAAAAGTGCATCTATCATCATAAAAGTGCATATATCCATCATAAAAGTGCATCCATCATCATAAAAGTGCATCTATCATCATAAAAGTGCATCTATCCATAATAAAAGTGCATCCATCCATCATAAAAGTGCATCTATCATCATAAAAGTGCATCTATCCATCATAAAAGTGCATCCATCATCATAAAAGTGCATCTATCCATCATAAAAGTGCATCTATCCATAATAAAAGTGCATCCATCCATCATAAAAGTGCATCTATCATCATAAAAGTGCATATATCCATCATAAAAGTGCATCCATCATCATAAAAGTGCATCTATCATCATAAAAGTGCATCTATCATCATAAAAGTGCATCTGTCCATCATAAAAGTGCATCTATCATCATAAAAGTGCATCTATCCATCATAAAAGTGCATCCATCATCATAAAAGTGCATCTATCCATCATAAAAGTGCATCTATCATCATAAAAGTGCATCTATCCATAATAAAAGTGCATCCATCCATCATAAAAGTGCATCTATCATCATAAAAGTGCATCTATCCATCATAAAAGTGCATCCATCCATCATAAAAGTGCATCCATCATCATAAAAGTGCATCCATCATCATAAAAGTGCATCCATCATCATAAAAGTGCATCTATCCATCATAAAAGTGCATCTATCATCATAAAAGTGCATCTATCGTCATAAAAGTGCATCTATCCATCATAAAAGTGCATCGGTCCATCATAAAAGTGCATCTGTCCATCATAAAAGTGCATCTATCCATCATAAAAGTGCATCTATCCATTATAAAAGTGCATCTATCCATCATAAAAGTGCATCTATCGTCATAAAAGTGCATCTATCCATCATAAAAGTGCATCGGTCCATCATAAAAGTGCATCTGTCCATCATAAAAGTGTATCTATCATCATAAAAGTGCATCTATCCATCATAAAAGTGCATCTATCACCATAAAAGTGCATCTATCCATTATAAAAGTGCATCTATCCATCGTAAAAGTGCATCTATCCATCATAAAAGTGCATCTATCATCATAAAAGTGCATCTATCCATCATAAAAGTGCATCCATCCATCCATCATAAAAGTGCATCTATCCATCATAAAAGTGCATCTATCCATCATAAAAGTGTATCTATCATCATAAAAGTGCATCTATCCATCATAAAAGTGCATCTATCACCATAAAAGTGCATCTATCCATTATAAAAGTGCATCTATCCATCGTAAAAGTGCATCTATCCATCATAAAGGTGCATCTATCATCATAAAAGTGCATCTATCCATCATAAAAGTGCATCTGACATCATAAAAGTGCATCTATCATCATAAAAGTTTATCTGTCCATCATAAAAGTACATCTATCCATCATAAAAGTGCATCTATCCATCATAAAAGTGCATATATACATCATAAAAGCACATCTATCCATCATAAAAGTGCATCTATGTTTCTACGGTGGCCCTGAACGGACGCGTTTCGTCACTATGTTCTTCGTGTAAAGAAGATGCTAAAGTCAGCCAATAAAACACTGACACAATGATGAAAAAGAAATAACAGTTTTACTGAATAATTAAGTAAACCTAAATTCTTTATCTTTGTAAAGAAACCTCATTGCTTAACTGACTACTCTGTGCTGTCTCAGACGACGACATCACTTCCTGTCGGCCTCCATAACTTCTGTAGGGTGCAATTCACAACCTCACCACTAGATGCCGCTAAATATTACACACTGCACCTTTAAGTAGTGTTGTACCTTCTGTAGGACATCGAGGGCGGTCAGGACTGCTTCTTGAAGGCTTGTGAGCACAGCCTCGGTGTAGGAGGGCAAGATGAACGGCGAAGAGTCTGAACTTATGGGGACCGACACGGCTCCGTACAGGATCACCCCCAGCTTCTTGAGATCCTCCATGCTGAACCCTCCTGCGATGTGCTGGTATAATGCTGGGAAAATCTGTATTAGCGCCGTCAGGAAAGGCTGGCTGGGTACGAACACTAGTTTATCTGGTCCACCACTAGGGGGTCGCGTGCACTCGGTTCCCACCCGGTACCAAGTGTTCCACGCCGACCACCACAGAGCCGAGTCGTCGATCTCTTCTCCGGGTGGCGGAAGCGAAGGTTGCACGCCGTAGCGCTGGGCTAGTCGTTCTGCAAGTGAATCGGATCGGATTAGGGGTCTACCTGGACCAGAACCTTGAAGAGACTCCATAAGGACAGAAGGAACGTCCATAGCCGCGAGAGCATCTGGTTTATCCGTGTCTTTAATGGGCGTGACGAGCTGGAGGATCTCCTGGAAGCTCTTGAGGGCGGCGAGGGAAACTTCATTGTTCTTGCTGAGGGCGGCGGACTGGATGTGGTCCAGAAGAACTTCCCAAGCTTTGAAAAAGTCACCTGCAAAAAAAGCAAGAGATCCGTCTTTTAATCTGGTGCTGTTTTTTTTTTTTTTTTTCAAAAAGCTTAATTTCCTCACTACAGATGAAACTCTGAAAAATTTAATATGGTGCAAAAGTTCATTTATTTCAGTAATTCATCTTAAAAGGTGAAACTAATATATTGTATAGACTCATTACATGCAAAGTGAGATATTTCAAGCATTTATTTGTTATAATTTTATTGATTATGGCTTGAAAACCTTTTCACAATATTCTAATAATCATCAAAATTATAACAAATAAAGGCTTGAAATATCTCACTTTGCATGTAACGGGTCTATCGAATTAACTGTGATAATGTGAGAAATGTTGAAGCCGTCTGGATAAATTTTGGTTTGACTGTAGCTGTTTTCAAATATATCTAGATGAGTGTAGATCTGCCTTTGAGAAGCACATCTGTCAGTGCTTACCCAGCTGCTGGAGCAGATATCTCCTGGTGTTGAAGATCCGAGCCACGCCCGCGAGCGTCAGAACCCACGTTTCCGCCCACTGCTTCTCTGCCGTGTCGCGCGAGTGATGGATGAGGATATTTCCACCTCCAGATTCGATCTTCTCCTTGTCGGCCGTAGTGGAGGACTTCCTTACACAGTTCAGCAGATGAAAGAGAACCTGTGGAGCAACGTTACAGAGGTTTCCATCATTAGCAACAATTACAATACAATTGGGTTCATTTTAGGGACGCATGCATGATATATTACCATATCAGTATTGGCCAATATACAGTACGTTCACTAAAAATGTTATTGTTTTGGCCGGAAAAAAAATTTGGCCGATATATTTAAGGGGTATTTCACCCAAAAATGAATGGCCGGTTTCTGTTTTGAAGTCCATAAAAGTGCATCTATCCATCATAAAAGTGCATCTATCCATCATAAAATTGCATCTAGCCATCATATAAGTGCATCTATCCATCATAAAAGTGCATTTATCCATCATAAAAGTGCATTTATCCATCATAAAAGTGCATTTATCCATCAGAAAAGTGCATCTATCCATCATAAAAGTTCATATAGCCATCATAAAAGTGCATCTATCCATCATAAAAGTGCATTGATCCATCATGAAAGTTCATCTATCCATCATAAGAGCATCTATCCATCATAAAAGTGCGTTTATCCATCATAAAAGTTCATATATCCATCATAAAAGTGCATCTATCCATCATAAAAGTGCATCTATCCATCATAAAAGTGCATCCATCCATCATAAAAGTGCATTTATCCATCATAAAAGTGCATCTGTCCATCATAAAAGACAAGTGCCTCTATCCATCATAAAAATGCATCTGTCCATCATAAAAGTGCATCTATCCATCATAAAAGTGCATCCATCCATCATAAAAGTGCATTTATCCATCATAAAAGTTCATCTATCATCATAAAAGTGCATCTATCATCATAAAAGTTCATATAGCCATCATAAAAGTGCATCTATCATCATAAAAGTGCATCTATCCATCATAAAAGTGCATCTGTCCATCATAAAAGTGCATCTATCCATCATAAAAGTGCATCTATCCATCATAAAAGTGCATCTATCCATCATAAAAGTGCATCTATCCATCATAAAAGTGCATCTATCATCATAAAAGTGCATCTATCATCATAAAAGTGCATCTATCCATCATAAAAGTGCATCTATCCATCATAAAAGTGCATCCATCCATCATAAAAGTGCATTTATCCATCATAAAAGTGCATCTGTCCATCATAAAAGACAAGTGCCTCTATCCATCATAAAAATGCATCTGTCCATCATAAAAGTGCATCTATCCATCATAAAAGTGCATCCATCCATCATAAAAGTGCATTTATCCATCATAAAAGTTCATCTATCATCATAAAAGTTCATCTATCATCATAAAAGTTCATATAGCCATCATAAAAGTGCATCTATCATCATAAAAGTGCATCTGTCCATCATAAAAGTGGTGATATATTGACAGATAAAATCATCATAAAAGCTTGAAATTTACTTTGTAACATGTTGGTTATGATGGATAGATGCACTTTTATGATGATGGGATGCACTTTTATGATGTATAGATGCACTTTTATGATGAATAGACGAACTTTTATGATGATAGGTGCACTTTTATGATGAATAGATGCACTTTTATGATGGATAAATGCACTTTTATGATGGATGGATGCACTTTTATGATGCTATATGCACTTTTATGATGATATATGCACTTTTATGATGGATAAATGCACTTTTTATGATGGATAGATGAACTTTTATGATGGATAGATGCACTTTTATGATGATAGATGCACTTTTATGATGATTTTATCTGTCAATATATCAGTTATAACCTTTCAAATACTAAGAATTAGCGGTTATCTGTAAAATATTTAATATCGGTGCATCCCTAGTTCATTTTGTTCTGATCCAGTACCTTCCAAACCACAATGTTCCAGGTCGGTGGTTGCAGCAGCGTCCCGTGAGCAGCAATGGTGGAGAACATGGTTTGCCCTGCGCTTTTCCTCACAGCCGGCCGTGGGTCTACGCACAACTCGCCCAGTTTGGCATAGAGGCACAACCACAGGCAGTCGAAGGGCGGTGCCGGGTGGAAGGGTCGGTTCAGAGGTTCTCCTTTATCCTGGGCCTGTTTCAGGAGAACCGCTTCCTCCTTTTCCAGCTCCTCTGTAATGGCTTCTCCCCTTTGGAAGAAGTAATCTGAGATATTCCACTGCACAAAGTGGAAAAAGAGAAGATTTTTTACTCAGTCTACTCATAACGATGTGGTTCATTAGTTTTTTTTTGTTTTTTTTTTTAGACATAAGTGTTCATTGAAAATTGTTCGATTGTAAAATCAATTTTCCATGTCTAAAGACGTTTCAATTTTTCCATTCTTCGTAAAAAAGTCTAATAGTAAAGAGCGCATCTAAAGAAGGGTGCTCTATGGTGACTATGGCACTCTTAAGAGTTAAAAAGCCTTTTATTATCAGATGTTCATTCTTAGTTCATGTTAACTAACGAACCTTATTGTAAAATGTTACCGATTTTACTCGCAACACTAGCGTTACTCCTCACCAGAAGGCCGATAGACGTCAGGCTGATGTTCAACTCCTGGTTCTGGAGCCCAAAGCTGCCGGCTACATCCACCACAATTTGGAGGCACATGCAAGGCATTGTGGGTAGGAAGTCGGTCACGACCAACTGCAGGCACTGGAACGCTGTTCGTATGAGGGATTCACTGTGGAATGAAAGATGTGTACAAATGAGACTCTCCCAGATCAACACTTTAAAAGTGTGTCTATATTACTCAGGACCATTGAACCTTTTCGAATCATGATTTGTTCGTGTTCACACAGCAAGTGCCTCACCCCTGGTCGTTTCGGATCGCTCCGATGACCCCCAGTACCAGAGGCCATCCCGGTCCGAGACTGTCTCCCTGGTTCTGTAGGATCTGCAGCACACACTCCAGCTGCTTCTGTCGGATATCGGCGTGAAGGACGTTGGAGAGCTCCTTCAGCGGGTTCAGAAGCAGCAGCTGCAAACGCTGAGGAGGACAAGCGTCGGCCAATCAATAACCAAAATCAAACTATGAAGAAAAATTTGAGGTCAGGAATCGGATACTTGTTTGACATTAACATTTAGATTCCTCTTATCGATTACTTTGTGAGCGTTATTTCAACGTGACTTTAAACAATTCAAGCGAGAGACGACTGCACACACACATTTAATGCGCAGAAAATGTGATTTTAAACCATTCAAGCCCGAGACGCTTTCATCGCTAAAGGTGTGTGTAACTATATTGTGCATAGGGTTGGGTATCGAGAATCGAGTATCGATTGGAACCGAGACTAACTTTTCGTTTTTCCCGGAATCGTTCAAAAGTTAAAATTTCGATTCCTAGTTTCGATATTCACAGTCCGCCGAGCGGAAGAAGAAACCGCTGAACAACACCAATGAAGAAGCGTCTACCGGAAGTGTTGGCATAACCGCGCGAGTCGAACATGAGTAGCTTACGTCAGCGGTCCAAAGTGTGGCTTCACTTTTCTAAAAATAACGAAATCTCGGCAAAATGCTAAATTTGTGACAAAAGGAGTATTTCCTTCAGAAAGGCCGTTGGTTAGCAAGGTTAGCTAAACTTTTTTGACCCTGCCTCTTAAAAGAATCGGAATCGAGAATCGTTAGGAACCGGAATCGAAACAAGGAATCGCAATCAGAATCAGAATCGTTCAAATTCAAACGATACCCAACCCTAATTGTGCAGCTCTTAAAGTGACAGCACCAACATTTCTGCTGCCGTCTCTATAATAACACTAATCAAAGAAAATTCACTCGTTCTTGACTGAACAACTTTTGTTATTTATAAAATGCAGTGTTACTTTACATTTGATTACAGTTTCTGTACCCGAACACCTGAAAATCTCGAAACACTTTATTTCAATCGTATCTTTGTTCAGTTGCATCTATTTTTTTGCGATTGCTAATTTATTATTTGTTCTTTTGTAATTACTGAGTGTTAATAATGCTTGATATTTATATAAGTTGGGTATTTCTCTATGGTGTTTTTGAACCACAGGCAAAAGTTTCTTGTGTAAGTGTTGTTCAGCCAAAAAATACAATTAAATGTTCTGCAATAAGACAAAATGTGAATGATATCCAAGTTATTATTATTATTTTTTTTTCTACAGATTCAATTTAAGACTTTTTAATGCCACTTTGAATTAAATTTAAGACCAAACCTGTGATGGAAATACACATTACATTACAAACGTATATATGTGAAGTAATTTAATATTAAATACTTGTTTATTGAAGTAAAATCAATGTTACATTTTGCAATCGTGAGAATATTCAGCAAAATAGCTCCCGTCATGTTATGTTACTTAACTATATCATATGTTATAAATACTGTAAAAAAACTCAACATTGTGAATTTTTACCTCAGTGTGTTTCTTCTGAGAGTTATATGCTCGTTTGTTTTGATTTCTCACTATAAAGTCTCTCACAGAGACAGGCGAGTCTCAACAGCGCTACCAGAATCATTATCCATCACTGTTTATGTAATAAAATCAGAATCAAATCTCGCGATTCGATACTTACTTGTCAGACTGGAGACATTTTAGCGGTAATGTGAGCAGACATTTACTTTTTAAGTACCCGCAGCCACCGTGTTCACCTTATTGGAATCGATAAGCAGAATCGAAAGCGTTAAAATTCACATGATAGCCACCCCTCCTCTGAGGACGCAGAAGATCTGACTGAATAATCACCTGGTTTTGGGACAGCGGCGGCTCGTGTTTGTAGGACAGTCCAGCTTTGATCAGCGAGGTAATGGCCTCTGCGCCCCATTCCCTCATACGAGTGTTAGGATGCTGACACACCTGACAAGATAATTCATCTTATTATGCAATATATCAGAGATTCACACATTACTGAAATACAGGCAAATCAAATCATTGCAAATGGAGGATGACAACACAAACATGGGTGAAATAACATCATTAACACAGGAAAAATAGCAAAGCAATAGATATTAGTTATAAAAAAAATATTTTTTATTTTTTAAATGATTATTGGATTTGGAGTGTGTAGATCACAGATCAGTGTGTTTTGTGAATGTAAAGGAGATGATGAAATAATTTCAAAATAATGTGGCCATCTTGACTCATAGTCAGAAAGTCCTTTCACATTACTTGCGTTAACATTCCCCAATGCATTAAACTCTATGGAGCAAAACGTCAAGCGTTTATTAAAACTTCTGTTATTTCTACTTTATTACTTTTGACTTTCTGAAGTTGCAAAAGTTAATTTATTTAAGGTGAAACTAATATATTATATAGACTCATTACATGCAAAGTGATATATTTCAAGCCTTTATTTGTTATAATTTTGATGATTATGGCTTACAGATATGAAAACCTTATTCTACTTTTGAATGTGGGGTTTCAATCATCACAATAAAGGCTTGAAATATCTCACTTTGCATGTAATGAGTCTATACAATATATTAGTTTCACCTTTTAAGTTCAATTACTGAAATAAATGAACTTTTGCACGATATTGTCATTTTTCGAGTTTCACCTGTGTAAAATGACATTCTGAAAATAATTATCATATAAAATAATAGCCGTTCTGTGATCTGGGTCATGATGAAAACAAAAACATCTAATTAACGCAACAACAAAAACATGAAATGAAACAAAACGCAGGCGGATTTGAAAACACAACTTCAGACAGACCGATTATAAAAAATGAGAGTCATTACTCAAAGAGAAG
Source organism: Pimephales promelas (assembly GCF_016745375.1). The sequence goes on from NW_024121521.1 coordinate 4,324,405, forward strand.
GATATCTGAAGTTAAAAAGAAAGTTTGGCACTTACCTTCTACAAAACAGACATGTAGCAAAAGACAGAGAAGGGAAAAAGACGGAAAAAGACAACATGAGGACATTGTGCTTTAGCGTGCATATATATATACATATATATGTATATATATAAAACTACAGAAGAAGTGTGAGTATAGCAGACAAGGACAGTACAGAGCAGACAGTTTAGAGCAGCCTGCCAAATATTAACATTTCCATCTCGTTACAACAGTTATTTACTGTAATTAGTTGTGCTGATGTTAGTAAAATTTGTTTCAGCAATATTATTAGTATCTAGAGACCCTGAAACAATATTATTAGTGATTAGAGCTGAAGTACAAAGAGGAAAAAAGAGCCAAATTGTGTAAAATATAAATAAAACCAATGGACAAAGACACCTTTAAAACTAAAAATAATACAAGAGGTAAAAATGATTTCTGACAGGTGGTGACCATAGACCTCCATTATATGACTGACAGACAAGAACGGTTTGACCTAAAAATATAAAAATTGAAACTACTGTGGAAACAAAGATATATAAACATACCAAAAATTAATTTCAAAGTAAGCTATCCCTTTAAGATGGGTTTGCGTTAACGCCGTTAATAACACGTCAGCCCGAGTATAAATATAAATATATAATTAAAATGAATTATATACATAATAAATAAAATAAAAAACATAAAATAAATACAAAACAAATGGTCAAAGGCAACTTTAAGCCTTAAACAGTATTGAATTTCAAAACGAGGAGCTGCATTGTTTTGATTGGCCCCTGGTCTCACCTCCAGCAGGTGAGCCGTCAGAGGCCTCCAGAGAATCTCGATCCGGTCCATATTCACCAGTCCGGTCTCTAACAGTTTGGCCACCGCAAACAGAGACGGCTCCTGAGCGAGGAGATCAGAGAGATATAAAACATGAGGAAATTAATCTGCAGTTAGCTTCAGCATCATAACGTCCTGAGACGTTTTGTGTATGTGTTGCTCTCTTTCTCCCTTTGTCCTGCACTTTCTTTTACAGGATTGGATGAGCCCAAAGTGATCCCCAGATGAGATTGGTGCTAATGAGACCAAAGGAGCACTAAATGCTCAACCTGTGATGTCTAGTGGTGTGCAGATCGAGGCGAACACTGAAACAGCTGAAGCCAGATCTAGCACCCCTAGTGGTCAGAACAGTGTAAATGCAACGGGCCAAACATGCATAAAAACACATTTTACAAATCTATCGCACATTTTTTATTGAAAGTAAAATATTTATAAGATTATCTAAATGTTCTTGTCCCAATCGTCAGGGTTCGTTCGACTTTTAACTTCCATTACTCATTTTAATGATACTAATGTCTTGTTAAAATGTCTACAAATGTATAAATTTGATCAGAGATCAGGTAAACTTGTTCACTGGTGAGGCTTGAAATATCTCACTTTGCATGTAATGACTCTATATAATATATTAGTTTCACCATTTAAGTTCAATTACTGAAATAAATGAATTCTTATTTTTCGAGTTTCCCTGTACGTTGCGGCCTCACAACACCCGAAGGACCATCAGGTCCGGTAAACGACGCACCTTGTTGTTTCCGTAAGCCATTTCCATGGCCTCCATGGATAAAGAGCACAGGGCGTTTATCAGGTGATGCAGAGAGACGTCGTCCAGGTATCTACAAATCACACACACCATTTAATTCTACAATTGATCTATGGATGGAAACGCTACTTATCAAGACAATTGCACTCTTTAAAAAGTTACTTGATTTGAAGTATCAGTGACATCATGCACTATATGCATTATTTCAATTGTGACGTTCTTACTGTGAGCTTTCAAAGAGTCTGGAAAGGATGTTTGATATGACGGGTAGATCGGTCATCACCGCCGTGGTCAAAACCTGCGACAGAAAAGAAATAAACTCAATCATTTACTCGGCATTTCATAGTATTGCATATTATTATTAATATTGTTGGCTCTTTTGGGTAAAAACGTCTGCTAAACGCATGAATGTAAACATTTGGCCTGTGGAAATACGTAGCGTCACATGCCAATATTTTTGGACTTGCTTAAAGGAGCATTTCTGAGACGTCTGTTCTTAGTATTTTGTACTTTGTGTTGTTTTTGTAAAAACTGCGGAAGAGACAGAGTCCAAAACAAATTTCTCTTTGGGGAGAATAAAGTATATCTTATCTTATCTTACACGGGAAACACTTGACGTAACGTCTAAACACGTGTAACTAGCGCAAATCAAGCAAGGCCACAAAGAGTTGCCGAAATAACACAATAGCGGACCGGAGGAAATACAATTTTTTTTAGGGTTGTGCAAAAATTAATTGCGATTAATCGCATCCAAAATAAAAGTCTGTGTTTACATAATATATTTGTGTGTGCTGTATATAATTATTTTGTATATATAAATACCTATGCATGCATGTATATATTTAAGAATTATTTGCACTTAAATTCTGTATATATAAATAAATACATAATCTATATTATATAAATATAAATATTTTATAGATGAATAACACATTTTCCTAAATATATACATGCATGTGTGTGTATTTATTTATACAAAATAATTATATACAGCACACACAAATATATTATGTAAACACAGACTTTTATTTTGGATGCGATTAATCACAATTAATTTTTGCACAGCCCTAATTTTTTTCAAAAAAACTTCTTGCACAAAATATATTCAAGCACGTTTTAAAGGACCTGTATCTATATATGTTTATTTTCTAAAACTTTCCAGGGCCTTGAATTTTTTTCTTCAGATTCACAAACTTTCAAGGACCTGTGGAAAGCGTGTATTTACCGTGCTGGGACCCTCGACGGCCCGACCGGGTTTCAGGACTCCTCCAACGGCCGGTTTCAGGCCCAGAATCCACACCAGATGCTTACAGGGAAGAGGGGATGAATATAAATATTGAATATGAATACAATCAGGCATGTCATTAGCAAAAAAGATGAAAAACCTGAACTCCCTCTTTATTTTTCGAATAAAGAAATATTGTACTACTGCATTGATATTGTCCTGTAAAATAAAAAAATGCATTTATTAAAAATATTACTTTTACAAAACAAATAAAAATTCCAATACTAATATATTGCCGTCTTAATTTCTTTGTTTTCATACGTTAAGCCCAATACATTAGATTTTATCATATTGTATTAATTCGTAAAATACATTGTACATTACTGTTTATATATTATATTTGTAAAATGCATTGTATTTTACTGATTATATATATATATATAAATATAATAAATCAATATAAAACATACAAAAAAAATTATATATTTAATTAATTAAAACTATAAATAATAAAGAAATTGACGTAAAGAAATAATACATGCAAAATAAAGAAAATAAGCAAAACAAATGGACAAAGATGACTTTAAAGCGAAACAGTATTTAGCAATAAATTAATAATATAGATTATTTAAATAAATTATACATTCAGTATATAATAAATAAATCAAAAATATAAATAAGACAAATTGACAGACAACTTCAAAACTAAACAGTATAAATAAAGTGAGAATAAAAAATGTAATATATTATATTATTACTATATTATTAGATTGCCACAAAGACCCCCCCTTTATTTTCTAATAAAGAAATACTATTACCATTGCATTAATAATAATAATGTTTTTTAATAATAAAAATGTATATATGAATAATAATAATAAATTTATAAAACAACAGTAAAATTATAATCCTAATAATTATTGCTCCACTTTTGTTTAGATCTATAAACGATTTTCATTCAAAATCAATGTGCTTGAAAACATTTTATATTTCGCACGGGTTATACATCTCCGGTCGAAAAACACAAAATTCAGTGTAAATACAAAAAAAGTCACATGAACAAACAGTATTCGGTCTCACACAGCTCTCTGGCTTGTGATTGGTTAATAACTGGTCAGACTCGTACCTGTAGTGTTGCTAAAACCAGCTGCCATGAGGTTCCCAGATAAACGCCGTGACAGTGAGCCAGATTCAGCAGCGTCCGCATGCACTGGATGTTCTTCGCTGTGAGCTGACACACACACACACACACAGAAGGATAGAGGAGTTTTAGTTTTTTCATGGAAAAGCATTTAGTTTAACTGTGAGAAACATGAACGTGTGATTTACCACAACGGTGCCCTGCGGCTGAGCGGTGAGCGGCTGACCGACTGCTACAACCTGCTGGTGCGACTCACTCGACGGACTGACCATCTGCACACTCTGACCCTGGATGGAATACACTACACACACACACACATTTATATACACAAACATCCTAAAGCTTGCAGCTAATAGCTCAAACAGAAGTGCTAGCGAGATTGGCATGGTTTTATTTCAGTTAGCCTAATTTGATTTGTATTGAGAGAAGATCTTATGGTAAGGTCCCCATGCCGATCTCTAGGTGTGTGTGTGTGTGTGTGTGATGATGTGGGGATATTTTGATTGCAAAGGCCAAGGGAACTTTATCAGGATGCATAATGTCCCGGATCAATGAAATAACTGGCCTTTAAAAATAAAAATCTGCCCCTCTATGGGAATTTAGCATAAGGGTGTCCTGATTTATGACCCCTGTATTTTAAGGAAGAACATTTATTCTTAAAGGGATACTCCACTTTTTTTTGGAAATAGGCTCATTTTACCACTCCCCCAGAGTTAAACAGTTGGGTTTTACCGTTTTAAAATGCATTCAGACGATTTTTTGATATTTAGAAGAATATCAGTAACCAGACAGTTTCTGGTCTCATTGACTTCCATAGTATATTGTTTTCCTACTATGGAAGTCAATGAGACCAGAAACTGTCTGGTTACTGATATTCTTCTAAATATCAGAAAATCGGCTAAATATATTCGAAAACGGTAAAACCCAACAGTTGTAAAATTTCCAAAAAAAAAGGTGGAGTATCCCTTTAAGGCATTCAGATCAATTTCCAAAAGACGATTTTTAATCCTCTTTTTAGTCAACTTTAGCATGGGTGTGTCCACTTATGTATAGTATTTTAATTACTAATTAAACCATTTTGGTCAAATAATTTGACCCCACTTATGAACATGTGATTATTGTGTGTTGAATGTGTGTGAACACCTTTATTGGCGAGGTTGGTGGTGTTGCTGCTCAGGATGGTGAGAGCGTAGTGAGGAGGGAGAGAGGCTTTACAGATCGCAGTGATGAAAGCGTCCCGCGGCGTCACCAAACCCAGACGGCCACACAGAGACGCCACACACAGCTCCGCCTTCAGGATGTTCTCTGTGGCCGCCTCGTCCGTACTGACACACACACACACCGAACATCATCAGGACAGGGAGGTTCTGTGACTAACATATGATAAGTAAGGTGTGCGTTGTGTGTGTGAGTGAGAGAGTGAGTGTGTGTGTGTGATAGTGAGTGAGTGAGAGTGTGTGTAAGTGAGTGAGTGTTGTGTGTGTGTGTACCTGGCGTCCAGCAGCAGTGAGAGAGCCGCTAGTAAGCCGCACCAGCAGGCGTTCACCATTTCCTCCCAAACCTCATGAGCCACTACAAAACACACACACTATCATTACAGGAACAAAACAGACTGTTACACGATGGAGAGAGCGAAGGTGCGTCGTCCATCTTTCTTTACAGTCTATGGCGCTAACACAGTAAATAGAGTCATTTTTGATTTCATGCCGACTTTAAAGTGAAGTCCGCACACACTCACTGGGTTCCTGAGGTGGAGACGACACAGGCTCCGCCTCCTCTCTCATAGCCTCTTCCTGTTCCTGTTGGGCGAGCTCTCTCTCGATCATCATCGTGATGCCCCTCACCAGATCCAGCAGAGCACTGAACGCCACAGACATGGCGTAACCTTCAGGGATCGAGGGCGGCTCCACCTTATCCAGCATCTCCAGGCTGAGGAGTCAGGTTAAAAAGTTCACTCAAAAATCAAAATTAGCCCATGATTTACTCAGCCTCAAGCCATCCTAGGTGTGTATGACGTTCTACTTTCAGACGGGAGTCGGGAGAACACAATTAGGAGTTATTATAAAAAAATGTCCTGGCTCTTCCAAGCTTTATAATGCCAGTGAATGACTGTTTCTGCTCTTTAATGATGGACATTCACTTTTATGATGACAAATGTACTTTTATGATGATAGATGCACTTTTATGATGATAGATGCACTTTTATAATGATAGATGCACTTTTATGATGATAGATGCACTTTTATGATGATAGATGCACTTTTATGATGGACAGATGCACTTTTATGATGATAGATGCACTTTTATGATGGACAGATGCACTTTTATGATGGATAGATGCACTTTTATGATGATAGATGCACTTTTATGATGGACAGATGCACTTTTATGATGGATAGATGCACTTTTATGATGGACAGATGCACTTTTATGATGGATAGATGCACTTTTATGATGATAGATGCACTTTTATGATGGACAGATGCACTTTTATGATGATAGATGCACTTTTATGATGGACAGATGCACTTTTTTGATGATAGATGCACTTTTATAATGGATAGATGCACTTTTATAATGGATAGATGCACTTTTATGAGGATAGATGCACTTTTATAATGGATAGATGCACTTTTATGAGGATAGATGCACTTTTATAATGGATAGATGCACTTTTATAATGGATAGATGCACTTTTATGAGGATAGATGCACTTTTATAATGGATAGATGCACTTTTATGAGGATAGATGCACTTTTATAATGGATAGATGCACTTTTATGAGGATAGATGCACTTTTATAATGGATAGATGCACTTTTAGGAGGATAGATGCACTTTTAGGAGGATAGATGAACTTTTATGATAGATGGATGCACTTTTATGATGTGTAGATGCACTTTTATGATGTGTAGATGCACTTTTATGATGGATGGATCATAAAAAACCCTGGCCTTCAAAACCCTCGTCACTTTATTTCATTTTGATAATATTTTTTTTCTAATTTACAATGCATTTTTTTAAGGAGATTTTTTATTTTCTATTTTATTCACCTTTATATTACTATATTTGATCAATAAATAATAAATAAAGAGTAATTTAAGCACATTCCTCAACTTAAATTCAAAATAATTCACAATTTCATGCATAAACCTTTTAATTCAGCTCAAAATAACTAACATTGGGTGTCTTTGCCGAACTCCTGTGGAAATGAAACAATATAAGATGATATTTCATGACTCTAGATGGGCTTATAGCTCTATATGGAGCAGAGGAGCTGTACCGCTGGGTTCTAAAGTCAGTTCGCTTCAGTGTTTGTTTTTGCATTTGTGGACAAAAGTCTTGGACCCCTCTGACGAACACTACATTTTTTTAATAAATAAAAAGACCCGAGGGAAGTATGAGGTTAAGGACCCTGAGGGGTGGATGTTCACTCACTAGGTGGCTTTGGCACTGCCCTGCACGCTGACGGTCATGAGGGGGATCCACGTGCCCCGGTACTCAAACGCAGCCTGTGTGTTCAGACCCGCTCCTGCTCCGGCACCGGGACCCTGAGCAGACCCCTGAGAACCCGACGCCGACACACCTGAGGGACACACACACTATTACAACAGACAATCTGCATGTTTGTGCGTGTGAGAGAGTATGTGTTGTGGAAATTAGGGTTCACGTACCAACCCAGAAGTGATCCAATACAATAAAATTCTGCATCAAAATGTATAGGCAAGACAAGTAGTTTGTTTAGGGATGGTTTGTAGGGAATTACAAACCTGCGCACATATATTCAAACAGTTCTTAATGCACATGTGAACGCCATCAGCGTTGATCACAGGTTCAGTTTAGAGAGAACGGTGTCGTCTTAGCCGTCCCTAATTTAATAACAAATGATCATTTCAATGTTTGTGTGACTGTTTGTGTGTGTGTGTGTGTGTTTGAGACCTGGAGGCGTGCCGGTGGATGAAGTGTTTCCTGTGCTGGGGAGGATGAAGAGGGACTGGATGAAGGAGCCCAGAGCGTTGACGATGTCTCTGAAGACTTTGGTGGAGTGTTGCTTCATATCATACGACTGACAGAAAGACCTGCGCACACACACACGGTCATCAGAACTTTATGAGGTTTAGGGGTCGGGTTAGTGTAAGGGGGTATAAAAAAGATTACGTCTATGGAACGTTCTCATTTAGATAGCCAAGTAAACGTGAGTGTGTGAGTGTGTGTGTGTGCTCACCGCAGTAAATGTGGCTGAACACACAGTCTGTGAACGGACTCCACGGCCACGGCTCGTAACCACTGCGGCTTCTCTCCGTCCAGAAACTTCACCAGCAGAGACAGGAAGATCTCACACTCTGTTACCTGCAACACACACACACACACACACACAATGACAGCTGTAGACGTGAACAGGGTAAAAACATTTAACTAATAAAAATCCACTTATTTCTCTAGTTAATTGAAATTAGGGATGGGCAACGATTAATCGCGATTAATCGCATCCAAAATAGAAGTTTGTGTTTACGTAATGTATGCGTGTGTGGTGTGTATAATTATTTTGTATATATAAATACACACACATGCATGTATATATTTAAGAAATATTTGCATGTATATACTTTTTATATATTTATACATAATTAATATTATGTATAAATATAAATATTTGATATATTAAGAACACATTTTTCTTAAATATATACATGCATGTGTTAGTATTTATATATACAAATTAATTATACACACCACACACACATATATCATGTAAACACAAACTTTTATTTTGGATGTGATTAATCGCGATTAATCGTTGCCCATCCCTACTTGAAAACATTCAAAATTTCTATAATTTTTGTGTAGAACAAGTATTCTGAAATGTTTATGCTAATCTAATTTAATATGCACCAATTTACATACATTCCCATAACAGAAATCTGATCATTGGATAAAGCCTGATTCAAAACCAAATCATTTTGTTGACATCAGAGACTTTGGATATCTCTTTTTCTCCCTCAGAAAATACCGTCAACAGACAGAAAAACAATACATATGACCATGATTTTAGGAACAAAGGAGCAGATCCTGTACAGTTAGGCGTATGTTACTTATACTGAGCAGGAGAAAAACTCATGGCCTTTAAGAACGTTATATAATTCAAATCTGCAGATGCAATCAGATAAAGTAGTTCCACTAGTCTATCAGAACACAAGACAAAAGCCAAACCTCCAAATCGATCAGTGCATGAAAAACAATGTTTTTGCATACAATATTACAATAGCATGTTGCAAGAATCAAACTTTTGAATGTAAAATGGCCATTAAAAAAAAAAAAAGATTACGACTTTTTGTTGGAAGAAACCAGTATTTTTGTCTTGTTTTTGACATTCTTAGATACATTCAAGATGCATTTACTAGATGAGTAAAATGCTATAAGATGTTATGTCTTGTTTTCTGGGAGTTTTTGCTTAAAACTAAAAAATGATCCGCCAATGGAATAATCTTGTTTCCGTTCTGCCAGATAATTTAGCTTGTTTTAGGCAAAAGCTCACTTCATTTTTAATTGTTAGACTGTTTCTGCACTTTGATGATGCATCAGATTCACTTTTATAATGACTAATGTACTTTTATGATGATAGATGCACTTTTATGATGGATAGATGCACTTTTATGATGGATAGATGCACTTTTATGATGATAGATGCACTTTTATGATGGATAGATGCACTTATATGATGATAGATGCACTTTTATGATGGATAGATGCACTTTTATGATGGACAGATGCACTTTTATGATGATAGATGCACTTTTATGATGATAGATGCACTTTTATGATGGACAGATGCACTTTTATGATGCTATATGCACTTTTATGATGGACAGATGCACTTTTATGATGATAGATGCACTTTTATGATGATAGATGCACTTTTATGATGGACAGATGCACTTTTATGATGATAGATGCACTTTTATGATGATAGATGCACTTTTATGATGGACAGATGCACTTTTATGATGGATAGATGCACTTTTATGATGGACAGATGCACTTTTATGATGGATAGATGCACTTTTATGATGGACAGATGCACTTTTATGATGATAGATGCACTTTTATGATGGATAGATGCACTTTTATGATGATAGATGCACTTTTATGATGGATAGATGCACTTTTATGATGGATAGATGCAATTAATATGATGATAGATGCACTTTTATGATGGACAGGTGCACTTTTATGATGATAGATGCACTTTTATGATGATAGATGCACTTTTATGATGGACAGATGCACTTTTATGATGCTATATGCACTTTTATGATGATAGATGCACTTTTATGATGGACAGATGCACTTTTATGATGGATAGATGCACTTTTATGATGGACAGATGCACTTTTATGATGGATAGATGCACTTTTATGATGATAGATGCACTTTTATGATGATAGATGCACTTTTATGATGGACAGATGCACTTTTATGATGCTATATGCACTTTTATGATGATAGATGCACTTTTATGATGGACAGATGCACTTTTATGATGGATAGATGCACTTTTATGATGGACAGATGCACTTTTATGATGCTATATGCACTTTTATGATGGACAGATGCACTTTTATGATGGACAGATGCACTTTTATGATGGATAGATGCACTTTTATGATGGACAGATGCACTTTTATGATGGATAGATGCACTTTATGATGGACAGATGCACTTTTATGATGATAGATGCACTTTTATGATGTATAGATGCACTTTTATGATGATAGATGCACTTTTATGATGGATAGATGCACTTTTATGATGGACAGATGCACTTTTATGATGGATAGATGCACTTTTATGATGATGGATGCACTTTTATGATGGACAGATGCGCTTTTATGATGGATAGATGCACTTTTATGATGGACAGATGCACTTTTATGATGGATAGATGCACTTTTATGATGATAGATGCACTTTATGATGGATAGATGCACTTTTATGATGATGATAGATGCACTTTTATGATGATGATAGATGCACTTTTATGATGATAGATGCACTTTTATGATGATGGATAGATGCACTTTTATGATGGATAGATGCAATTTTATGATGAATAGATGCACTTTTATGATGGACAGATGCACTTTTATGATGGACAGATGCACTTTTATCATGGATAGATGCACTTTTATGATGGACAGATGCAATTTTATGATGGATAGATGCAATTTTATGATGAAAAGATGCACTTTTATGATGGACAGATGCACTTTTATCATGGATAGATGCACTTTTATGATGATAGATGCACTTTTATGATGGATAGATGCAATTTTATGATGAAAAGATGCACTTTTATGATGGACAGATGCACTTTTATGATGGATAGATGCACTTTTATGATGGATAGATGCACTTTTATGATGGATTCATTTTTAATTGTTTTCTCCAAGACATAACATCTCACAGCATTTTACTCCTCTACTAAATGCATCTTGATTTAGGAATGCATATTTGGACTGGAAACAACACATGCATTTTTTTGCAGTGTACAACAACGTTTCTTGCAAGAAAAGAGCCGTAATATTTGACTGATAATGGCAATTTTTGTGCCGTGTGTGTACGGGCGCATGAGTGTGTGTCTCACCAGGAGGCTGTAGAAGTGTTTGATGAGGACCGAGACGACCCGCAGCAGTCTCATGCAGATCGGGAAATACGGTTTCTCCACGGGGACCGGAGACGCCGCGCTGGAACAGCTGCCCTGCCGGAACTTGATGTTGGGAGAGAACAGCTTGATGACCAGCGGACACACACGCTCCTTCAACAGGAAACTGAACTCCTGATGCTGCAGAGACGGAAACACATGGACATAGATCGGAAGGTCAACAGCTGGGGAGTGTGTGTGTGTGTGTGTAGTCATCTCCTCTTGTTTATTTACCATCTTTTATGATAGTTTAGTTTTCATCAGGATGTGTGTGTTTACCTGCAGGAAAACTTCAGGAAAGTCGTTTAAAACCGACTCCAGCAGCTCTAAGCCGAACGTGCGGGTCATCTCGGTCATTCCCACTAACCAGTAGGGGGCGTCGGCGTTCACCAACTGACACAAATCCTAAAGAAAAGGACATTTACATGAACGGTTCAGCACGAGTCTTTATTTTTAGCAAGTGGGACTTTCAGTGCTGCTGTAAATGCTAAATAACAGACATGTCACTTTTTCTGTAATGTGTTTATTTACTTTGTACTGTGCGCCAGAGATGGGGACTCGAGTCACACAAAAGCTGACTTCAGACTTGACTCGTGACTCGACTCGATGACTCGATGCAATTATTGCTTTTTAAATCTAAATTCATTTTAATGTATTTCTATTTTCTTTTATTGGCGCATACGTTGGGGAAGCGTATGATAAGCTGCATGTCCCCCGCACTTTGTCATACTGTGCATGAGACGGAGCGTATTTAGGCCACGCCCACAGCGGGGGAAACCAATCAACCGTCTCCATTGACTTTGCGTCTGTAGATTTCTCATAAATTCAACAAAAGTTGGCATTGTAAATCATCTCGCTGCTCCGCGATCTGCACCGTCATCGCTAGAAAGCTCTCTCTCTCTCTCTCTAGTTCAATGTTGTCGGATCCAAATATGGTCATTTCCTTTTAATCAGCAACCAATCGCGAAAGTAAAAGGGGGGATTTAACTCTAAATGCGCGATCTCATTGGCCTGATGGAAATCTTTTCTCAAAATGACTTTTCTCTCAAACTCCAAGTCTGAAATCTCCACTTCAGTAGCAGCTATATACCAAACTGTCCAGTCTTGTACCTAATTTTATTTTGAAGACTATTACAGATGGATTATTCCTAGCTTGATTTATATAACATTGTTTTTCTAAAAACATGGCGAAAATCTATTTAAGGCTATCTGATGACAGGATAACAAAAGTAGATATCCATAAATATCTATTACTGTATGTGAACACAATGAAAATGAAAAATATTTTAAACCTGGCTTTATCTAATAGGCTACTCAGAATTCGTTTTTCTTTTAAAATATATATGCAAATTCGCACATATTTAATTAGACAATGCCTAATAATTTAAGACTTGAGACTTGACTTGGACTTCCAAAAAATGACTTGTGAACGTCTCTGCTGTGCGCCACCATTTGTATATATGAAGAGTTCAGATGCAAAAGCCTCTAAGTGCCATTTGAAATTTTCTTCTAAAATGACCATTTTTATCAAGCTTGTATATTTAAGTTCAGTAATTTCACTTAAATGACAATTAATAGGTAATCTTCATTGTCATTTAAGTGAAATCACTGAACTTAAATATACAAGCTTGATAAAAATGGTCATTTTAGAAGAAAATTTCAAATGGCACTTAGAGGCTTTTGCATCTGAACTCTTCATATTTAGTTATGTGTATGCATGTTTTTAGTATTATTATTATTATTTTTTATTTATATTGCATGAGTTATAGATGTGGAAATCTGTTGTCTAAGCTACTGGATGCCTTAAATTTCCCTTGGGATAAATAAAGTATCAAACAACAAACCAAGAAAAAAATAATTTGACCCAGGAAAGACCATGGAGTGTGTGGTAAAACCCCAACTGAGAGATGTCTCACCTGGAACAACATGTATGCGTCTTTAGCGCTGGGTCTCAGCGTGCTGACGGAGCGCCGGTTACTGTTTCCCAGGACAGCAGGAGGTTCATCCATCAGACCTGTGGCGAACCGATACACAACACATGAAGAAACAGGACACAGGGCTCTGGATACGAGAGGAAAGGCGATACACACATGCCCACCTTTGAATTTGTCATCCTCCGCCACCATCCTCTCAAACACCACGGTCACGACCTGTCTGACGGTGGCGGCCGCCGTGTTATTGGTGATGTTATCTTTAGTGAAGTGCAGCCGGAAACACAGAACGATTGCCTGAGATGAAGCACAAAAGCAAGTATTATTTAGCATGTACTTACAGCGCATCTGCCCACGAAAGCACCGGGTAACATGAGCAGCGTTTCAGCAAATACTGTGAAATGAAATTCAATTCAGTCCCTCCAGGATTTCACGATTTTTGCGATCAAAATGACTGATTTTGTGGTGGTAATTTCCCAAAATTTGTGAAAAAATTAGCGATTTATTTATAACATTTACCATAATAGTACTCAGTCCTTCCAGAAAAACGCTGAGTTTTTTTTTGTGATTGTTGCGGGCAAAAATTGATTGATTACGCGGCCCGTTTTCTTTAAAAATGCGATGGAATATGCGGGATATTTATGCAATTTTATGCGATGAAATTGCAGGAATTTGCAAAAATTGCGGTTTGATGAAAAAGAGAAAAAAAAGTGATTCCCCCAACATCCTGTTAATGTAAGAGTCATTTCTTATTACTTCCTTTGATAAGCAAGCATACTACATCATAGAAAGTGCTGGGAATATTTAATTTCTCATCTTGTTTTATTTCGGACTGTAACGAGCGTAAATAAGGTGTGGCCCCTTTAAGAGCTGCGCGCTCCTGTTGAACTCTGCAGTGTTATATGTGCGCCTCGAACGCCCCATGTGTGCGGGTAATTTCTGTTTGATGCTGCTTCTTTTATCTTATGTTTTTTACTAACGATGTGACGGTAGAACGTGTGACGGACAGTTATACGAGTTCGATTTGTGAGATGTCAATCGCCTCCGTGAGTCTGTCTGGCGTCGCGTAATTGCGTCACTACATAACGTTCCCATGGAAACAGGGGGAAATGGCTGCACTTGTGTGAAGCAAACGCAACATTTTTCAACTTTCTGCTAAGATACATGTGACTTTTTTTGCAACGAAAATGCGAGGATTATGAAATTATGCAAACCCCGCATATTTTGCACGGAAATCGGCAATTTATGCTGCGAAAGTGCGGCGTATTTGAAAAAATGCGGCACCCGCATAAATATGCGGACTTTGGCTGATTTTGCATTGAATTCAGCGATCGCATAATCACGTTTTTCTGGAGGGACTGAGTATTACCCAGCATAATAACTACATAGTATAGTCTGTATATTTTATGGGGAACAGCACTGTAAAATAAAAAGCTACCAAAACAACATTGCAGATGATTGTGAGAGGTTTTGGTTATATTAGTTGAATAAAAAGCATTAAGTACTTGGAAAAACAAACTTTTAGTTTAGGGTTAGGTTAGGTTAGGCCTGATGACATCAGTTAAACAGGCTTTTTAGCTTCAATATGTAAATCAGGCTTCCCACAGCTTTTGAATTTCCATGATATTTACGTGAACTTTCCTGTCATTTGGGATTAATGTTTGTGATGAATCATTATAAGTGATAATAGATATCATAAAATTTAGAGCTGATAATACTATAAATATTTAAATTCGCTATAGAAATTTCCATGAATGTGTTCCTTTCAATATTTTTTTTATTAATTTTCATGCTTTTTCCAAACCTGGAATTCATTAACACTCCCTGATATCTCCAGCTGTTGATATGTAAATGTGGGCGGCCAGTTGTGACATCATAATTCTTTATGATATAATATGGAAATTCATGTATAATGTTTTAATAGACAATTATTTAGCATTATTTAGACTATTTATATGTTATGACCAATAACCGATAAATTGCAGATGTTCTAAATATATACACATACTTTGTTGTATATACCCGTGCGTCTCCATCCTTCAGTGCAAGTGTGTGTGTTAGCGTACCTTGGACAGGACCTCGTCGTGTACGATGGTGTTGGTGGTGAGGAGCACCAGGACCGTCTGCAGCAGCTTGAGCTCCTCCAGCCCGTTCTCCATCAGCTGCCACAGCATGTTAATGATGTTCCCCGCCGCCGCCTGCGCACACACACACACACACACACTGAGACTCTGATGTCATTACTCTGAGACTCCAGCGTTCTCTTAACTGGGTGTCAACTGGTACTTTGATATGCAGAACGCTCCTTATTCTTGATTTATGCTGTTTGTGAGTGGGTGAGTGAGTGTGTGTGAGTGTTTGTGAGAGTGAGTGTGTGGGTGAGTGAGTGTTTGAGTGTGTGAGTGTGTGAGTGAGTGAATGTGTTCTTGAGTGAGTGTGTATGTGAGAGTGTGAGTGAGACTGTTTTTGTGAGAGTGTGAGTGAGTGAGTGAGTGTGTATGTGAGTGAGTGAGCGAGTTTGTGAGTAAGTGAGTGAGTGTGTTTGTGAGAGTGTGAGTGTGTTCGTGAGTGAGTGTGTTCTTGAGTGAGTGTGTATGTGAGAGTGTGAGTGAGTGAGTGAGTGAGTGAGTGTGTGAGTGAGTGAGTGTGTATGTGAGAGTGTGAGTGAGTGAGTGAGTGAGTGAGCGAGTGAGTGTGTGAGTGAGTGAGTGTGTTTGTGAGAGTGTGAGTTAGTGAGTGAGTGTGTGTGTGAGTGAGTGAGCGAGTTTGTGAGTGTGTGAGTGAGTGAGTTTGTGAGTGAGTGTGTGAGTGAGTGACTGTGTATGTGAGCGAGTGAGTGAGTGAGTGTGTTCGTGAGTGAGTGTGTATGTGAGTGAGTGAGTGAGTTTGTGAGTGTGTGAGTGAGTGAGTGACTGTGTATGTGAGCGAGTGAGTGAGTGAGTGAGTGTGTGAGTGAGTGAGTGTGTGAGTGAGTGAGTGTGTATGTGAGTGAGTGAGTGAGTGAGTGTGTGAGTGAGTGAGTGTGTTCGTGAGTGAGTGTGTATGTGAGCGAGTGAGTGAGTGAGTGTGTTCGTGAGTGAGTGTGTATGTGAGCGAGTGAGTTTGTTAGTGAGTGTGTATGTGAGTGAGTGTGTGAGTGAGTGAGTGTGTATGTGAGTGAGTGAATGTGAGTGAGTAAGTGTGTGAGTGTGTATGTGAGTGAGTGAATGTGAGTGAGTAAGTGTGTGAGTGTGTGTGAGTAAGTGAGTGAGTGAGTGTGTTCGTAAGTGAGTGTGTATGTGAGTGAGTGAGTGTGTGAGTGAGTGAGTGTGTGTGTGTGTGTGTGTGTGTGAGTGAGTGAGTGAGTGTGTTCGTGAGTGAGTGTGTATGTGAGTGAGTGAATGTGAGTGAGTAAGTGTGTGAGTGTGTGTGTGTGTGTGTGAGTGAGTGAGTGAGTGTGTTCGTGAGTGAGTGTGTATGTGGGCGAGTGAGTTTGTGAGTGAGTGTGTATGTGAGTGAGTGAGTGTGTGAGTGAGTAAGTGTGTATGTGAGCGAGTGAATGTGAGTGAGTAAGTGTGTGAGTGTGTATGTGAGTGAGTGAATGTGAGTGAGTAAGTGTGTGAGTGTGTATGTGAGTGAGTAAGTGTGTGAGTGTGTGTGAGTAAGTGAGTGAGTGAGTGTGTTCGTAAGTGAGTGTGTATGTGAGTGAGTGAGTGTGTTCGTAAGTGAGTGAGTGTGTGAGTGTGTGTGTGTGTGAGAGAGTGAGTGAGTGTGTTCGTGAGTGAGTGTGTATGTGAGTGAGTGTGTTCGTGAGTGAGTGTGTATGTGAGTGTGTGTGTGTGTGAGTGAGTGAGTGTGTTCGTGAGTGAGTGAATGTGAGTGAGTAAGTGTGTGAGTGTGTGTGAGTAAGTGAGTGAGTGAGTGTGAGTGTGAGCGAGTGAGTGTGTGTTCTGACCTCAGACACGACCTCATGTGACATGAGTCTCTGAATGGCAGCGAGACACAGTTGTGTGATTTTGGGCTCTTTGGTCCCGCAGCCCATGAGGAACGGCTGCACCACCTCAGAACTGTTCTCCTTCAGCGCTGAACACACACGACACACGAGACGCTTCATTAATCACCACACGGGTCACTCATAACACACACTTCAACCACATCACACACTCTCACCTGCCAGGATGTCCGTGTTTCTGGCGGCGATGGTTTTGATCTTGACAATGCCCGATTCTGCAGCCTAGACACAAACAATAAACTAACGTGAGATTCGTTACGGCAAAACATAAACTGACGTGCGGTTAAAGCAAGGGATGAGCCGATGTAGATAATTATGGAAACACTTTAAAATAAGAGTCCTTACAAACTAATAATGAACAATACTTCTACAGCATTTATTAATCTTGGCAAATATTAATTTCAACAATTACTAATATGTTATTTAAATCAAAGCTTGTATTTGTTAGCATTAGCTAATGCACTGTGAACTAACGTGAACAAACAATGGATTTTTATTAACTAAAATAAACAAAGATCAATAAATACTGCAACAAATGTATTGCTCATTATTAGTTTATATTAGTCGATATATTAACTAATGAACCTTATTGTAACGTGTTACCATAATTATTTTCATGTTATGGCCAATAACCGATACATTGCTGATATTATAAATCTATACTATTTTGTAAAATAAATAAATAAACTAAAATATGCTGCAATAAAAGAGAATTCAGAAGCGTGGAAACATGAGCGAGTGTGTCAGTGCCGAGCCGTGATGCACACAGAGTTTAACAGGCCACAATGACTCTCTTCTTCTAGAACAGCAGGGAAACACGTCTCACACACACACACACACACTACGCTATCTGTTCGGCTGGCTGATTCCCTCTCTCCATTTCTGCTTGTCACATCTGATCATCCGTCTCTCTCGACTCCTCACACACTCCGGGGAGATCCACGGGCTGTTAGACACGAGACGCTTGGCTAACACACACACACACACACACATACACATACACACACAGCTGCCTGTCGTCCGTATGACAGATCTGTGTTTGGTGTCCTCATCTGATGAGGTGAAGTGCATGATGGGCTCAAGGTTTTGCAGGAGAAAACCAACGTCTAATGTTTTTCAGACAGTTTATCCCTAGCAACCATATAACAACACCCTAACAACCACCCAGAGTACCCTAGCAACCACAAAGCAAAACACCCAAGCAAGCAACCACCCCAATACCAGTTAGCAACTGCATAGCAACCGCCCTAGCAACCATATAGCAACACCCTAGCAACCAGTCAGGGTACTCTAACCACATAGCAACACCCTAGCAACCACCTCAAATACTTTAGGAACCGCATAACAACACCCTCCCTATCCATATCTGTCTGTCAGAAAATCTAACTTTTAAAATTACTATTTCAAACTTCAAACACATCATATAATGCATTGTATGATCTCATGAATAATTGTAACAGCAGTTATAATACTTATGTCACACCTTTAATGCATTAAAATACATGACAAACAACCGAGTTCAGACGTAACAAGGAATCTGCAAAATATTATAATGCATTTTAACTGTGGTTACAATTATCTATGACAAGACATAATGCATTATAACGGCGTACATAAAGTCCTACTGGAAAGTCACATGATTAAACATGCCTATGAATAAATCAATGGTAAATCAATTTAAATTCATACTAAACATAAATGAATTAAATAAAGGGGATTCTATCAAAAGAATAAATTATTAGGTACATAAAATGAAGTTGGAAAACCTTGATGTGCATTTTGTGGTACATTAATGCTTAAACTAAAGTGACATTTCTTTTTAATGATGAAGGACTGGGAAAACTCCTGAAAAAAACCAAAAAACATTACGCCTCATTTATTAAACATGATTAAACGTTTCTTTTTTCTGAAAAATAGTACACATTCAATTAAAAATTGAATGTGTGACTAGTATTTTTTGAAGACACTGACCTATTAGGGTTAGGTTACAATGCAAAATAATAATAATAATGTTTTAAAAAATGTATAATAATAATATATTTATTTTTCTTAGTTAGTATTATGTAACAGATATAAATATTTTAACATTCTAAACAAGTTACATCTACTTGAGAATCAAAATAAAGATAGTTCTTGTGCATTTCTAAACACAGAAACTCTATTTCCTATTTTCAAACGGCCGTTTTATGAAGCGTCACGTGTAAAATTAGGAAGTTTCTCCTTATCTGGAGGATTAGTCAGCAAACAGGAGCGGTCTGCTGCTCGAGAGACACTGATGCGCTCCTCGACTCGGGGTGAACGAGTCAAGACACACACAAGTGAGCTTTCGGATGAAGTTAGTGCTGTAGATCGAGCGAGTTGGACAAGTGAAACACTCTTTCTTTCAGTCGAACACAGCATGTGTGTGTGTGTGACACTGAGGTTCAACGGTGCCTTTATATCTGGGAGAACCTCATGAAGAGTGTTCCAGTCCTGCTGGGAAGCTTGTGTTTCGAGTCGGGATGTGTGTTTAAGTCGACGTCGAAGTCACTTTCGTGGGATCGGGATCAGTGTATCTTCTGTTGATGAACTACAGAAATACAGCAAGGATTTTAAACGCTACTTCTAGAAAATGAAGAGCATAGGATGTGCATCAGGAGTGTGTTGTGTAACACGACCTTCACGAAATGACTTGAAAGCACCAAAACTCTCTCTCTCACACACACACACTCAATCACTGACTCACTCTCTTACTCACACACTCTCTATCTCTCCATTCATTGACTGAATTCCATCAGCTGAGATACCTGGATAATTCAGTGATTTATGACCTTTGTCTGCATGTCAATCTGCTTTCAGATGATTGACAGCTGCTTTATGACACTGTGATGGATATTACCAATGACATCAGTCATCCGAGCGCGTCTTTCAGACACTGTCTCACAGATTTAGGAGTGCCTAATAAACACATTATTTTTACAATAAACTGAAACTTGCTTGTCATCCACACACATCTTAAAACTATTTTTATTAAGGCAGAGGAAATGATCTAATATATATATATATATATATATGTATATTGCATTTGCTTAAACCATTATATATTAAGATATATTATTATACATTAATTATTTATATATAGCTAACATTTTATTTAATTTTTATTTTGCATTTTATTGCATTTACTGAATCATACCATTGTATATTAAGATATAGTATATATTCATTATTTGTTTTATTATGTGTTTTAGAACAAATATTGGCCGAATTCTATCTAATTTTAATACTTTTTTTTATCTATTATTGCATTAGCTTAATCATACCATTATATATTAAGACATTAGATATCTTAATTATTTGTGTATTTTTTTTTAACGTGCAGAGAAAATAGACTGGCCAAATTCTAGTTCCCAATCCAAAATTAATTTTATGCAATAATATATAATTGAAAATTAATTGAATTTGCTTAATTATGCCACTACATATTATTATATATATTATAAATACTTTATTTGTACCTTTTACAGTGCATGTACATTACAGTCAAGCTCTTAACTGTCAACAGGAACCACGACGTTCACATATAGATATTATAGCCTATGCATATACAGTCACATGTAAAGATACAAACAAACCAATAGATATAACGTCATTATGCACAGATATATGTACTGAATATATTATAGATCCACATTATAGATACCTCTTTGACTGGAGGGAATTTCTTCTTGCACTCCATGGACAGAGAGCGCAGATCCGCCTGCATGTTCTCCAGGAGTTTCTTCACCGCTTCAGGACTGCTGGTCGACATCTTCACACTCATTCGACACTAATTCAACTCTTATTTATGATTAATAACTCAATTAAACCGAGCGGGGTGTTTCGGCTCCAGCGCGAGACACATAAATATCGTTCACACACATCAATAAACGAGTCTGTCTTCAGCCGCACGCGCTCTCGTGTGTCGCACACATGATCATAATAATCATGCTGATCGTTATGATCGAGAGGCTCTGTGTGATGTTTATGATCTATACGTGCGCTTCTCGCCTGAGTTTCATGATTTTTTCTTCATTCCTGGATCCCCATAATGCCTGTGCGGAAAATGACACGTCACGTCAGGCGTCACTTCCGTAAACACTGACCGGATCCGCAGTGAGGGAGGGGCTGCGGCGCCCCCGCGAGGCGCTCAGGGGAACTGCAGGCAGTTCACAAAACACAACACTATATTTACATATCGTTTACCTCAAGAATTATATTTCAAGTTCAACACACTGAATTCTGAACTATATCTATTACACATTTAAACAGCTCTTAAATACACGCAAATAGGGCTAATCATTATCGAAGCTATTTATTACAATAATATAATACTGAACTAAATCTATAACATATTTAAACAGCTCTTAATTGCATGTACATAATCATTATTGAGGCTAGTTTCACAATATTATAATACTGAACTAAATCTGTAACATTTAAACAGCTCTTCAATGTAAATAATCATTATCAGGGCTAGTGAACTAAATCTATAACGCATTTAAACAGCCCATAAATGCACGTAAATAACTATTGAGGCTATTTTCACACTATTTACATACTTTATTGTTGATATTTTATCCTATTTAACCTTGTGGGTATGCAATATTCTCATCAGAGAGATGCATTTACATTTAGATACTTTTTTATCCAAGTATTCACAAGGGGTTTATACAAGAAATATAAAACTGACATTGATTTTATCCTATTTTATATAATATTTAACCTCTAAATGCTATGGGTTTGCTCCTTAGAGAGCTTCTTTAGCTTTATGCAGTCTTGTGTTCATGCAAATTCAAATAAAGTTTAATTTTAAGATGCTTTTAGTAAAGCAAGTGCATTTCAATTTAGGGCAAGAACATTTCCATTTCGTGATTTTGAATTATATCATTTAACACATACTTTCATTCAAAGTGACTGAAAAGTACAAGTAATATATTACCGTAAAATGAATAAAACAATTTCAATTTATGTTAATGCACCAGCAACGATCCGTTCCCGTCCGATTAAATCGCCGCAAACCAGTGCATTCCAGTTTTTTTCTTTAATTGATGTAATGTACATGAGTAATACAGTATATCTGGTTCAAATGTAACACATTTACAAAGTTGTAAAACCAAAACCCAAGCTTTCTGTACAGGTTATATACACAAAGACTGCAATAGAAAGACTTCATATACGTCATCACAACATGTACCAGTGAAAACACACACACATCTGATCGGCCCTCCATGTGCAATCTGATTGATTTGTGCGGACGTTAAAATTTTTTTATCACACATTTGTTAAATTCTAGACGACAACCGTACTCTGCTTTAATAAAGTTTTGCAATAAAAAATACAAAACCGTGAGATACAATGATTTATATCCTAAAACACTCTCAAGTGCACAAAAGTATTGATCAATAACCCTGTGTAACACCGTATGTATTCCTCCGTATTCAGATCTGCATACCTCACAGGCGTTGCTGTATTTATAATGCACATCCACACGGATTCGAAAAACACTGTTTTGCTTCCTTAGAAAGCAGATGCATTGATTGTATGAACTGAAACAGTCCTAAAGACACTCCAGTTTCGGTTTCCAACATCTATGTAGATTGGCGGGGCGAAGCGTTTGATAGTGCAGAAAAATGAAAGTTTTGTTATTTACTGGACTCATGTCGTTCAAAACGTACTTTTCCCCCTCTGGAACGCAAAATAAAATACAATGAAATCACTGACTCTTGTGTTCCACTGAAGAAATTGGCGTTGGAATGACATGAGGGCGTGTAAACAATGAAAAAATAAGCATTTTTGAGTGCACTTTTCCTTAAAGGAGTAGTTCACTTTTAAAAAAACTTTTGCTGATAATTTACTCACCCCCATGTAATCCAAGATGTCCATGTCTTTCTTTCTTCAGTCAAAAAAGAAATTAAGGTTTTTGATGAAAACATTCCAGGATTTTTCTCCATATAATGGACTTCAATGGGGTCCAAACGGTTCAAGGTCCAAATGAGAGTTTCAGTGCAAACTGCAAACTGTTCAAAGGGCTTTAAATGACACTAGACGATGAATAAGGGTCTTATCAAGTGAAACGATCGCTCATTTAATAAATAAATAAAAAAGTTTAAGTTTTATAAGCTCAAATGCTCGCCTTGCTCTGTTCTGTGATGCGCGTTCGTGACTCTCCTGTTCAAACTCGTTCATCAAAATGAACAAATCTTTTTGAAAAACGAAATTAATGAGTTGACTCGGGAAAAGATTAATTCATTTTTATGAACGAGTTCGAAGACGGACGTGCATCACAGAACAGAGCGAGGCGAGAATTTGAGCTTATAAAACTTAAACTTTGTTATTTATTTATTAAATGAGCGATCGTTTCGCTTGATAAGACCCTTATTCATCGTCTGGAATCGTTTAAAGCCCTTTGAACAGTTTGCAGTTTGCACTGAAACTCTCATTTGGACCTTGAACCGTTTGGACCCCATTGAAGTCCATTATATGGAAAAATTCCTGTCATGTTTTCATCAAAAACCTTAATTTCTTTTCGACTGAAGAAAGAAAGACATGGACATCTTGGATGACATGGGGGTGAGGAAATTATCAGCAAAAGTTTTTTGAAAAGTGAACTAATCCTTTAATTAACAACACTAAACAGCTTATGCAAATCCTTCGCTCCATCATTTTGAAGATCAAAAAGGCTTTCGGGTGAATTGCAAGGATCTTCCTGTCTCGATTCAAGGCATTCAGATTGTCAACTTTTTAAAGTTCAACTTTTAAAGTGTCAATATTACTGAAAGCAGAAGAAATAAAGTCAAAGAAAAACATGGTTTGAAATGACATTATAAGAGCTGCACGATTCTGGATAAATTGTTTAAAATAGAGATCACGATTCTCCCACGATTCTGAACAGACAACTAAACAAAACAGTTGATTTAATACATTTTAATAAAAAAAAATTGTAATTGGGTTGAGCGAATGATTCAATGACTCACCCATAAATGCTTCACTTGTTTCATTACTGGGTGAATCAGCGTTTTTGAACAAATCTCAAATTGAACGAATAAATCATTGACAAATGCATTTTTAATCGCCACCTACTGGCGTATCGATGCAATGATTCAATGTTTATTTTACGCTTATTTTATGCCCAGTGGTTCTGTGATATCCAATTAAAATTATATAATTATTATGAATATATAAAATAGCAAAAGTTTAACAAATGTAAATTAAAAATGGAATATATATATACTGTATATAATTGATATAATTTTGTGCAACTTTTGCCAGACTGATCAATTTTCTGCAAATCCAATAAAAGTATATATTTATCTAATTATTATTATATTATATATATATATATATATATATATATAGTGGCAAAAGTTACACAAAATTTTATTATAAAATGGGAAACAATTATATATATATATATATATTCTATTTTTTAATATATCATTTTATGTAGTTTTTGCCAGTCCGATCAAATAGTTAAATCCAGAATAGAAATTAAACATTATGTCTTACTTTAAAATAAGTGTGATTATTTTACAGAAGTAAAACAGTGTTTCAACATTCTGCTGTCTATAATATTGACACTTGCAGGCTTTACCCTCAGAGCAACGAGAGCGATCTTCAGATCCTCTCACCGACTCGAGAGGTCGAGGGTCATCCTGGCGTGTCGTAAGGCTTATTTGGCTGCCAGTACTGAGTGAGGTATCATGGGAAGGTTTTGAAGCACCACCCTCAGGGAAGCATGCAGAGGTCCGTCACGGGACGGACGGGCTAACAGTGTGACTCTTTCTCGCTCACGGGTAAGTACCCGTCTTTGTTTCGCTGGCGGAGAGTCTCGCCGTCGGCTGCGAAGATGGCCTGAGTCTTCTCCTGGTCCCGTCTGGATTTGGGCAGGTCCAGCGAGGGCGTGATGAGCTCGTTGAAACGCTGAGGAATAACAGAACATCCATTATAACACTGTTTTACAGTGTAGTTTGCATTGTATGTAGTAACTGTTCTCAATTAGTGTTTGGGGAAACACATGACAAGTAATGTAATCGGATTACTTTTAAAGTAACTAGTAAAGTAATTCAAATTTACGACATAATATCTGAGTTACTTTGTTTTCCCATTTATTGACTGACAGCTCTACTGTGTGTGAACATGATGGTTATTGTAGTTCTATCTAGACTAAATGTGTGTGTGCATTTACTAATCTCACTTGCACAAAAAACATTCAATATTCCTCAAAATGAATAAAATCAGTGATAAGCAAAAGCATTACTTTTCTAAAAAGTAACTAAGTAACGCAATACATTGTTTTTTTAAGGAAGTAACACAATAGTGTCATGCATTACTTTTCTAAAAAAGTAACTAACGCAATTAGTTATTTTTTTAAGGAAGTAACAATATTGTAATGCTTTACTTTTCAAAAAAAGTAACTAAGTAACGCAATTAGTTATTTTTTAAGGACGTAACAAAATATTTTAATGCGTTACTTTTCTAACAAATGTAACTAACGCAATTAGTTATTTTTTAAGGAAGTAACACAATATTGTAATGCGTTACTTTTCTAAAAATGTAACTAACGCAATTAGTTATTTTTTTAAGGAAGTAACAAAATATTGTAATGCGTTACTTTTCTAAAAATGTAACTAACGCAATTAGTTATTTTTTTAAGGAAGTAACAAAATATTGTAATGCGTTACTTTTCTAAAAATGTAACTAACGCAATTAGTTATTTTTTAAGGAAGTAACAAAATATTGTAATGCGTTACTTTTCTGAAAATGTAACTAACGCAATTAGTTATTTTTTAAGGAAGTAACACAATATTGTAATGCGTTACTTTTCTAAAAATGTAACTAACGCAATTAGTTATTTTTTTTAAGGAAGTAACAAAATATTGTAATGCGTTACTTTTCTGAAAATGTAACTAAGTAACGCAATTAGTTATTTTTTTAAGGAAGTAACAAAATATTGTAATGCGTTACTTTTCTGAAAATGTAACTAACGCAATTAGTTATTTTTTAAGGAAGTAACACAATATTGTAATGCGTTACTTTTCTGAAAATGTAACTAACGCAATTAGTTATTTTTTTAAGGAAGTAACAAAATATTGTAATGCGTTACTTTTCTGAAAATGTAACTAACGCAATTAGTTATTTTTTTAAGGAAGTAACAAAATATTGTAATGCGTTACTTTTCTGAAAATGTAACTAACGCAATTAGTTATTTTTTAAGGAAGTAACACAATATTGTAATGCGTTACTTTTCTGAAAATGTAACTAACGCAATTAGTTATTTTTTAAGGAAGTAACACAATATTGTAATGCGTTACTTTTCTAAAAATGTAACTAACGCAATTAGTTATTTTTTAAGGAAGCAACACAATATTGTAATGTTTCAATTTTCTAAAAAAGTAACTAAGTAACGCAATTAGTTCTTTTTTAAGGGAGTAACACAATATTGTAATGCATTACTTTTCAAAGTAATTTTCCCCAACAATGCATTCCTCAATAAATAACCATAGCGCACTATGTGGGACATTTCATCATCCCATAATGCTGTGCACTTGACTGATCTGTGGTGTGATGTGTGATGCATGCACACTCACCTCTCGCAGCGAGCCTTTAGCGGTGCTCAGCTTATACACCGCCCACAGCGGGATGCAGACCATGGAGGACAGCGCCAGCAGCCAGCCCAGCGCGTAACCCCACCACGGGTACACATACTCGTTATTAT
The DNA here is from genome assembly GCF_016745375.1 of Pimephales promelas. The sequence continues at coordinate 4,351,733 of NW_024121521.1, forward strand.
ACTTCAGAGGAGTGTACTTGATCAGGGAGAACGCAAACGTGCCCTAAAACACACAACCACATTAGAAGATCTGAAAACTCAATTCAATCAATCAATCAATCAATCAATCAATCAATCAATCTATCTATCTATCTATCTATCTATCTATCTATCTATCTATCTATCTATCTATCTATCTATCTATCTATCTATCTATCTATCTATATATCTATCTATCTTGTTATTTGAAGAGGTTTAATAAAGGTTAAGAAAACCTTCAAATTCACTGATTTGGAAGTTGAATAGAAGTACAATATATGAAAGACTCACAAAACATGTGGCTGGAGTGAAGAAGAGCCAGCAATATTTAATATACGGCCCAGGACGATAACCAATCATGTCCTCGATATTGTCATAGAAGCGATTAGCACCTGAGAATCAACAACAGCAAAAAGAAAGAAAGAAAATTACCAAAATTGTGACTGATAACAGATTAGTCCTGATTCGTATTATTTATGTAATAATTTAAAAATATTAATATAAAAATATTTAATAAATACAGTCAAACCAAAATGTATTCAGACACTTAACATTTCTCACATTATCACAGTTTATTCTCTGAAAATGGTACTCAAATATGAGCAGAATTGACATTTGACTGGTTTTGTCCGTCCTTCTGTTAGACTCTCACACATGAATTATGTTGAATATCTGTTAAATTTAACTCTACAATTAGATAATACCAGTTTAGCTCAACCAGTGAGCAAGCAATGCTTCATGTTGTTCAGAGCATTAGCAATTACAGAAAACACACTTGAGCAAAATCACTTCAGAGTCATTTTTGCTCTCAAATTTGGTCACTGTATGAAGATTTTTTGTGTATAATATGTCACAGATTATTTTGCTCTCCTCACTTACATAAATGAACTATAGTGTCCTGCACACACCAGTGAAACAATATCAAAATGATATCTGGTGTCTGAATAATGTTTGGTTTGACCGTATAAAATTGTCATTCTTCTTGCTTTCTGCACCAAATGCGCAGATAACAGTTTAGTCCTGTTTCAAAAACCTTTTTTTGTAATAATTTAAATAATATTATCATGAATATAAATTGCTTTCTGCACTAAATGCACAGCAGTGAAATCTCACCGTATATCCAGGCAATGCAAACGGTCTCAAAAACAGCAACAAAGAGCAAACACATGCCACTGGCGGCGTAGTAATCGAACAGCTGGAACACATACATCCCTCCCTGAAACACACAGATCACAAATATGATATCAGACAGGGTTTAGAATTAACCTTATCACTCACCGGCCAATTTGGCTACTAAATATTTAAGTTACCGGTCATTCAGAACTTCTACAAGCCCAAAAAAAGAAGAAAAAAGATCCAGATTAAAGGGTTAGTTCACCCAAAAATGAAAATTCTGTCAGTATTTACTCACCCTCATGTTGTTCAACCCCGTAAGACCTTCGTTCATCTTCGGAACACAAATTAAGATATTTAAAGGGTTAGTTCACCCAAAAATGAAAATTAAGTCATTAATTACTCACCCCCATGCTGTACCAACCCCGTAAGACCTTCGTTCGTCTTCGGAACACAAATGAAGATATTTTTGATTAAATTTGAGAGCTGTATAAATACCACATTGGCTCATAAGGGACTGCCTCTTGACGGCCCAGAAAGTCAATGAAGAAAATGTTTAAATATCCCAAGTGACTACCGTGGCTCAACTATATGTTTATCAAGCGACGCGAATACTTTTCGTGCGAAAAAACAATAAAAAATAACGAGTTTATTCGACTATTTCTTTTCTTCCTTGTAGGCCAGAACGAGACTTCCTTATAGATTTCCACGACGCATGCGCGAGAATTGCGATCTGAAGTAGTGTAAGCTGTTGTACGCAGATCGCAAATCTCGCGCATGCGTCGTGGAAATCTAAGGAAGTCTCGTTTCTGGCCTACAAGGAAAGAAAAGGAATAGTCGAATAAACTCGTTATTTTTGTTTGTTTTTTCGCACAAAAAGTATTCGCGTCGCTTGATAAACATATAGTTGAGCCACGGTAGTCACTTGGGATATTTAAACATTTTCTTCATTGACTTTCTGGGCCGTCAAGAGGCAGTCCCTTATGAGCCAATGTGGTATTTATACAGCTCTCAAATTTAATCAAAAATATCTTCATTTGTGTTCCGAAGACGAACGAAGGTCTTACGGGGTTGGTACAGCATGGGGGTGAGTAATTAATGACTTAATTTTCATTTTTGGGTGAACTAACCCTTTAAGATATTAAGATCGCTCCTGCATACAGTCCATCGGCTTCTTGAGGGAATGACACTTGATGGCCTCGAAAAGTCATTAAAGACATCGTTAAAATAGTCCAAGTGACTACAGGGGCTCAATTTTAAGTTTATCAAACGACGAGAACACTTTTGTGCGCAAAAAAACAACAAAAATAACGAGTTTATTTCAACTAATCGTTTATTTCTCCCTCTGCGCGAGTCAGGTTACTAGTTTAATAGCGTACGCTTCTGTTATTGTACGTCACACGCATCACACACATGACCAGCGTCGGCCAATAGTGAGCCTACGTGTGACGTAGCTTTACGCAATCACACTACGCTAACTGACTACAGGCCCATGGAGAAGGAAGTGAATAGTTGAAATAAAGTCGTTATTTTTGTTTGTTTTTGCGCACTAAAAGTGTTCTCGTCGTTTGATAAAGTTAAAATTGAGCCACTGTAGTCACTTGGACTATTTTAACGATGTCTTTAATGACTTTTCGATGCCATCAAGTGTCATTCCCTCAAGAAGCCGATGGACTGTATACAGGAGCGATCTTAATATCTTAAATATCTTAATTTGTGTTGCGAAGATGAACGAAGGTCTTACGGGGTTGGAACAACATGAGGGTGAGTAAATACATTTTTGGGTGAACTAACCCTTTAACTGTGTCACATGTTGATTTCATACATTCATATCTTATTCAAACTAAATCCTGTCATCCAGCATCTTCCAGATCAATACAGCACACACAACATGAAGGATGCTGGAAAATAATAATGTCTTTTCTGTTAATCAAATGCTGTTTAATAAATAGCAAAACAACACTGGGGTTGGCGGGTGTTAATCTCAGACTCTGATTGGTCGGGTACCTCCGTGAGCATGATGAGCCCCACGAGGAAGGACACGACGGCCACGGCCAGGATCAGCAGCTCTCGCCGGTTCTTGCGGCGGAAGAAGGTCGGGTACATGTCCACCATAGCGGTCACCAGACTCTCCACACACACAAACTGCAGAGAGGAAGAACACCGCTGACTCCACGCTTGCTTTATGTGGACCATTCATGCTTAAAGGAGTAGTTCACTTTTGAAAAAACTTTTGCTGATAATTTACTCACCCCCATGTCATCCAAGATGTCCATGTCTTTCTTTCCCCAGTCGAAAAGAAATTAAGGTTTTTGATGAAAACATTCCAGCATTTTTCTCCATATAATGGACTTCCATGGGGTCCAAACGGTCCAAGGTCCAAAAGACAGTTTCAGATTCAGCTTCAAATGTCTTTAAACGACACCAGACGATGAATAAGGGTCTTATCATGCGAAACGATCGGTTATTTCAATGCTTATTCCAAAAATGTAACTTTTCTAAGGACAAATGCTAGCCTTGCTCTATTCTGTGAGGCGCGTTTGTAACGTCACGTAATACGTAATTACGTTCAAAAGGTCACGGGCGACGTAGCCGGAAGTACAGAATCAAAATCGTCCGACATCGTTGTTTTACCTTTTAATTCCTTTTTTTGTAAACGGCGTTTGAGTTAGTTTGCACGTTCAACCTATGCGTTCAACTTGTAAACACTGACTCTGTACTTCCGGCTACGTCGCCCGTGACCTTTTGAACGTAATTACGTATTACGTGACGTTGCAAACGCGCCTCACAGAATAGAGCAAGGCTAGCATTTGTCCTTAGAAAAGTTACATTTTTGGAACAAGTTTTGAAATAACCGATCGTTTCGCATGATAAGACCCTTATTCATCGTCTGGTGTCGTTTAAAGACATTTGAAGCTGCATCTGAAACGGTCTTATGGACCTTGAACCGTTTGGACCCCATTGAAGTCCATTATATGGAGAAAATCCTGGAATGTTTTCATCAAAAACCTAAATTTCTTTTCGACTGAGGAAAGAAAGACATGGACATCTTGGATGACACGGGGGCGAGAAAATTATCAGCAAAAGTTTTTTTCAAAAGTGAACTAATCCTTTAATACACACTTATTATTTGTCAATTATTGCTTCAGGCACACTCGAACACGCACTCACACACACACACACTCTCACACACACACAAACATTTACAAGACCTCGTTCATCCCGTTTGCAATAGCCACACTGAACACTGTGAATGCCTCTGTGACTGAAACCTTGTCAAAGAAAATGTTCTGTAATCCTTGTGTAACAGACAGTAAAGTCTTATCTTATCTTATCTTATCTTATCTTCGGAATATGCACACAATAAACTGTGCCGTCCCACACCTGACTGTCGAGCCCCAGCAGGACGATCATGATGAAGAAGAAGACGGCCCAGAGCGGGGAGAAGGGCATCATGGACACGGCCCGCGGGTACGCGATGAACGCCAGCCCAGGACCTGAAAGAGACCACGCAGGAAAACACAAGAGCAATATTAGCATTGAAGCTTTTGTGATTGAATTTATGACACATTTTCTTTAATATGTTATTTGTTGGGTTTAATGTACAGGTTCAGTAAATCTGTGAATCTCGTCTGAAACGTGAACCCGTTCACTTCTCGTGAGCAGAACCGATTAAACCGGCCTTGACACGGGAACAGGAACAGCTCATTTACAAACAAACGTGAGTGTGTGCACTGGGACAGACAGAGATTACAGTGTGTTTGAGGGATAAAGGGCAATTTTCTAAGAATACCTGATTGGAAAATCTTTTACTAGAGGATTTATTTAGCTTAAAGGAAAATTGTAAAATATATATATATATGAAGAGTTCAGATGCAAAAGCCTCTAAATGCCATTTGAAATTTTCTTCTAGAATGATCATTTTTATCAAGCTTGTATATTTAAGTTCAGTAATTTCACTTAAATAACAATTAATAGGTAATTATCATTGCCATTTAAGTGAAATTACTGAACTTAAATATACAAGTTTGATAAAAATCATCATTCAAGAAGAAAATTTCAAATGGCATTTAGAGGCTTTTGCATCTGAACTCTTCATATATATATATATATATATATATATATATATACACTGTATATATGCACACACATATATATGTAATTTAATATTTTCCTTTCACGCTAAATAAATCCTTTTGTAAGCCTGACAATTTTGTACCAGATTTTATTACTATAAAAATATTTATTTTTATATAAAATTATATTAAACTGTGTTGTTTATGGCTTATAGATTTTTACTAGCTACTTATCTATTATTATTATTATTATAACTACAGTTAAGGTATTGTATTAAATATATATTTTTATGCAAAATATAAAAATGTATATAGAAAATTAACTATATATTAGATATACAGTTAAACAAATTTTATTTAATATTTTATTATTTATATTTTTATATTAAATTACATTAGGAATATATAATAGACAAAATTTTATATATATATTCCTAATATAATTTAATAAAAAAGTATATATTACCTTTATTATAAATGTATTATTATAAAATATATATGTATATATTATATAATACGACTAATAAAATATTAAATAATATCTGTGTGTTAATTGTATATGTATATAATATTAGTTAATATATAATATTTCAATGAATCATATGATGAGGCACACCGTGTAACTTTTGGCCAAAAGAGTTGACGCATATAGAGTTATTTTAAATGATTCCTCAGGCCAATATACAGCATTTGCCACATCAATGCTCCGAGCGGGCTGCCCTCTTGTAATACCCCTATGTAAATTTGGAGAAAACGGACCGTCTTTGGAGAACTTCATCACGTGACCACAGGCTCAGAAGAGTCAAGGAAAAGAAAACGGATAAGATTAGAATGGGAATCAAACAGAATAACCCGGCGCGCGCAGCTCTTAAAGGGGCCAGACCTTATTTACGACAGTAAAATTACTCCACAGTGACTCTAGGGGTCGCTGTTTTACAAAAACTGAATTCCTACATAGTGTACCTTTAAATAAATGAGATTATATATCTATTTATAAAACACAGTACGGATGAAGCAACACACACCAGATTCTGCCACTTCTGAAATCGGGACGTTCTGTTCGTAAGACATGAAGCCAAGAATGGAGAAGATTGCGAATCCGGCAACAAAACTGGTTCCACTGTTCAGGAAACACAGTGCCAAAGAATCCCTGAAAACAGAAAACACCCGGAGTTATGAAACAGTGTCGGCAAATACAGGAGTTTTTTTTGTGGGTGTGTATGTATTTGTTGTATTGATTTGTTCCTTTTTTTCTTTTCTTTTTTTCATGTTTATGTCTAAGTTTGTGCACTCTAAACAATGCTGGGTTGTTTTAACCCAAAATTTGGGTCAAATATGGACAAACCCAAATGTTGGGTTAAAAATGCAATTTAAAATTTTAACCCAACTTCAACTTTCACTTTCAAATGTACATTTTTTTTATTACATTTTTAACCCAACACTTGGGTCTGTCGATTTTTGACCCAAATTTGGGTTAAAACAACCCAGCATTTTTTACAGTATACTGTCATCCAATGTCATCATAGTTATGTAAAAAAAAATGTTGACTAAGCAATTTAAAGTGATCAGATTTCAAACGGAGGAACCACATGGACATGATGAATCACAGCACTGCATATTTCTCAAGTAAGTTTGGGACTTTTATATCACTTACAGTCTATTATTAAACGATAGAGAATGAGGTCAGGCAATAATATCTATATTATCTAACTTGGGCTGGGAACCGAGACCCGAATCTTATTCAGAACTGGATCTGTTTTTTGTTTTTGTTTTTAATTTGGAATCAAATGATTCTAATGAGTCAGTTCTATTGAGTGAATCAATCACATAGTTTATCTAACAGTGAGGTTTAAATCAGTGATATCACTCACTATAGTGAAAGACACACATCATGCGTTTTGTCAGTGGTCTCTGAGTAGTATTGATGTTCAATAGAGTAGACCATAACAGAGCTAATAATGAAGGTTTGGTGTTTTCTCACCTGTAGCAGTTGTTGTTGTATTTGTTGTAGCTTCCGAGCGCGGTCAGACAACCCAGACAGATTGCATAGGAGAAGAAGATCTGCGTGCCTGCGTCCATCCACACCTCAAAACACACACACACACACACATTTTACCCTTTTAAAATTTAATATACGGATGTACAGCCAAATAAATAGAGGCATGTAAAAGTTAGGCATCCATCTTTAGCTTTTTGGACTTTTAATTTTAATTTGTTTTATTTATATTTGTTCAGCAGCACTTTGGGTCTACTGTGGAGTTTTTAAGTATTATTATTATTATTATTACATTTTAGGTATTATATAACATAAGTATAAAATTGCAAGTGTAGCATACTTGCCATTTAATTAATTTCATTTTGTTATATATTTTATTTTGGTTATTATACAAAATATATATTTGATATAAAATGATATTACTAAATACGTATATATGGCATTCAATGGTTTATTTTGGGTATTATACAAAATATATATTTTACATAAAATGATTTTACAGAATACATATATATATATATATATATATATATATATATATATATATATATATATATATATATATAATAAAAATATAATATACTATAAAAATGCAATAAAATGTAAAAAAAAAAATACAATTTAAAATAAAATAAAATAAAATGAATATATTTTCAAATTAATAAAATATTTAATTTCAGGAGGTATTATATCAAATACATTTTTTTAATGTAAAATTGTCACGAATCGCGCCTCTGTGGCTCTCTCCGCCCAACCCAGAGCTCCGTCTCCTGAGTGTTGAAATGAGGAACACCTGTGACGGTGATTAGACCTAGATACGGGGCTTATGGGTAATGAAGTTCAATACTTAGGAGACGGAGCTCTGGGTTGGGCGGAGAGAGCCACAGAGGCGCGATTCGTGACAGAAATGAATGTTTCGAGTATATATATATATATATATATATTTTTTTTTTTTGACAGGGACAGTGTACATTAATTAGCATTGCTGCAAATGCACCAGAATTAGCCAAAAGGCTATTTTTCATCCGTTGTCCCAAAACAGATCTTAACATTGTCTACCTAAAACACAATAAGAAGATTACGGTAAACAATACAACTATAAAAAACAGTAAAACAGATATAAATCTTCAAATCCTGATGATAAATACAGTGTACAAGTTTGCTCTAAAATATTTGCGATAATAAATTTGACTCGATTGCAGATCTGTGATTTAAAAATTAGTTTAGAGTCTATTATGATGCCTAGGTTTTTGAATATGTGACATATGATCAGTTTAATTAATTTGGCTTCAGGTAATATAAGCTTGAATGGACAAGCTGAAAGATTAGAGCTGTTGTAGGATTCCTGGAGATCGTGTAACCTCTTGTTTATTAGACTTAAAGTCCTGAAACGAGTTAAGACATGATCTGGGAAAAACATGCTGATGGTAGTTTTGCTATTAGCCTGTGAATCAAACCCTCTGACATCAATCCCAGAACTTTCTGTTCTTCGTAACTTTGTTCATTCACGCGCCGCCACAGGCCATGTGGATTATTAAATCTCTTACGACACCAAATGCACAACGACGCATGTACTGGTGTAATCTCTGTCCTATAAACAATACTGCTCAGGAGATGTATTTTCCTGTCCGTCCTGTGGGATGTTTTCAGTGTTTTGTCATCCAGCAGGTGAAAATCGTTCTTCGTGTGCGCCTGGCTACAGAACTGGTGTTTTTCCACAGGGAAAATTCCTCACACTCCCTTTAAAACCTCACCAGAAGTGTGCTGAAAACACCACTGATGTCCAAATCCAGACTTAACCCTTCCAGAATTTCTTTACAGCCTTCAATCACCAATCTGACTCACTTTATCGGCTCAACGGTTCTCTCACAATTCAGAATTAAAATGTGTAAATAATGTAAATTCATGTTGATTTGACAGAATCGGACCCATGGAGCCATAGATCAACGATTTGACTAATTATTCACAAACTCACAAGATTTTGTTGAATTTGATACATCTAAGACCAAAAGCAGCAACGGTTATCTGTCAAACCTCACCCAAACATGTCAGAACAGACCAGAAAAGGGATTTATTGTGCTTTTTCATTTGAGGCTGAAGTCAACATGAAATCTATAACACTTTACAGAATTAAAATGGCTTATAAATGCCACTTTTTAAATCATTTGATGCTCAAGTTTTTAGAGCCAACTTGATTTGATCACCGATTTGACTAACTTTGTCCAACTGTTTATATTTCTGGTTGAGGGTTTCATTCATTTTGGCTTCACTTCAACCTTTACAGAATCATAAATAGGTTATGAATGTCGATGTTGATTATGACCCATTATGCTCCAGTTTCTGAAGCCCAAGATCACTGATTTGTTGAATATTATGTTGAATTTTTTATACATCTACGACCAAAAATTGCCATAACAGCAACGGTTTGTCTCAAATACAACCAAACATGCCAAAACAAAAAGTGATCGACCGATAATCGGTTTTACCGATATATTCCCTGATGTTTAAACCTTTTTCCACAATCAAATATTGGTTTTGTTCAGTTCAGAACTGTTATAACTGTCAAAACAGAAATCATATATATATATATATATATATTAGTGCTGTCAAGCGATTAAAATATTTAATCGCGATTAATCGCATTAATGTCATAGTTAACTCTCGATTAATCGCACATTTTTATCTATTCTAAATGTCTTTTGATTTCTTTTTGTTACATTATTTTTTCTCATTTTAATGCTCTTATCAACATGGAAAAGTGGATTGGCTTGTTTAGTGGCTTGTTTTTTTATTATTATTATTGAAAATAACATTGGAATAGTGTTCAATTTCACACTAACACATATATAATATCTCTCACACAATGTAACACTGTCTATCGATAAATGGGTGAAAGAAATACTGATGAGGTCCTGATATTGATGAGGGGGTGGAGAATTCGCATCATCTGTGTGTGTGTGTGTGTTTGATTGGCCATCATCAAGTGGTGTTTCAGACTGGACGTGCTGCGATTATGATAGCACAGTTCACAACGACAAAACACACAGATCACTTGGTCTTGTCAATGGGACAATTTGGCAACTTTTTAAAAGTAAACTTTCCATTCAGAATGTTAGGGCATCCATTTCGGCGTCTCGCGCTCGTCATCCACTCAAAACGTAACGTTACTATTTGGCCGGCTCGCAAGCCGAAACGAGTGTGTGTGCGGCACAAAACGTCCTTGCGCTGCGTTCTGAAACCCATTCATTTCAAAAAGTTCTACAAAGTTTGCTTGGACAAAAAGACCGTTAATCGCGCGCTAAAAAAATTAACGCCGTTAAAATGGGTTTACGTTAACGGCGTTAATAACGCGTTAAACTGACAGCCCTAATATATATATATATATATATATATCAGTTCTGTATATCGGTTATCGGTCATATAAACATGCAAACAATCACAATCATTATCGGTAAGTCAATATCGGTCGATCTCTATTTATTCAACATGAAATCTTGTTGAATATCCTATTAAAATGGCTTATGAATGCCACATTTACATCATTTGAACCATGATACTCAAGTTTTAAAAGCCTTAGATCGCCAAGTACCCAACTTTGTCCAACCGTTGCAGATTTCATTAATGTTGGCCTCATTTGTATACATGTAAATATGTCAAAACAGCCATGGGTATAAAATGTGGTTTAATTGGCCTCATTGTTATGCTTCCAAGTTGAAACGACGTCAACACAACCAATGCGATCTCTCAAATCCAACCAAAAATGCTCTCGTCGCTATACATAGATTTTCCAGAAGAGGTTTTAAGCGGTTTTAAGGAATGCTGGGATACATCTGGGTGGTCGTGTCGTGGCCTGTTCTCAGATATCACGTGGGTTTGGGGGTCTTGTGACGCAGATGAGAAAATCGGATCAAAGGTCAAACGCACAGATGGACGCAATCAAAGAAGGACAGAAAACAACGTTCCCCTGCTGGTGTCCTGCTCCGGGCCACGGCTAGCACCTGGGTAGACAAATCACGTGACCTTTCGACTCGAGACTGTGTGTTTAGGAGAAAACAACGCACTTGCGGAATTACAAAACACACTTGTGGACTCAATAGTAACGTTGAACGTACGGTTTTTCAAAACCAACCTTTTGGTGTGCACTGTCATTTTGCAAGTAAAGAAATTAATCATAATGTTGTTTTGGATCTCCTATAATAGATTCACCTTCATCCAGTCCAAAAAACACTTCAATTTTCTCATAATGTACATGAAGCGGTTTCTTAGAAGATTCAGTCTCTCTAGACCCTGCCTTTGCGAGAGCTTGCTCTGCTCTGATTGGTCCAGTCTGTTCTGATTGGTCTACTCTGATCTGATTGGTCAGATGGTCCAGTCTGTTCTGATTGGTCTACTCTGATCTGATTGGTCAGATGGTCCAGTCTGTTCTGATTGGTCTACTCTGCTCTGATTGGTCAGAGGACTGACTCTGCTCTGATTGGTCAGATTGCCCAGTCTGTCCTGATTGGTCTACACTAATCTGATTGGTCAGAGGACTGACTCTGATTGGTCAGATGGCCCAGTCTGTTCTGATTGGTCTACTCTGCTCTGATTGGTCAGAGGACTGACTCTGATTGGTCAGATGGTCCAGTCTGTTCTGATTGGTCTACTCTGCTCTGATTGGTCAGAGGACTGACTCTGATTGGTCAGATGGTCCAGTCTGTCCTGATTGGTCTACTCTGCTCTGATTGGTCAGAGGACTGACTCTGATTGGTCAGATGGTCCAGTCTGTCCTGATTGGTCTACTCCGCTCTGATTGGTCAGATGGCCCAGTCTGTCCTAATTGGTCTACTCTGATCTGATTGGTCAGATGGCCCAGTCTGTTCTGATTGGTCTACTCTGCTCTGATTGGTCAGAGGACTGACTCTGATTGGTCAGATGGTCCAGTCTGTTCTGATTGGTCTCCATGAAAGGTAATATTCGGAAAAGCATAATGGGGCACTTTTATAGATATATTATACTGTATATTAATATTACCAATTATATTACATTACATATACAATTATATTATATTGTATAATTAAATATTACAACAACAAAAGTATTAAATAATAGTAATGTGAGTATAATGTCTCAACGAGGTCAAACGGTTCCTTTCTAGCCATGACAAGTAGAATTTACATAACAAAATTAAAGTAGTAGTAAAGATGAAAAGCTGCGATACCTGCGGGTCCGCTAACCTTCCCAGGTCGGGATAAAGGTAGAACTGGATCCCACGGGACGCTCCTGGCAGCGTGACTCCTCTGATCAGTAAAATCAGCAGCATCGCATAAGGGAAGGTCGCAGTGAAGTACACCACCTAATGGGTGACAGCAAAACAAGGTACATCGCTTGAATCAGCTGAATAATTTTAAGGACCTAATGGGGCAAAACCAACAGGTTTTTCACACATGTACCTTGCCGGTGGATTTGACACCTTTCCAGATGCAGAAATAACACATAACCCAGGCCAACAACAGACAGAGGACCAGATCCCAGTGCAGCGTTCCCATCTCCTCCATCCCAGAGGAGATCCGTAAAACCCTCCGTCTACAGAGACACAGACAAATCAGCTGAAGTCTCCTTCACATCACGCTTACCTGGTTAGTTGGACACGTTTCAGGATCAGGTGGCATAAACTTGGAATAGTTTGCTGATTGTCCAATAAAAGCTTGCTTATTTTAGAGTCAACAAACAAAACATGTTTGAAGAAATGCAAAAAAAAATTTGCTTAAAGTTAAAGTAGCTTGAAATCGGAGGTATTTTGAGATCTAAAAAGTAAAAACAGCCCCATCTAACAGGGAACGTTCTTCCTGGAACGTTAACAGAACGTTTGTTCAAATGGAATATTTATTTTTAAATGTTACGTGTTTTAGAATGTTCAAGGACTTTCAAAAGTAGCATTCCAAAAATGTTTGCACAATGATAAAATGGAATGTTAGAGTAAGAAAGAAGATGCTTGTAAAACGTACTCCCAGAACTCGATCACGGGCGATGTTGAGTTTTCAAGGTGACTTTGGTCAATGGAGTCATTTCGTCTTTGGAATTCCATGCAGGAATCTGTGGAAAACAACAGGAATCTCTGGATTGTTGTTCTGGATCTATGCATTTCTGGAGTGAATTCATGACAACATGACTCATCCGTCACCTGTGTTCCAGGTGTTGTTGCAGGACGACCACGGCAGATCCCAGGTGAAGGAGAAGGACAGGTAAAATATTCCCCAGGCCAGAACTATGATGTAGTAGAAGTTCAGCAGAGCCACAATCACCTGAGTGGCGTATCCGATGCCTACAGTCGAGATGGAGATGATTTTTTAAATAGAATCAAAATCAATGTTTTTGTAGCAAACTAAAACTACTGAAATCATTTTCTGGAATTGAAATAAAGCTGGAATAAAATAAAATTAAAATATCATTTGAAAAACTTGGGAAAAGAAAATTAGAATGTTGGAAATGTATGGTTGAAGTACTTAATTAAAAATACTTTTATACAAAATAAAAAAAGATGAAAGCGCATAAAACTTCTATAACCTAGAGTAAAATGAAAAAACTGTTTATAATGTATATAAATAATATAGAAACTAAGTACTAAATATTTTGTGGAATTCCATTATTTAAAAAAATAATACAATGAATATTAATTGAACAGATTATGTAAAAGCTGTAACATTGTTCAACAATTGCGAATGTTTAGAATATGCTAATTACCGTAGTTTATCTTTTAACTTAAAAACTCTAAAAAAAAAATGCTGGGTTGTTTTAACTAAAATAGACTTTGGGTCAAATATGGACAAACCCAAACATTGGATTAAAAATACAATTTAAAAATGTAACCCAATGGCTGGATTTGTCCATATTTGACCCAAAATTGGGTTAAACCAACCCAGCATTTTTTTAGAACGTATATGCTGAAAATAATGTAAATTTAAAGTAAATTTCACAAATAATTATTTTGAATTGAAACTAAATAAAATATTTTCTTCTAAAATGTCTTCACAAATTCGATTTTTATCTAAAACATGTCATTTTTCATTGCTTCTTGAAATCTTCATTGCTTTCAAGAACAACTAACGAACACGTGGAGTCACATTGAAAGGGTTCAGATGGATGCTTGACCTTCAAACAGCGGGCTGATCTTCCTCCAGCATGTGATCCCTCCCTGGCTGGTGAACTGACCCAGAGAGATCTCCAGGAAAAACACGGGAATACCGCAGGTGAAGAGGAAGATCAGGTAGGGGATGAAGAACGCACCTGGAAGAGGATGACGACATTAATCATGAGGAGAATGAGCACAGTTTGAGACTCTAGAGGGAAAACGTGTGATTACTGCAGCAGTTTTTTTAACACAGCCAATGGTTTACGCATTTTGGGTCATTATGTTGGGTTATCTTTCAAATTTGTTGGGTCATTTGTCCTTTTTAACCCAACAATATGAAGTCAGTCAGTGCATGCGCTCTTTTTCTCAGGAGAAACATCAGAGAATCTGAAGGCTTCAAGAAATGTTTCCAAAGGCCCAAACGTCTCTGTATGGACACACACTACGAGCTGATCAAACAACAGCTGTGACCTTTCACCTTCTGAACTGGTAACACTTTGATCAGCTCAACTGTCGTATCAATAGGTCAGTTTCACAAACACCTGGCAAACGTTAAAGCATTCGGGATCTAGACGGTCGATCCTTGTCTAAACCTCAATCCTCTATACCAGGGGTTTACAAACCAGTCTAGTGTGGAAAAAAGTTATAATATATACAGGAAATGATAAAACAAACTAGCTTTACAAATAAATAAACACATTTGATTAATAAATTCATAAATAATAACTTTGATTAAAATTAATACACATATTTCTTAAAATAAAAATATAAAAGTAAATGAAAAAAATTGGAATAAATTAACATTAAAATACATGGCATTTTATTTAAATAGATAATTAATAATAAATTAATATGCGATTGATTGATTACAATAAATAAATAAATGAAAAAATTATTAAAATAAATGATTACAATTTGATTCAAATAAATAATGCAAATAAACTGTAATAATAATTACATTTTTAATATTTATTTACATTTTAATTTTTACATAAATAACATTAGAAAAATTTGATAATGTAACGACAGAAAATGATTTAAATAATACATCTAACAGTACAATAACTAAATATTTCAAAAAACATAATAATAATAATATTTTAACATATTTATAATAGAGAATTAACGAAAAAATATCTGCCTTTGTGCACATTAATGATCTGTAAGATCGAAAAGCCCTTCCGTAATCTAGGATATCTGATGTAAGTTAAGTGAGTCTGGATGTAATGTTCAGACACGTCCCGATCGGAGGCGTGTCCGAGAGTCAAGGATTCTCCGATTACACAAGACTTCACTCAGCACTGATGGTGACACACTGCTAAATCATACAAGCGTAACACACATCAACTGCTGAGACCTTATCTGATTATATCTGTGATATGATAACATATGTTTTTGGACATGCACCATGATAACACTTTGTTTTTTTTGGATTTGTACCCTGATAAACCAAATTTGTGTACTACTGTAAGTAGCCTACTATGTAAACATGTTTTGGGCAAACATTTTTGAACATATTTTGTACATGATTTTTTTCAGATATGCTTTTGGACATGTATCATGCTCAAGTAATACCGATTTCTGCACCATAATGATATGTATATGTACTTCCTAAAATACCATGGTAGTACTATGGTACTTTTTGATGGATTTTTATGGAAATAACATGTTTTTTTAGATTATTTACCAACTTAATACTATGTTTTATTCGCGATGGACACCAGGTTTTTGCACATCTATGGATTTTTGAGGTACATGATAATTAGTCAGTGTCATTTTTTTGGGCCTCCTCACCTCCACCGTTCTTATAGCAGAGATACGGGAAGCGCCACACGTTTCCCAGTCCGATGATCTCTCCGGCCACTGAGAGGATAAACTCCAGCTTGTTGCTCCACTGTCCTCGCTCGGTCATCTTCACCTTGGCGTGCGGGACGATCTCCAGCGGTCGGTTCAGCCCGTTAGACGGGTCCATCTTGGTCGTGATCTCTTTCTCTCCTGTAGAAATACAACATTGCGTTTAGAACAAACACTGTTAGAATCACATGCAATGAATCATTTATGGTAATTTTGATCAATGAATGATGTAATTAATTCAAACTAACTAATTGATTTTCAATCATGATAAAAGATACAAAGTTTTTATCTGGTAAAACATGAAGATACGAGCCCCAAACATCATAAACCAGTCTGAGCACTAAAGCTGTTTGTGAACCCATTCAATTCCATGCATATTATTGCATGTTTTATCATGATGTTTTTAACCGTTACGTTTAGAAGCCACAAAACGACTGATCTGTTATGGCTCAATACAAATACAGCATGTGAAAAACACCCTAGCAACACTCACAATAATACTTACCATTGAATGCTTTTGCAACTCCATAGCAACATGTTAAAACACTCAAGACTCCTTGACAACTACAGAGCAACACTATAGCAACAGCATAGCAACATAATAAAAAACCCCAGGACTCCATAACAACTACATTGCAAAACCCTAGCAACAGCATAGCAACATAATAAAACCATTTAGGGCTCTGTAACAACCACATAGCAACACCCTAGCAACTGTGTAGCAACATGTTAAAACACTCAAGACTGATTAAGACAAGAACTACATTGCAACACCCTAGCTACTGTCTAGCAACATGCAAAACAACACTTACTATAGAATGATTTTGCTGCCTGGCAACATGTTAACACCCATAAGACTTTAACAATCACATGTCAACACCCTAGAAACTGCATAGCAACACGTTAAAACACTCAAGACTGATTAAGAACCACATTGCAACACCTTAGCAACATACAAAATAACTCCTGTCATAGAATGCATTTGCAACTGCATAGCAACATATTAAAACACTCAAGACTTCTTAACAACCATATGGCAACCACCTTAGCAACTGCATAGTAACATGTTGAAAACACCCTAAACACCTTAACATCCACATAATAACACCCTAGCAACATGTTAAAACACTCAAGACTCATTAACATCCACAGCCTAGCAACTGTATAGCAACACACAAAACAAATCTAACTGTAGAATGCTTTTGCAACTGCACAACAACATATTAAATCTCTCAAGCCCCCTTAACAACCACATAGCAATACCCTAGCAACTGCATAGCAACATGCTAAAAAAACACTCAGAAGACCTTAGCAACTACATAGCAAAAAAAACACACCTTTGCTTCTGCATAATATCAAGGGTTTGGAGCCAGAGGGGCGTAAGTGGCATTTTGGGCGAATATGAGTTCTTTATATCAAAATAAAGGTCTCGATGAGCTCTATCCAATGGTGCCAAAATACCTAACTGAGATCAAACTGTATTGAATAAAGCAACAAAAAGGCGTATCTGACATATTTGACTTTTTTTTTTTTTTTTTGAAAATGTTTTAGAACATTGTCATTGTGTTAATATATGCCATAGATTTTTTACTTAAATACTCATTCATGTAAGTATGACTGTGGTTGCAATGCTTGTAAAAATTTGCTTTTTGTCTCTCCTGTGAAGTTTGTTAAAAGCCACTTACGCCCTTCTGGCTCCAATCCCTCTCTTACAATAGAATTGTGCAAAGCAACATGATAAAACACTCCTTAACAACCTGAACTGGAAAGCAACATGTTCCAAAAGCACCCAGGACACCTTAGCAACCGCATAGCAACACACTCAAATGGCACTCAGGACAGCTAATATCTAAAAATGACGTTTTCACTGCTTCTCCTTTTGTCATATCCGTGTTATGTAAATGATGACAGAACTCACTATCCCCGTTCTAGAGAGCATTAATGGAGACGGCGTCACATGACCCCATGCATGCAATGATAGTGACAGATCGCACGAGCATTGTGGGATACGGCCACACAACACCCAGCACTGCTGAAAAGACTCTCTCAGTGTGCGAAACAGAAGACTCACTCACCGTGTTCATATCTGTCAGCTCGCATTAACGAGTCGGACTCGTCTCTGCGGTTCACGAGTACAAATCAAAGACATTCAACAATTCTTTCCTTCTTACGTGGAACACAAAAGGAGATGTTTTGCTGAATGTCCGGGCTACCGTACAACTTTTTAAATGCATTTCAGCACTTTTGCAAGTCCTGAACCAGCTTCAACACTGTAAAAAAAATCATATTTTGAGTTTCTATTGATTAAACCAAACTCCTTCATTGGATTAACTCAATTGTTTAATATATAATCGAACTCAAAAGGTAAAGGCAACCTTTTTTAAGAGCCAACAATTATGTTTTACAGTGAAGGAACCAGAAAATCCGAGGTTAATCAGACGGACAAAAGTCTGTTCAACACGCTTGAGGTTTGAAACATGGAGCATGCCGGACGTCCCGCAGAGTCAGAGGCCTTGAGAATGTGCTCTTTCTCTGCTGCAGACACAGGAGGGGGACGCACCCGTGTCACAGTCCTCAGTGAAAACTCAACAGCATTACCAGACTGGTAAAAATAGACTCTTGCATTAACAAGACACCTGAAGGAATGAAGCAACGAAGGACTTAGGACTTAGGTTTGTTTGGCAGTTTGATCTCAGTTTACTGACGTTTTCACCAGGCCAGAGATGAGATCACACATAGAGACGCGCTTCTGACGGCCGGACAGAAAATTACAAACAAATCTCATTGTCATCTCAATTGTTGCTCAAAAATATTAAAGGGAGAGCAAACAGAGTTTCTGTTCAGGTCTCCTGCCTCTCAGATTGTTCTCCTTAGAAAACCACGTGTGACCTCAAGACTTTCATAGAATAGAATAGAATAGAATAGAATAGAATAGAATAGAATAATACATTTATTTTAAATAGTGCCTTTAAAAAATTGCTTTC
This sequence comes from Pimephales promelas, assembly GCF_016745375.1. The sequence goes on from NW_024121521.1 coordinate 4,370,885, forward strand.
TCAAAGCGCTATACAGGCAAACATAACAACAACAGAGAAAAAAACACACTTTAAATACAAAAATGAGACAAATAGAACAAATAGAAATGAATAATCAAGCAAAAGCAATCCTAAAAAAAAATGTTTTAAGAAGAGTTTTAAAAGTCACTAATGTCGTGTTTGCTTCCCTGAGAGAATTCCAAAGCTTAGCAGAGGAAGAAAATGCTCTATCACCCCTAGAATAGAATAGAATAGAATAGAATAATACATTTATTTTAGTGCCTTTTAAAATTAGCTTTTTTTCAAAATGCTTTACAGGCAAACATAACAACAGACAAAAAAAAACTAATTTTAAATACAAAAATAAACAAATAGAAATGAATAATCAAGTAAAAGAAATCCAAAAATAAAAATAAAATGTTTTAAGAAGAGATTTAAAAGTCACTAATGTCGTGTTTGCTTCCCTGGGAGAATTCCAAAGCTTAGCATAGGAAGAAAATGCTCTATCATCCCTAGAATAGAATAGAATAGAATAGAATAGAATAGAATAGAATAGAATAGAATAGAATAGAATAATACATTTATTTTAGTGCCTTTAAAATTGCTTTCTCAAAGCGCTTTACAGGCAAACATAACAACAGACAAAAAATTAATTTTAAATAAAAAAATAGAAATGAATAATCAAGTAAAAGAAATCCTAAAATAAAATGTTTTAAGAAGAGTTTTAAAAGTCACTAATGTCGTGTTTGCTTCCCTGAGAGAATTCCAAAGCTTAGCATAGGAAGAAAATGCTCTAACACCCCTAGAATAGAAAAGAATAGAATAGAATAGAATAGAATAGAATAGAATAGAATAGAATAGAATTTTTTTTTGTCATTGCACAGTATATATAATTTAGTGGTTCTTCTCAGTGGTACAAACTTACATAAAACATACAGAAACATACAAACAGATATCGACAAGAAATATGAATATTCAAAAAGCCGTGATATTATTGCACAGCCCCATAACTTAAAATGTATATTCCACATGTTTTAAATTCTGATGTATTTCAGAATAGATCTCAAAAACATGTCAAATGATGCTCAGACTTTCTACAAAACCAAACTCTGCATTCAAAACAGAATTATCCGGGGAAAAAAACTTTTTAGTAGGCCCATCTCAATTGTTTCTCCTAGATCTCAAAGAGATTAAATAGAGACCAAATTGAGTGTCTTCTGCTATTGAGCTCAATGACGTCTCAAACTTTGCTCAGATTTCCCAAAGGTACAGTAACAAAGGAAATAGATCTCTTTCTGTTTCTGGACACTTTAATAAAACTAAACGAGAGCTAATGGACTGAAGTCTCATGTTTCTCCTGAGGAAAAACGCCCACTAATCTCTTACAAATAATCTCTCAAAAGAGATCTCAAACTGTTCTCATATTCCCCAAAGATACGAAAGAAAAAACTCAACATAGATCTCTTTAAAATCATAACCGTTTCACGTAGGCATCAACAAGACACAAACCGGCCAGCTGAAGTCTCCTGCATCTCAGATGTTTCTCACGAGAAAAGAAACGCCTACTAATCTCACCTAGAGTTTCAAAAGAGATCTCAAGTTTCCCCAAAGATATGAAAGTCAGGAAGAACGACGCACAGATCTCTTTAATATCTCGACTGTTTCTCCTAGACAGCACTGAGATGCTGTTTCTCAAATGTTTCTCATGAGAAAAGAATCAGTTAAGAATGCTACAGTGCAAAACTCTCGGTTAACAGAAAGTTTCCGTACTATATACGGTAAATAACTGTGATAGATCTCATGGTAAATTTACAGGTTTTGAAAATGAACAAATGAACAACTCATTGAAGAATTTACAGTTAAAAAACGTAAATTGACATTCCCACAATTCCCTGCGTGACACTTCTCACATTTGATGTATTTTTGTTGAAATAACTGTTTTCTCTTGTTTGTTTGTTTTTTACTAGTTAATTATGTAGGCTACATTCGGGTTTTATATTACATTTCATGTTGTTAAATTAATGTTTATTACATGAAACACACATGAAAATAAAAATTTCAAATAAATATTTTCATGTGACTCTCATCACTGATTGGTGGTTGTCAGTGTATTACAGGTGGAAGATACTTGCAGGACGAATGAAAATCCAGTCTTTAACAAAAGCTCACTTGAATCTCTGCCAGCTCGGTAAATCTCTCAACTTGCTGACACAAAGCTGGAACATACAGGCAAAAACATCAATAAATAATCCTCACATTACAGCCAAAACGCACCAGCGTTCATATATCACACGCATGTGTCATAGATCTTCAGCTTATTATTGGGATTCTTCACTATTGCTGTGAATGCAAATTGAAATTAACGAGTTCAGTTTGTGCTTTTGCGGCTCATTGTTCGATCATACGGGCAGAATAACACATGTTGTAATGTGGTGTGGATATCTGAAGTGGGAAACTCCCAAAGGAACGAACTGCATATGAAACGTCTACATATATCACACAGTGGCAGGTTTGTGTAGACGAATGGCTGAAATTCCTCATGCATCTGCATTCGTTTTGAACACCATTTTTACACAAAGTGAAAAAAAAAATGTATTGCAAGAATGAATGAAGTTGCAGGAAATTGATTCTTCTTCTTTTACAATGTTCAAAAGTTTAGACACAATATTGTTATGATGCTCATGATTTTACATTATGATCTAACAGCTTGAAAATTTAAGTAATTCTGTAAGTGTAAATACATTTTAAAGACAAACATGTTACAAATTACATTTGATCAAAAATACAGTAAAACTGTGAAACATTTTTACAATTTAAAATAAAAGTTTTCTATGTGAATATATGAAGAGTTCAGATGCAAAAGCCTCTAAATGCCATTTGAAATTTTCTTCTTTAATGACGATTTTTATTAAACTTTTATATTTAAGTTCAGTGATTTCACTTAAATGGCAATGATAATTACCTATTAATTGTTATTTAAGTGAAATTACTGAACTTAAATATACAAGTTTGATAAAAAATCATCATTAAAGAAGAAAATTTCAAATGGCATTTAGAGGTTTTTGCATCTGAACTCTTCATATGTTAAAATGTAATTTATTTGTATGATCAAAGCTGTATTTTCAGCATCATTACTACAGTCTTCAGTGTCACGTGATCCTTCAGAAATCACTCTAGTATGATGATCTGATGCTCAAGTAACATTTCTGATTATTATCAGTGTTGAAAACAGTCGTGCTGCTTCATATTTTTGTGGAAACCCCAATATATTTTATTTTTCCGGATTGTTTGATGAATGGAAGTTCAAAAGAACAGCATTTATTTTGTTGCATTGATCTTTACTGTCACTTTTGGCCAATTTAATGCATCATTGATTAGCCTGTTAATTTCTTACTGGCTCCAAACTTTTGAACAGTCGTGTAAATTGTGTACACATACAAAATGTCATTATAAAACTAATATTTTAGTGAGGGAAAGCCATCATGAATTGCTCATCACACACTTGAATGAGAAAAGCTAATAGACAAACAAGAAGCTTGAATATAAAAGCTGAGTTTAAGTGACTTTTATTATGTATATATTTTAATTAGTGCTATTATAAAATGTAAAAAAAATGGGGACAACTTTGTAATAAGATTCATTAGGTAATATTACCTAACGTATTACCTGTCCTTACCTAACCATAAGCAATAGCCTACATTTAATACAGTAGGCCTATTTATTAATCTTCGTTAAAGTAATAACATGTTCATTTTAGTTCACTAGTTAGTTAACTAAGGTTTTAGGCTAACTAATGAAACTTAGTTTCATTGCCTTAAAGGCAATAAGGAAAGATAGTTCATATCCAAACTCCTGACAGAACCGTGCACGACGAAACTGCAACAGTAATCAAGTTCATGCTGAGCATCATGCTCATTGGAAAGATATCATGAAGTAAAAAAAAAAACTGGTTTTGATAAGAATCTACACGAGCATGCATGCGTTTCTCTGAGCAAACATGAAACAGCAGAAGACAATCTGACAAGACTCACCCTTCATCGGGACGTTGCGGGGGAAGAGTCCTGTATATTCTCAGGTTTTGCTCTATAATGTGAAGGTTTTCTGGTTTGGTGAATCCCGTCAGTCAGTCAGTCAGTCAGTCCTGGATGGTCTAAGTCCAACTCCTCCCTCTCGCTCCCATTCACAAAACACTGAGACCGTGAGGCTTTGACGGATTGCATAACTCTCTCTCTCTCTCTCTCTCTCTCTCTCTCTCTCTCTCTCTCTCTCTCTCTCTCTCTCTCTCTCTCTCAGCTGAAGGACACCAGAGAAAGGAAACATTATGGCTCGGTCTCAAAAGACCACCCGGATCACACCAGCTTCTCAACAAATGAACAAATGGGGTTTAGACTGAATCTCTAGAGAGGATCATGGGACATATGCTTATAAATTGGTCAAAAGCAGGCATGTTTTCATGTTTTTATTGGGATACAAACGTGATGTTATCTTTTTCATTTGAAGAGTGCAGTCAGTTTTATTTTTTATTTCATATAGAAATAAAAAACAAGTGTCATTTTGCTTTGCCCTGTGGTGAAAATCCAGCTTTTAATGTTGTTTATGTGTCTATATATGGTGTTTTTAATAGGCTTTAAGACAAACCATGTGTAAATTCATAAGTCGACAGCATTGCTGAGTATTTTCTGCAATGAACCAAAGCAGTCTCAAAAACACGATGTGAAATCGCTGGTGTTTCTGACGTCACAAACGACCTTATAACCAATCAGAGCAACGTGTGATCGTCAACCAGTGGATCTCTGAGTGGAGGCGGGGCTCATTTGCATATTCATAGAACTGCCTGTACTAAATGAGGCAAGGGTGTCGAGTTACATTCAAGATTTCATGGCTAAATGTGTCTTTTTGTTGATTTAAGGTGATTAAAGGATAAAATGAGTGACTACAGGGGGACATTAAAAGATTGCGATCTTGATTCAAACACCCTCGTGATCTTATTAACAAGATTGTACTTTGAGAAGTACAATCAAAGTGAACATTCAGATCTGAGCCAGAGAGAGCTGTTGCCAACCAGACAGTATCATTTTATATGTTACAAATATTCAAATTATCACAGAACTATATTAGGATAAAAGTTTATAGTTCGGATATATAAACACTGATGTCTATACGTTTGCAATCAAAATAGAGCAAATCTCCTTTTGAATGTAACTTGGAGCTTCAACTAAAGATTTGATCAATTACATCATTATGCCAGTAGGTGGCGATTGGAGACTGTTAAAAAAATGTTTGTCATTGAATCATTTGTTCATGAGATTCATTCAAAAACGCTGATTCACCTAGTAATGAAACAAGTATTCACTCAACCTGACTTAAAAAATAATCATTTAAATTAATTTAAAAAAAATTTAAATTGATTGCATGCAGCAAATACAATTTTGTCTGAATCTCTATATTAAATTACATTATTTTGTTTAGCTGTCTGTTCAGAATCGTGGGAGAATCGTGATCTCTATTTAAAACGAAAACAATCGTGATTCTCAACTTTGTTTGGAATTGTGCAGCTCTAGCAACAACAAACAGTGAACAAACACTTATAACACCTTATGCACCACATAGCAACACCCTGGCAACCAGGCAAAATACACTAGCAGGTAGCAGCAATCCAGAACACCATACCAAACACCCTAAAAACACTCTGAAAATGCCTTTTTCAATATGGATTTCAGTTTGGACAATTTCACAGAAGAACCCTGAAAATTCACCTTAGCAAACACCCGGCAACGCCCTAGCAACCATCTAGAACAATCTCACAGCCAAACAGAAGTGCATGCTTTAAAAACCACTTTGAAGACCTTAGCAAGTGCATAGCAACACAGTGGTAACCTCCCAAACACCCTAGCAACATCAAAGAACACTAAACGCTTTCAGAATACATTAGTAACAGCATAGCAACGCCCTAGCAACCATCTAGAACAATCTCACAGCCAAACAAAAGTGCATGCTTTAAAAACCACTCCGAAGACCTTAGCAAGTGCATAGCAACACAGTGGTAACCTCTCAAACACCCTAGCAACATCAAAGAACACTAAACACATTCAGAATACATTAGTAACAGCAAAGCAACGCCCTAGCAACCATCTAGAACAATCTCACAGCCAAACAGAAGTGCATGCTTTAAAAACCACTCCGAAAACCTTAGCAAGTGCATAGCAACACAGTGCTAACCTCCCAAACGCCCTAGCAACATCAAAAAACACTAAACGCTTTCAGAATACATTAGTAACAGCATAGCAACGCCCTAGCAACCATCTAGAACAATCTCACAGCCAAACAAAAGTGTATGCTTTAAAAACCACTCCGAAGACCTTAGCAAGTGCATAGCAACACTGTGGTAACTTCCCAAACACCCTAGCAACATCAAAGAACACTAAATGCTTTCTGAATACATTAGTGACAGCATAGCAACGCCCTAGCAACCATCTAGAACAATCTCACAGCCAAACAAAAGTGCATGCTTTAAAAACCACTCCGAAGACTTTAGCAAGTGCATAGCAACGCAGTGCTAACCTCCCAAACGCCCTAGCAACATCAAAGAACACTAAACGCTTCCAGAATACATTAGTAACAGCATAGCAACGCCCTAGCAACCATCTAGAACAATCTCAGAGCCACATTGAAGTGCATGCTTTAAAAACCACTTTGAAGACCTTAGCAAGTGCATAGCAACGCAGTGGTAACCTCCCAAACACCCTAGCAACAACAAAGAACACTAATCGGATTCAGATTACATTAGTAACAGCATAGCAACGCCCTGGCAACCACCCAGCAATGTTCTAACAACAACTTCGAACACCCTAACAACCACATAGCAATGCAAGCACCCTCACAAACCTGTGAAAGCACTGTTTTCGATGTATTATTGATACTTTGGATGTTTTTCTTTTAATTCAGCTTGTCTGTGCATTCAAAACGGTTTCCTCATTCATCCATTCCTTTCTTCTCCTCTTTCTTTGTGTCTTCAGTCGTTCCCTGCATACTGATGCTCAAGGAAGAGTGTTTTTCTTCCCAGCGACTCAATGATGCTCATTTAGGAGAATAAACCAAGCATTTCTCTCTCGCAGAAGACAGTTTTACGGCTCAGATGCTGCTCTTTCACAGCTCTGCACATTTAATGGAGATCGCAGTTATATTTGAGTAAGGCGTTCATTTCATCTCAGATTATTCTTCTAAAATTCATTTAAAAAAAGGCAAATGAGTCACTAGTTGTCATCCAGTAGAGCTTTAAAACGAATGTGAGCAGCTTAGATTATTTGATGACAAATATTTGAGTTCATATCAAGACCCTGATACTTTTAAGTATACTAATATCAGTGTACAAGGACTATTCTTATAAGTGTACGATTTCAATACTTGGGACTAAATTGGCCAACATTTTAGTGTATAAAAGTAAACTGAGTACTAGAAAACTAGATTTTTCTATACTGCAACAAGTGAACTTATAGTTATACTAGTTTGCTAGTCAAATTGTTACACATTTTTTAATTTATGAAAGTACAATTGGATGTATACTCTCAGTAGATTAATCGTTTTAGACTGCAACTTGAGTTCTTTAAGTGAAATTGACATAGGCCTACTTAAAGTTAACCATTTGTATATTATTTTTGCACTTTAAGTACACTAGTTCCTAGGTATTCATTTTTATTGCAATATTAAGGAAATTTGAAAAGTAAATTCTTATGATTCACATACTCAGAATTAGATGTTTTCATTATAAATCAATATTCATGTACGTTTCAGTAAAACTAAGTAAACACAACTACAAGCCAATTATACTTACTTAGTATACTTAAATTATTTTTAAATATATCTCGATTTCGATGTATAGGCCAAATATACTTACTGTAGACTTTTCTGTCAGTATAAGATTTTAAGTATATTTCTGAGAAGTAAAAGTAGACTGAAAGTATAGTTTCTTGTTTTGAGTTTAAAAGAAGTTTACTAATAGCACAATCGAATAAACTTATTTTTGCAAGGTGATCTCTGACTGACTTCTGATTGCAGACTCTTGAGTAAATGTGAGCAGAAAGTTTGACACAGTCTCACACACACACGTGAGATTACGGTGTTTTCCTCAGGAGAAACATCTGAGACTTCAGCAAGTCCATTTTCTGGCCATTAATCGTCTTGTTGTCTAAGTGAAGCGGGCAGCTGCACATGTTCCTTTATGCGACGTTAACAGCGTTTCAACACTAAACTGTGCTAGAGGTGATCCGTCAGTGAAAGTACTCAGGGTTTCCTTTCACAGCCACTGATGCAACGTCTCGTTTTCATACCTGAAATGTGGAAAAAAAGATCATAATTGAAACCATTTTTTAGCATTTTTACTGCACTGAATTTACACAGATTTTTAATATACAAAATGTTAAATCAACCAGTTTGAGTGTTTTACAGTTAAAAATATACAGAGAATAAAACACACACACACACACACACAAAGATATATTTTTGAATTAAAAAAAATAAGGGTCTCAAAAATAATGCCACAATGCAACAAATTAAATCAAAATATTTTTTTTCTTTCAATTTTGGGCTGAAATTTAGCCTGGATGTTTTATTAGTGAGAATTTACAATGCATAAAGTAGGAAATACAGTGATTTAGATTAGGTTATCGTGTGTTGAATATGCCGACTATCAGCATCACATGTTCTGAAGGATGTTTACAGATTATTCCTGAGCGTTTAATTACACACACATTCCTTCCTCATCTGCTTTAAACAAAAAAAGGGGATCTTGTCTGAACTTATTGTTCCACATTGTGATTTTGAAACATTGAGCATCAATAAAGAGGAACTCGGAGATGTTTTTCCTGCAAGTTCTCCACATCACTTCCAAAGGTCCCCGCTCCGTCTCTCTCGTTTAACATCACCTCGTCTTAACCGGGACAAGAACGCTGTTAATTATGAGTTTGAGCATGCTGGGTCCCGTTGAGCACAGTTCACGGTTGTGCTGGGGGTCCTAAAGACGCAGTGGGGGACTGCTTGCGTAAAAGATCCTGGCAGAGGATAAACAGGACAGCAAGAAAGTGCTAGAGCGCCCTGTGCATGAGACTCACTTCAGCTTCAGCAGTGAAGTTTAGGCTACTTAACGCTCACACGACACCAGTTTCAATGAAAAAACATTTTCAACCATACATTAACATGGAAAAAAGCGGGATTCAACGTTATTGTATATTGTTTACATGACAAAAATGTACAAAAACAGCTTTTTCGTACAGGTATATACAGGGAAACAACTAAAAACGCTGTTTTATTCATGCCAGGCCAGTAGGTGGTGATGATTTGCGTTTTTGTAGTTTTCAAAACTTTTTCAGGCACGCAAAAAAGCTGTTGTCGTATAAATAAACGGCCATAAGAAGTTTTCTGTTTTTATTTGAAAACGCTGTCGTGTAAACACATTCCCAATGTGCAAGTTTTCGAAATCCCTTATCTACAAAAACACACTTGCGTGTTATGTATTCAGTCTGTGTGTTTATTTACCGCCATCTAGTGGCCTGGCAGCAGAAAACGTTTTCAGTTGTTTTCACGGATCTGCGCAAACTTTTGAGAAAATTGTTTCCGTTTATAGAATCGTTGTCGTGTAAACATACATTTATGTACGGAAAAAATACCACATACACACACATGTGCAAAATGCAACAATAATTACTTTTCAGGCGCATTCAGTTAACGTTCTCAGAACTTTGGCTAACATTCTAACAAGGTTCTCTCAAAGTTCTGAACAAAAGTTCATCGATGTTACATTAATAAAACATTCATTTCTAGAGGTATTTGTTCTCCATTATTGTTCTTGAAAAAACAGTTAGCACAAAAACATTATTCATACATCGTTCATGATATTGTTTTTTTCTTCCGGTAACAATTTAGTTGCATGTTAATCTAATATTTTTATACTTGTTTCAGAACGTTCAGAGAACATTCAAAAGTAACATTCTAGTAATGTTTGTAAAGTGATGAAATGGAATGTTCCCGTAACGTTCTAAAAAAAGGACGTTCAAAGAACGTATTCAGAAAAAAGAAGTTTTTTTTTAATAACTAGGAATTTTAGCAACATTTTCTTAGAAAATATCCACTTGTTAGCTGAGATATAGTTCTAAATTAAAAATCGTAGCAAATATCACACCACATCTATAATGATAACGGCACAGAGGAACGACATCAACAATTTGTCCAGCTGATACAAAAAAACGGACAAAACATTGACAGCCAATAAGAGTCCTGCTTTAAAGAGCTCGAGGATTTAAAGTGACACACGGCAAAAATGCAATAGGCCTATTTAAGCGATATAACAGGCTACACGATAACGTCCACTATGGTTTCGGACACAACTACAAATAGCTGTTCCCTCAAACAGTGTTTGTGCGGGTGTTTCCAGACACTGTTCTGAAGTGTATGTCAATTCAAATGAGATCAACAGGGACCTCTAGTGTGGAACTGAAGCATTTACACTTCTTGTATCAGTGTCCCAATTCATTATTCATAATATATAGCGAGAAAAACTGCACGATCTTCATATGAAGTTTAAGTATTCATCATATAATGGATACTCAGTATGAGCAGTACACCTGTAAAACAACTTAATAAACAAATGTTTTTATATCAGAGAATCCCTATATAATCACTATAAAAATCGCTTTATATCAGAAACTGTATATATTTGCATATTAAAATATAGAAAATGTAAGAAATAATATACTCAACATTTAAACATATTTAATTATATAGTTGATACAGTATATGAGTCTACACAAACACACACATGCATACGTATCATTTATGGGTACTCATTTATGTGGTTAATAATAAACTTACAGTAATATTTAACTCAGGGTTAGGGGTTCAGTTATCTACAAATCAATACCATACCATAATCCCAGTCAGGCAACTGTTCAGTACTACCACAAGAGGGCAGAAAACCCATTGTGAATGTGTGTTGTTTAAAATGAGGCCTTACAAAGTAGAACCATTTTCATTATAATTAGTGACTCACATTTGGGGAAAAAAATAATTAAATAAATAAATTAATAAATACAAAATGCATGTTTTTAATAAATACATACAGTTTAAAAATATATAAATATATACCTTGTTGAATGCCTCAGAAAATATTTTTTAATAAATATTTTGCTATTTTAAATAAATGCATCTTTATTTTAAATAAATAATTTTTAACAATTACACACAGAAACAGTATATTAATATTTTTTTTATAAATATTTATATTTTTTTAAATAAATGTTTCAGTAAATGGTTTTTAAATAAATACAAATTTATTTTAAATATTTATTAAAAAACGTTCAAAAATAGTAAATAAATGTTTAATGTAAATTAATAATTTAAGTAAATTCATGTGTACATTTTTAAATTCATAAATACAAATATTTTAATTTAAAAAATACACTTTTGTATTTTAAATAAATAAATACTTTTTAAATACTTTCACAATATAAGTATATAAAATAATTTGTAAAATAACATTTTTAATTTTGTTTAGATAAATGTTTAAACAAATATATTTTAAATAAATAAACAATAAATAAGTTTTTAATAAATACATTTAAAAATATTAAATAAATGAACAATTTATGTATATAAATAAATACAGGTACATTTTTATTTATACATTTTATTTATAATACAATTTTATTTCAAATAAATAAATAAATAAATAAATACTTTTAATTAATTACACACAAAAATAATATAAATACATTTTAAATAAATAATTATCACGTTAACGTTAACTTAAACTACTTTTAATGCTAAAGGTGCAGTGTGTGATTTTTAGCGACATTTAGTGGTTTGGTTGCGAGTCTGCACTAAGGGTGCCCACTGCTCACCCCTCCCTTTCGAAGAAGCTACGGTGGCTAAAACGGGACAAACATCTCGTCACCTGAGAATAGCCAGAGTAAGCCAAGAGTGTGTAACATTGTCACTGTTTCTGAACCACAGTCCATTATAAACCACATCATGGATTAAGTTTACAAAGCCATAGTCAGGTGAGGATCAAGGGTCTTAATATATAATATAATATAATATAATATAATATAATATAATATAATATAATATAATATAATATAATATAATATAATATAATAGTAATCAGCTGATTGTCTCACAAACATAACCAGCACAGTTATCTCCACATAGCAAAGCCATAACACAGCGAGGGAGAAGAACATGAACTAAGTTACATGAAACAGTCCAACTACATATTACACCATTGACAATGGAAAAGTCACTACTCACGGTGTTTATGGCTTCTAGTTTTCAGGGTAGTGCCGAAACGTGCTCTTTAGCGCTGTGTGTTCGCGTTCGGCTACGGTGGAAACATGTTGATGTAGGACCCACATCAGGCCTCTCAGAGGGGGGCCACATCACAGGGCCCGACCCCACCGGGACCCACACCGGGGGGGCATCACAGGACACAACGAGGGGGAGTTTACGGCTCCTCTCACAACCGTCCGACGAGAGGCTTTATAACACATTTATCCCAAATGTTGCTGACATCCATCAGAAAGAGGCAATGAGGATCTGTGAGAGTCACACAGAGAAATCTCACTTGTTCTGGGGAAAGTAAAAAATAAATAAATAAATAAATAAATAAATAAAAGATATAAAAGATACAATAAATTTTTATTGAAAACAATTATTTAAAATGAATATATAAATATGCTATTATGCAAATAAGGATACATATTTTTAAAATAAATAAATGTTTTTAAAATAAATAAACATTTTAAATAAATAAATATATATTGAAATACATTTATTAATGAAGTTATTTTATGTATTTTATTGAAATAAAGAGTTTTTATTTATTTAAATGTTACAATATTTTTATTATTTTAAATAAGTAAATAATCAGAATAAAATGCACTGCATAAAATAATAAACATTTTTAAATACATAAAAATGTTTTAAATAAATATGTTTTTGTAAATAAATACATTTATAATAAAATATTAAAATAAATAAAGTTTAAATACATTTAAAAAATTAAATATTTTTAAATAAATCATTACATTAAAATCTCTTTTACAGCTGCATGGCATTTTTTAATCGTACACAATATTTGAGCGGGAAATCTGGAATCTGAATCACGTGTTCTGGCGCGCCTCGAGTCTCTCGAGTGAAGTTGTTTAGTCTAGATTTCATGCTGGTCTTTCCGTCTGGTCTGTGATTGCTTTGGTTTTGCGGAAACATCTCTGGTGTTTAGATTTTATTCGAGCAAACGAGTACAAGACCCAAGTGACGTCATTCAGATTCAAACAAGCTGTCGAGGACTGAATCATATAACTAGAGTCAATCTGTGTGTGACATCTCATGCACGACTAAACATTTGGTTTCATTTCGTCTTTGAAGGATCAAAGGTTTATCAGACACCTGTGAGGTGGACGGATCATCTCAATAACAGATTTAGACAGATTTGTGAACAATATTTGAGAGAAATAGGCGTTTTGCGTATATAGAAAAAGTCTTTGAGTTCAGCTCATGAAAAATGGGGACAAAAACAACAGTGTTGCATTTATAATTTTGTTCAGTGTATATACCAATTTTACTTAATTAATTGTAAAAACTACAATAATTAAAATTGTTCATGTAGCCTATGTACACACACAAATGCAAAAAAATATGGGTGTATATACACATTAAATAAAGTGCATGCATGCATAAATAGATAAATAAAATAAATGCATGCATGAACTTTATTATTGTGTATATGAAGAGTTCAGATGCAAAAGCCTCAAAGTGCCATTTGAAATTTTCTTCTAGAATGGTCATTTTTATCAAGCTTGTATATTTAAGTTCAGTGATTTCACTTAAATGGCAATGATAATTACCTATTAATTGTTATTTAAGTGAAATTTCTGAACTTAAATATACAAGTTTGATAAAAATCATCATTAAAGAAGAAAATTTCAAATGGCATTTAGAGGCTTTTGCATCTGAACTCTTCATATACACCCACATTTTTTGCATTTGTGTGTATATATATATATATATATATATATATATATATATATATATATATATATACATAAATGATTCCTTCTGAGTCTCACAGTTGCTGATTGCCAGATATCATCACTGACCGATAAAAAATACCAAACAAAAAAAACTAGTTGACCACTATTGTAGATATTACCGTAATAGGAAATAAAGCTGTTACTCAGTTCTGGTTCCTCTGGCCCTTTGAAAGCAGTTTACGGGGGTCTGAGTGGGTCTGAGACCCACCGCTGTGTGACACAGATAAGACCGGACGGACCCATTCTGAGTTCAAAAGAGAGCCGAAACCCCTGAGAGATTCCCGTCGTTTAGAGATGACCTCTGCCGTGCCACTTCCTTCTGAAAGCTTCAGTTCAGCTCAGCGCTGGTCCTCGTTAAACCCTTCATAAAGATAGCAGCGCGCTGAGAGTGTGTGTGTGTGTGTTGAACTGGAGTCTGGGATCCATCACAGGGGCCCTTACAAGCTCCTTACACACACACACACACACACACACACACACACACACTTCAGGTTGTGGAGATTCTCACCTGTTGGATGCAGATCCCTCAGCCTGATCCAGATCTGCAGGACTTCACGAGATTATGGCTTTCAATCTGAGGAAACTTGCATTATGACACATTTACACATTGAATGCATTTTTTTGTTGTTGTTTTGGATTATGTAAATAAATAAAATAAAGAAACACTCGGGAACCGCCCACAAGCATCAATGCAGTGTAGAAATCTAATACTTCTGCAATTTGAGTGTGTGTGTGTGTGTGTGTGTTTCTTCAGCATCTGGCTCTGATTATCTGCCCAGAGGGAGCAATGGATTGAAACTCCAGACTCTGGCAGAGCAAAGTCTATTATATCATCTGGCAATTATTCCACTCATGATTGCTAATTTCAGGAAATTAGATGTGTGTGAGGGAGAGATACGTGTGTTTGTGTGTGTGAATGTAGTATAACTCATGAGGGTGGCTTCACAAAGGTCCTCTAGTCACTGAACGCAGCTCATCCAATCAGATTTTACAACTATACATTGTATAACTTGCATGTGCATTTACTCTATTTCAGCACACTCTCAGAAAAAAAGGTACAAAAGCTGTCACTGGGGCTGTACCTTTTAAAAAGGTACATTTTTGTATCCAAAGGCTGCATATTACCTTAGTGGTACATATTAGCACCTAAAATGGACATATTTGCTCCTGAAATGGACTATTAGCACCTAAAATGTACATATTACCACCTAAAATGTACATATTAGCACCTAAAATGGACATATTATCACATAAAATGTACATATTATCACCTCAAATGTATATATTAGCACCTAAAATGGACATATTATCACATAAAATGTACATATTATCACCTCAAATGTACATATTAGCACCTAAAATGGACAAAGGTTTACCTTATGACACCTCCAGTGACAGCTTTTGTACCTTTTTTTCTGAGAGTGTAGAATTGGTATTTTGAGGGATTTCTGAACAATATGCATGACATGGATTAAACATTATAGCCTATAAACTTTGTTAAGCATTAAAAACTATTAAAACTGTAAACATTTCAACATCATGTCATAGCTTTGGTGAATATCTCTAGAATGATCAATTCATCTCCTGGAATTATACAATTATACGAAGGATCATTTCAATATCTGAGTAGAGATATTCTTCAGGCCTCATTAAGGGTTTGAGTTCACATCTAAGCGTTTCTCAGAGTCTGTGGATGTGATGAAGCAGAGTTTACCGCGTCCGGAAAGAGCAAATAAAGTTAAAAAAACAGAAATAAAAGAGTTCCGTCAGGCTGATTTATTGCTCTATGAGTGAATGAAAACTGGCTGAGGGGATCAATTTCATTCTTGAGATTTCAGAGAGTACGATTTCTAACCGAGAGTGTGCATGTGTAGAAATATTTGATATGTCTGCGGAGTGTGTGATAATGATCCTCTCCAGACGGGGAAAGCAAACCCTCAGAGATCATCATTCATAAACCCTGTAGAGATAAACTCTAATTACTCTCTTTAATCAAACGAACCGCCATCGAAGAGACAGTGTAGACATGTCTGAAAAATGAATGAACGTGTAATGTGTAAATCATATTAACAGCTCAAATCAGGAACTGTTGAGAAAGAGCTCCTGATTTTAGGTTTTTAATTCTTAAATATCAGAATTTCATTTAAAAAAATTAAAATGGTTTACATTGGTTTACACACTAAATATCAGTATCACACACTCTCTCTCTCTCTCACACACCCACACAATTACATAATTATCAATTATTGGTTTTATTTAACATGAAAGGGTTAAAAACAGACAGCAACTCTATTAAGAGATATTTTAATTATTTACTGCTGTAAAATCATTGCACACTATTAAGGGATCTACATAGTGTAAGAAAGTGTATGCATCTTTCTTTAATCCTCAATAACAATGACATTTGGCTAACCCGAGCTTCCCACAGATCAGGGATTTATCTGTGTGACAGGCTATCTGTTAATGTTCGGGATTCTCTCCGTCCAGATATGAACTATTTTAGTAGGCTAGCCTATATTTGTCTGATGTCAACATCTCCTTTTTCCCTTCTATTTCTCAAATTCAACTCTGTGTTAGTCTCAGTGGAAGTGTCTTACTTTGTTGATTGTTTCCTGTCTTGTTATGTAGCCTACATACATTCTGCAATAAAATAAAATAAATAGCCAAATAATAAATAAAACAAGTTCGTGATTGCGCGAGAGTGCTCGGTCCTGCCCCCCGAACGCGCAGCGGGCACGCGCCCATTAAAGCCCTCATCGCGACTGTCTCTCGTCTCACAGGCTTGTAAAGTCCTCTCAGCACAGAAGCGTCGCGAGTGTGTGGATACATGGATCTGTGTGTGATTGTGCTGTTGTTGTCTCTATGCGGGCTTCTGCGGGGCCAAGGTGAGTTTACCGAACAACTCTCTAAAAATGCGAGTTTCGTGAGGAGAGAATGAAACAGAGTTGTGACATCTCACTTCTGTGAGCGCGTGCTCGCGTGACGTCCGTCTGATACCTGTATTTGACGAATCGGGTTAAATATGTTTTCTCGGGTTGCTGTTGTAAACATTTGTTGAAACTTCTCTAGAATGGAAAATAAGATAAAAAAATAGTATAGTTTAATTTAAAATAGGCTACTATATAGTAGCCTATATAAAATCACGTGGTACATAACAAAAAAAAAATCGCTAATTATTATAATGCGCCTTTGTATGATAAAACTTCAAATGAGTAACTTGCTGATCTCTTAATTAAAGGGTTGTGCTCCCAAAACTATAATTTACCGCAGCTGAAGTGTTTTATTCTTAACAGATACTGTATGAATATGTAGATTAGGGGGCGTGGTATGTGTTGCAGGAACCAATCAGCTGTCTCTTGCCAGTGCCAGTCTGTCTGAATCTGAAGAATATAGCAGTGCAGAGAAAGTTTAGTTTAATGGCATTTGATTTTAATGATGAAATAATAAGCCAGAGGAAGGTTAACCGGGTCATGCTAATCTTACAGGACTGCTAGTGTCTAAAACTCCTTCCTCACACGTTCATGTCACTCACTCGGACACCGCACACATGTGGTTTACATGGTGCAGGTCATTATTCAGAGCCACAAACTGTTTGTATGAGCAGTGGCTTGACTAGTATCACGTTGGTGGTGTTTTCACACACACTAGTGCTGTTCTTAGCTCACATCTTGGTTTTTATTGGGCTTTAGAAAGTTTCTCAGTAACACTTTAATTCACTGAGTCCTTGTTACATGTAGTTATAACTGTAAATTATGCATAATTACATGCAACAAACCCTAAAGTATTTAGTTAATTATTATTACACAGTATCTAAATGTATAATTACAGTGTAACACATAGACATTTTTATTTAAATTACAATTTTATTTATTTTTTTAATATTTATTTTACTGATATTTACTGTACAGCAGAGCTATAATAATCCATGCGCATTTATTTTTTAATTAAAATTATTAATGTTCTTCTGGATGACTTATTTGATTTACTTGATTATAATTTAAATATATATATATATATATATATTTTTAATTAATCACATTTACATTTATTTAAAAAATACTTCATTGATTGTATTTTAGTGAATTGAACTGTGGTTCATTGTTTTCTATAAAATATTTTAAATCACGGCTATAACAAACTGACCGCACATTTCTTTATTAATAAAATTAATATTTTTCTGGATAACTGGTTTAACTTATTTTATGTGTTGTATCATTTAAATGTTTTCTTTTTTTACAAATTGCATTTATTTATTTTAATAAAGCGCATCTATTTAAATACAATAATTAATATTTATGTTAATACATTAATATTTGTATTTCATATTGATAAAAATAAATAAAATTGCATTTATTTATTTGAATAAAGCACATTTATATAAACAATTATTCAATATTCATGTAAATAAATTAATATTTGTACTGTTTTTTTAAATGATTTAGAAATGACTGCTTATAAACCCCATGTGGTGTTTCGATTACTGTGCAAACCTGAAGTAGAAGAGCCCAAAAGACTCATCTGCCAAAAATATCATGCGTTTTGGCAGACGAAGGAAACCACAGGGAAATTAATGATCTGTTTGATCCAATTGAGTCCACTTGCGTCAGCTGATGGTTGTTTGGAAATGTTTTGGACTAGTTTTTATGGCCTTTAATCTTTGGGAGAGACTCAGACGTGTTTAACGGAGTTACTTCACCCGCCAGACACTAAACATTATTCAGCATGAGTGGAAAATGGCTTGTGGGAAAAAACAAACAAGGGAGATACAATCCAGGCAGCTGTGAGCGGCATATCAAGACAAGATACTGATTGTGCAAGACAAATAGAACAATGACTACGTCACAATGATGATTAAAAACAAATAAATCAATGAATAAACACACAGACCCTCGTCAGATTTAAAGTAGTCCAGCTATTGGTATAAAGTCTGCTAAAATGATGTTTTTCAGTACACATGTCTTAAAACAAGATTTCTGTACTTGAGATGCTAAATGACAAGATATTACGACTTATTTTCTTGGAAATTAATGAATGAAAATTAAGCGAGTTTTTGCTGAAAACAAGAACAAATATCGGCACCATTTGAAAGTGTGCGGGGCATGAGCTAAACTAATGAATATTAATTATGCGCTACACTGATTTGCAGAAAGACAGACCTTGGGTAGGTCGGTGGGAGAATAGAATGGAAAAGAATAGAATGGGATGAAATGGAATGGAATAGAATGGAATAAAATGGAATATAATAGAATAGAAAGAATAGAATGGGATGGAATGGAATAAAGTGGAATAGAATACAAAATAATAGAATGAGATGGAATGGAATAAAATGGAATATAATAGAATAGAAATAATAGAATGGGATGGAATAAAGTGGAATGGAATAGAAAATAATAGAATGGGATGGAATAAAGTGGAATATAATAGAAAATAATAGAATGGGTTGGAATGGAATAAATTGGAATATAATATAATAGAATAGAAAATAATAGAATGGGATGGAATGGAATATAATAGAATAGAAAGAATAGAATGGGATGGAATGGAATAAAGGGGAATATAATGGGATGGAATAAAATGGAATGTAATAGAATAGAAAGAAGAGAATGGGATGGAATGAAATAAAGAGGAATAGAATAGAAAATAATAGAATGGGATGGAATGGAATAAAATGGAATAGAAAATAATACAATGGGATGGAATGAATAAAATGGAATAGAATAGGATGGAATGGAATAAAATGGAATATAATAGAATAGAAAGGAAAGAATAGGATGGAATGGAATAAAGTGGAATAGAATAGCAAATAATAGAATGGGATGGAATGGAGTAAAATGGAATTGAATAGAATAGAATTAGATGGAATGGAATAAAATGGAATAGAATAGAAATGTATGCAAACCACTTTTCAGATCCAGACACATATGTTATCTCCTCCCTAATTAAAGTAAATGCTCTGAAACTGAGTAGAAACGAAAGGCCCCATGCAGGCGGGACCAGGTCTCCCACCGAGAGTCTTTATTCCTCGCCGCAGGGTTTGGGGCAGTAACATTTTTAAGAGGGTTTTCCATGGGCCGTTCATCCCTAATTGGACAGAGGTCATGCCAGCATCTGAACAGTTCAGGGTGTCTACTCTACGCTGACCGTTAATGTCAGAGAAACTCAACATTCAGCATATCACAGATTAAAAGGAGGCAAATGGAGACTGAAACCCATAGAAATAATAGAAACTTTAGAAAAAATAGAGGTGTCTGTGCTAAAGTTTAATTATACATTTAAGTACTGAGTAATAATAATTAACTACATGTACTTACTATAGGGTTAGGGTTTAGATGCATATAATTATGCATCATTTATCATTATTACTATAGTAACTAAATGAAACACGGACTCTGTAAAATAAAGTGTTCTTGACTTAACAACCCTTTTGCATTTGGCCATAAATAAGTCCATTTTTGGACCCTGTTCTCTTATGCTTTGCCAGCCATAGTGTTGAATCTAGCGCTCATGATCGAACCGCAAACCAGAGACTGTGCCAGAGACGAGCCAGTAAGAACTCTGATTCATTGTAATTCATGATCTGAGCAGGGCAAGTCACGGCAAACCCGCTTTAACACTGCAATCTAGTCAGACAGAGCCTACAACGCTTCAAATGTGTCGTAAAATGTAACAAAACTAGTAAACCTTTACATATTTGACCAGGCAAGTCACTATGTGACCCGGTGTAAATGGAATCGTTCAGATAGCTATCCGATCTGAGATGAGATGCATGAAGTGGAATTAAGAGAATTAAAATCTCCTGAAAGACATACTAACATATCGCAAAACACACGTATAAATTCATTTAAAACATTCACAAGCCATGATAAAAACATTCCGCAATAGTTTTTTAAATGCAGAGATTGAGATAAAAGACATTTTCAATCATTTAGAGCAGCGAAACCATAGATTGTTTTTTCTTTTTTCTTTTTTAGAGATAATCAAACGAATATATGTATATATAATATATGATTAGATGATCAGGTTGAGTATGTACTAACGTGTGGTTGCAGCAACTCTTGCAGATATTTGGGTAAATAGTCAAGTTGTCAGTAACGTGCAGGCTTTTAACTGTAATCTGCATGTGTGTGTGTGTGTGTGTGTGTGTGTGTAATGTCCTCAGATCCCATCTCGCTGGACGACTGCTGTAAGGATGGCAAGGACAGAGGTCAAGAGTCTCAGGACTGCACGAGTCTGCCGCTCATCTCTGAATCCACAACCTGCAGGTTTGAACCACGACTTCAACAACCACAAGCCGATTTTCTGATATTTATATATCAGTAACCAGACACTTTCTGGTCTCATTGACTTCCATAGTTTATATTTTTTCCTACTATGGAAGACAATGAGACCAGAAACTGTTTGGTTACTGATATTCTTCTAAATATCATTAAATCGGCTGAATGGATTCGAAAACGGTGAAACCCAAATGTTTAACTCTGGGGGTGTTGTAAAATGAGCCTATTTCCAAAAAAAAAAAAAAAAGGTGGAGTATGCCTTTTAAAATATCAGATCAGATCAATGCATGATTGGTAGAAGTGGCTGTAATGGTGAGATCAGCACTGGATCTCAGTGCCAGTCATGTGCTTATCTTGGCCTTCAATGCAACCTGGAGTTTGTCTAAATGAGAAAGTGGTGATGTTTGGATATTTTTGGGTCGGTGGGCTTGCAAAAATGAGACAGTTTCCAAATCCAGGAAATTCCACTGAGGTGAAACTCTAGTCAGACGGAGAAGAGCGAAAGCGACCCGAATAACAGGAAATCTGCAGATTATTTCAGACGCAGAAAAGGGGAAAAACAGAGAAGCGAAAGGAGAAATATTCTGCCTTAAAAGGGGCTTCGGGGAGGAAGATGTCAGGGTGATGGGCTGATTGTGAAAGAGGGTGAAGCAAGAGCGAACGAGACAAACAGCCGTCGGTTTACCGTAAAAACCGGCTCGTGCGTCAGTGCTGGATCCGAACCAGACTCGCTTTAAAGTGCTCTCATTTCATTAGAGTGAATTAAAGGGAAATTTGAGATCCGAACACACTGTAAAAAAACGTTTCCAGTGCACATTAAATCAAGATGCATTTACTTGAGATGCTAAATGACTTTTTATTTTCATTGCGATGGATTTTTCCTTAGATATAAACATGCTTTAGTTCACACAGCTCGAGGTTACTGGTACTGATCAATGGCACTCTCTTAACATATAATCTATCCACAAGTTTCCTACACCCCATGAGGCCTTGCGTCAAAAGTGGGCGCGACTTCCGGTTGGAAGTAAACAAAGCGCGACTTGACATGCTTGACACTCGTTCATTCAACATTTGACAGTCATTCAAGTTATAGCGATCCAGATGTGGGAACACAACCTCAACGAAATTCAAAAGGGTGAAATAACAGCACCTTTACCCTCCGCAGTGTATTATAATAACATTATTAATAATCAATACTCATCAAGGCATGGTGACAGACAGTTGTGCGAGCTGACAAACAATTAAAATATTGTGCTTTGGAGTTTATTCAAAATTATAAATGAATGTGCTGCTTGAATACATTAACTGGCACATTTGGTATTCGGTCAACACAGGCTTTGATCCTGAGTTTAGGTGTAACATCAGTAGCGAACAGCCGATCACATGCCGATAGAGTTTATAGGATATTAAGAATTTAAACAAATGTACACAGGAAGATTCGTCGTCTTTTGGGAGGTGATGGAAACTACAGTCGTTGGCAGGATCACTCTGATTTCGTTTTCGGCTTATGTTCAAAACAATCATCGCGTTTAAGCCACTAAATTAGTTTAGTCCGGTTATACATACAACCGCGAACAGCACATGTTGCCCCTGAGCTCCGTAACGACATCTCTCATAAAGATTTGCGTCTTTAAATAGTAAAATAATTCTCCGAAAAACAGCTAGCCTCTTCGCTAACTAACACACAAAATACCATTTGAATGCTACTTCCGCCGCCTCACCGGAAGTTTCACCCACTTTATTTTTTACAGGAGCCCCCCCCGGAAACCTGTGGATAATATGTTGATTACCAGTGAGCTGAGATGTGTGTGTGTGTGTTGTAGGATAGCTCAGGAACAGTGTTGTGCGACGGTTCTTGACGACAACATCTGCACCATCGGGATCAACATGGCGAAGGACCAGGGAAGCTGCGACAGCCTCTTGTCCACCAGCACATGTGAAACCAAGACGTCCAAGGTGTGTGTGTGATCTCTCGCCGCATGCAGATCAATGCTGGATATGATGATTATGCGTGTTTAAAGATGACACACACTCTCTCTCTCTCTCACACACACACACACACTGCAGCTCACTTAGGCTAATAGACCCAGTGTGTCTTCACATGGTTTTATCATTTAAAATCTTCTTTTTGAGAACTGTTTACTTTATAAAGTGTCTCTGAGATATACGAGACCTGTGTTGATACTCCATATCATGAAAAGGCAAATATTTTCATGTGAAACGTAAGTGTGAGAGTACGTAACGTGTTGGGTCGGTGCACGCGTGTGTGTGAGACTCTCAGATCACTATAAGATGATGAATGTGTTTGAAAGCAGGAACTCGAGAGATCGAGGGGTAAAAATAGTCTTTCTCTCCGCCCTGTTTACACTGAGCAAGAGGGAACTTGCCCAAATCACAAGTGCGGAGGACGTGTGTGTGTGTGTGTGAGAGAGACTGTGAGTGTGTGTGGTGTTATATATCCCTCACAGGCTCTCCGCCAAACCTCAGCATGAAGAATAGAGCCTTTAATAATACACACCTGAGTGTGTTTCAACATTACTTGTAGGAAACATTCATCTCGCCTGTCACTGGGACTAGATCGCGACTGTTAAAGTGCCTGTCAGAATATTGCTCTACTTTATTTATGTGTTTATCACAAACCCGGAGCGTAATTCATCTCCAACCTTTCAAGGCAGGTATTAGATGATCTGATAGCAAGTTTAAGATCTTTAAATCACCAGATGTGTTCGTGTTTCCGCAACGAGTTTTCAGTTCTTCGAAACTTTACTCAAACCGTTTATGGACAAAAGATGCATGTGCATTTGATAATTCAGACAAAAATTCAAATTCTCATCATTTAACACGTTTCTCTCGTACGTCAAAATGACCCAAAGCCCTAAAATGATACTTTTTATTAATTTGTTTATTTTTTATTTAATTTTGATAATATTTTCTATTTTTAATGCAATTTTTCTGGAAGATTTTTTTTTAATTTTATTTACCTTTACATTACTTGATTTGATCAATCAATAAATAAATTAGTAGTAATTTAATCCTTGCATTCTTTCAACTTCAATTCAAAATAACTCACAATTACAAGCATAAGCCTTTTAATTCAGCTCAAAATATCTTACATTGGGTGTCTTTGCTGACCTCTAGTGGAAAAATAATAATATAAGATAATATTTCATGACTCTAGATGGGCTTATATCTCTATATGGAGGAGATGAGCTGTTCTAAGGGGGTCAAATTGACCCGTGAAGGAAGGATTTATTACTTTTTTTTTTAATGAAAGAAACTCTCCTTGAATCCATTAGATGTTTTGTGTGCGTATTCGTGGTTCAAGTGCAATAAAAGTCCTGATGAACACTCAAAAAAAAAAAAAAAAAAAATTGGGTCAAAATAAGCCGGGTCATTTTGACCCGAAACTCGTTATTTTTCTTGAGTGTTCTCAAGTCGCTCTAAAATTACATGACTTTCTTGGAAGTGCAATTTTCACAAAATAGTGACTCAAATTTCAGTCTGTTCCTGTCATATGACTAGAAAACGGTGATTACAGTGCACAACTGCTATCATAATTTTATGCTGTTTTATGTCCTGCTTAATTTTGTAGCTTGAAATAATTTTTGCACTGCAAAAATATGTATTTTTCTTTTTTATATTTTTGTCCTGTTTTCCAGTACAAATATCTGAACATTCACAAATCAAGATAGATTTAATAAAGATATTAAGTCTTGTTGACTAAAAAAAATAAATAATAATAATCAAAATTAAGCGAGCTAATGCTTAAAACAAGAAATATCTGCCAATTTGATCTGAAAAAATAACTTTTGGTCAAGGTTTTTTTTTGCAATGTGAAAAATGAAATATCTCACTTTGCATGTAATGAGTCTATATAATATATTAGTTTCACCTTTTAAGTTCAATTACTGAAATAAATGAACTTTTGCAACATATTCAAATTTTTCGAGTTTCACCTGTATACATTTATATCATTATTATTATTACATGAGGTGTTTATAAATGAAGTAAAAGTTGGTCACTTACGTACATCAGCAGTTCTTCCTCACCCCTGACCCCGTGTGTTTCTCCTCTTCTTCTTCTGCAGATGTGCTGCGAGTGCTGTTTGCTCGGCCGGGCGGCTCAGGAGCGAGGCCTGTCATGTGACCTGACGTTCGCTGTGGGGTACCAGTGCGGTGTGGTGTCCCGGGCCTGCTGTGTGGACCGCCTGCCAAACACACACGCGAAACCCACGCCGGGTGAGAAGAACAAACACCACTCTCATGATGGGAAACAGAGAAACAAACCAATAGAAATCATCATGGTTATGACATCACAACCTTCCTTAAAGAGACAGTGCACCCAAAAAAATTTAAATTCTGTCATCATGTACTCACCCTCAAGCCTGAATGAGTTTCTTTGTCCTGTTGAACACAAAAGAGGGTGTTTTGAAGAATGTGGGCAACCAAACAGTTGCTGACTTTATTTATTTTTCATACTGTGGAAGTCAATGGGGACCAACAACTTTATTTAGCAACTTAATAATCTGAAAACCACGCCCACCTTCTCCATTGACTTTGTATGCCTCCTTGTCATTTCTGACTTATAAAAAAAAAACAGAACAATGTCTGAAAGCTGCTGTGTGACAAGGTGTACAACAAACAAGCTAAACAACCCAGAAATACGTGTTTATAAGCTTTCAACCCCAAAAAACGAGCGTTTAAGGACACGAAAGTGGATACAGGCGAAAAGACGTGAAGCGTCAGCTGGAAAGAATGGGTAATTTGTGGGATCCTGACACTCGTGTGCAGAAAACAGTTTATCACGGGTATATAAAATATCAAAATATAAGTTTATATGTTCGCCTCAGTGGCGTAAGTTAGTTCTCAGAGTAATATGACACGTTGCGCTCGCTCTCAATCGCCTGTCTCCACTTTTGTGTCCTTAAACGCTCGTTTTTTGGGGTCGACAGATTATAAACACGTATTTCTGGGTTGTTTAGCTTGTTTGGTGTATATCTTGCCACACAGAAGCTTTCAGACATTGGTTTGTTTTTGTTATAAGTCAGAAATGACGAGGAGGCATCTTCACACAGTGCAAAGTCAATGGATTTATCAAAACCCCAACCCCTCCCCCGGTGTGGGCGTGGCCTAAATGCACCGTCTGTATAGAGCTGGTAAGTCCCGCCCCTTCCGCTAGCCCCGCTGGACCTCTAGGTTGAAAAATCGTCAATGCAAGTGAATGAGAGAAAATTATTATTTTCTAAACCCGTTTGAATTTTGCAATGAATGTGAACATATGTTGTCTGTGAATTTTTTATGTAATGTTTCGTGTAAAGAATGCAACAATTTTACAATTTACTGCTAGCCAAAGAATCATACAATATGCTGTCAAACTCGTTACATGAGAAATTATATAAAAAAAATTCACAGACAACATATGTTACATTCATGGCACAATTCAAACGGGATTAGAAAATAATAATTTTCTCTCATTCACTTGCATTGACGCTTTTTCAACCTAGAGGTCCACTTGGAGTTTTACGGATGGGCGGGACTTACCAGCTCTATTACAGTCTCACTATAACTGGACTCTGCTGCCCTCTAGTGCCACAGAGGAGCTCTGACTAAAGCTGTAATGCATTAACTAACTGTGTGTGTGTGTTAAAATGACAGATGCACAACCCGATGCATCAAACACTGACGACCGATGCAAAGGTATCTGGAACTATATAAGCCTATAAAGACATTTTTAGAGTTTTTAGAGTAGGCTCATTAACGTTATGTGTGTGTTTGCACTGAAGATGCGGGCTGTGTGAACGGGCTTTGTGTGAACGGCACTTGTGTGTGTTTGGCGGGATACAAGCTGAAGGCGGATAGAAAAACCTGTGAAGGTTAGTATGTGTCCACCCGTAAACTTACACATTTATTCAAGTCACATGAGCAGTCACTGCAAGTCTTAAAGGGATAGTTCACTTTGAAATTAATTTTTGATATGTTTTATCTTACCTCAAGGGCATCCAAGATGTAGGTGTCTTTGTTTCCACAGTATTTTCAATTTTACATTTCCAATACACTGGAGGCTAAGGGGGTCCACCAAAGAGCATGCACAGAGAAGTCCAAATTAAACATGATTTAATGACTCGTAAATCTAAGTACACATTGATGGCCTAAGACACGAAACGAGCGGTTTGTGTGAGAAAATCAACAGTATTTATATCGTTTTTACCTCGTGTAATCCAAGTGATTTGAATCAGTTGTTCAATGTCCAGCTGAACCGAACTGAATCAGTTCAATGTTACGCCGGAATTGATCGCTTGCGTGTGACGTCACTCAAAATTTACACGGAGATTTCGGAAGTTTTACCTTTTACTAAACATATTTAGATATACCGAAATATATCGATATATTTAATAAATACGATATATATTAAATAAATACGATATATCGTCTTCCATTGTGGTTTCCCGTATATCTAAATATGTTTAGTGAAAGGTAAACTTCCGAAATCTCTGTATAAACAAAGAGTGACGTCGGCGCGCAAGCGATCACTTCCAGACCGAAGCGCCCGTGCCGTCAGATCATTTTGTCATGGCTATGATTACAAGAGGTAAAACGATATAAATACTGTTAGTTTTCTCACACAAACCGCTTGTTTCGTGTCTTTGGCCATCAATGTGGATTTACATTTGGACTTCTCTGTGCTGCTCTTTGAGGTGAACCGATTGAGGACCCCCTTAGCCTCCAGTGTATGACTGACAGACAACAACGGTTTGACCAAAAATTGTCAAAATTGAAAATACTGTGGAAACAAAGACACCTACATCTTGGATCCCCTTGAGGTAAGATAAAACACATCAAAAATTAATTTCAAAGTCAACTATCCCTTTAATACACAGATCCCATCTTTTGTCCATATCCGTTTGCATTCACTTCACACAGGACTGGTATCCGATATCTGTGTTTATATTAATTATTTTCGGTGATCTTTTTTCTATGCACATGGTTTTCAATGGCCGTGCTATTAAAATTATTTATAAAATTCATGATTATTTGCCAGGCTCATGAATGTGCTTTATAATTTTCATTTATCTACAGCTCAGATCTAGAAGTGGAATAAAGTCACCAAATATAAAGTTCCCATCTAAATATAAACCCGTGAGCGAGCGCACACAGACACGTCTGCCTCATAATACAACATTACAAATCTTTGTGAATAAATGTGTCGTCCTCGCGTGTGGCGGCTTGAATTCAGAGGAGAATCGGATATGTGTGTGTTTAGACGCAGGTCGGATGTCGGATATGTTGTATGCGAATTAAAACCACATTTGGAAGTGGCTCAGATCGGATGCAAAAAACAAACAACAAACTCGGATCTGTGTCAGATGTGTGTAAACGCAGCCTGTGTGTCTCGACAGACATCAACGAGTGTTTGTTGGGCGCTCACCAGTGCCGTCCGGGCGAACGCTGCATCAACACACTCGGCTCGTACCGGTGTCAGAGAGAGGTCAGCTGCGGGACGGGCTACGAGCTCACCGACTCCAACCAGTGCGAAGGTCAGACACACACACACTCAGTACACACCAATCAGTGCAAAGATCAGACACACACACACAGAACACACTGAGCAGTATGAAGGTCAGACACACACACACACACACACACTCAGAACATACTAGAGCCACAGCATTCAAAAACTCTACATTTATATATAAATATATATATATTTTTCATTATTAATACTGAATAAAAATACAAAAAAATAAAAATATTAATATATATTACTTATTTGATTTGATTATCGCAGCCATAATGGCGATCTTGATTTGGATGAATTGTGCAGCCCTATAACCCACATGTGACTCGTCCCCTTAATAATAATAATCAATAAATAAACAAAGATACAATGTGTGTGTGTGCTTTTTCAGACATTGATGAGTGTGAGACGGGCACTCACAACTGCGGAGCCGAGATGCTGTGCCAGAACTCAGTCGGGTCTTTCCGCTGCCGGCCCAGAATGCAGTGCGGCGAGGGGTTCATTCAGGACGCTCTCGGCAGCTGCATCGGTGAGAACGTTTCTGTGTATGTGTGACATATATAAACGAGTGTGTAAGAGCCTGTTACGCTCTCTAACGCTGTGTGTGTTCTTGTGTGTGACAGATATAAACGAGTGTCTGAGTGTGACGGGCCCGTGTCCGGCGGGTCACATGTGCTTTAACACCGTCGGCTCCTTCACCTGCCAGAGACAGTCTGTGAACTGTGGTCGCGGATACCATCTGAACGCACAGGGAACTCGCTGCGTCGGTAAACACACACACACACACGACATCGCATGTAAACATTAGAAAACTAAACGTTAGAAAAATATTTTGGGGAAAAATATATAGCAATATACCGGTGCAACTTTTAATTAGTATAATTAAATTAATTAGTAGTGTATATTTTAATTAGTCTCATAAATAATATAATAACACCCAAATCAAAAGGAAAAATAAATGAATAATATAATAAATAACATAATCAAAATAATTATTCTATATGTAATTTTATTATATAGCACACAATGTGTCACTTATATTATAATTAGTCTTCAGTGAACAAAATAAAATATCAAATAATAAAAATGCTGGAAATCTAAGATTATAATATATCAAAAAATAATATGTATATAGAATATTTATTTTGATTATATTATTAATTATATTACTTAGCACAAAATGTGTCACTAGTAAA
Source organism: Pimephales promelas (assembly GCF_016745375.1). The sequence goes on from NW_024121521.1 coordinate 4,400,930, forward strand.
AAAAATGAATATCAAATAATAAAAATGCTGGAAAATCTCTAAGACTTCAAAAGAAAGAAAACACTAATTAATCTATATAAAAACTATATATATACAGTATATACTACAAAGTACATATATTATGTTTGTGTAATTTTAATATAATTATATACATTTATAATGAATATAATTTAATATACAGTATATGTATACACAGAATTCTTAAAGGTATAATTAATGTTATAAGTGAACTTTATAAGTGACTAAAAAAAAAAAATAATAATAAAAAAAGAAATCTTCTTATTTGAGAAAAAATCCAAGCTCTCAGTTTCACCCAAAAAATCAATAAATAATATAACAAAAAATCTATATAAATATATTTAACTCGTCTCTCAGGAAATGCAAAACATTATGGAAATAAAATGGGTTATGAATGGCATATTTTGCTAGGTCTGAGAGTTTCCACTGATTAAGTGAGTCTGTCTCTTTAAGAGAATATGAATATGAGCTCTGATGATGACTCTTGCCTCAGATATCGACGAGTGTGCGGGTCCTGATAACTCCTGTGACGGTCATGGCTGTATTAATCTGTTGGGCTCGTACCGATGCGAGTGCAGGTCCGGCTTCGTCTTCAATAGCATTACCAGATCCTGTGAAGGTCAGTGGTTAAGAGGTCAAAGGTCGTAGGTTCAAATTTTAATAATCATTTTATATAAAACAATTGTTATTACACAATTGTATAAACAATGTAATTATATATAATTAACAAATAATTAACTTAAATAATTAACAAAATATTAATTAAATAATGTAATTATATATATATATATATATATATAATTTAATTATATTAATTATAATATAATTATTAATGATAAGTATTATAATTGTTTAAAATATGTCAAGTATATATGCATATATATGTATTTGAAATATTTTAAAGAATTATATATATATATACACAATTAAATATATTTATTATTAAATATAATTAAATATTATATTAATTTAATTATATATTTTTTTATTAAATTATACTCATTATAATTTGTAATTATTCAAAATATTTATATAGTATATATAGTATATATTATAGTATATATATATTTAATTTTATTTAAATCATTAAAATATAATACATTTTTATATTTTATTTATACATAATTATTTATTAAATTAAAGAACATATTATTTAATTTTAGAAAATTAAAAATTAAATTTAACATTCATTAATTTGTATAATATAATTATTTTAATTAATAATTATTTGCTATATATATATATATATATATATATATATATATAGCATTAGCATTATTATTTTAATGCACCTTTTGCTTGACCCCTGTTGATCTAAATGCCGTATTCCTTTCTCCTAAACATCAGACATCAACGAATGCAGGAACTATCCGGGCCGACTCTGTGCACACAAGTGTGAAAACATCCTGGGCTCCTACAAGTGCAGCTGCACCACCGGCTTCAAGCTGGCCAGCGACGCCAGGAACTGCGATGGTACCGCAAAACCCTTGAGCTACAGGCCCGCTCACACCAAGGACAATAACGATAAAGTCATCCTAAAATTCGTTCCCGATATTAAAGAGTAGCAGAGTCACACCACGCCTATAACGATAACGATATCGTTGGGATCACTTTTGGAACGTTTTTTTTCCAGCTGTTGAACGATAAACACTGACAGCCAATCAGAATCCATTCTAATTAACGGGCTCGTGCATTTAAAAAGGAGAAGTTAATCACCGAGGTCCAGATAAATCCACCATTGTTTAACAAGTCAAGCCACTTTTCAAGAACATGAAAAACAATCATCCCTCTGAATAAACGGTTTAAGTTTTCCCTCAGGTTTCCAGCTCTCGTTTCAACAACATTGTCTTGATTCCTTCGAAGTTGCGGTGAAAAAGACTGTGTTGTTTTTATTCCACTATATTAACTACGTTAGCTACAGTAAATTCACTGTTAGATTATTAGCTGGATTACACGCTTCACTCATGCTGAGGACATCTGCTGGTTAAAGCCATGTAAACACAACAAAAACATGTGCAATGACGTTGTACACACTTCAAAACCGCAGCGCGCGAGCATCGAATAAACAGCCCGTTATCGTTCGTCAAGTGTGGACGCAAATATAGTTACCGTTCTTGGTGTGACCGGGCCTTAGTAATCAGCTCAGTCAGCCTTGGTTCATTCCCTGTCCTGTTGTTTACTTGCAGACCTCGATGAGTGCGAGAGCGCCCCCTGCAGTCAGGAGTGCGCCAATGTTTACGGGTCCTATCAGTGTTACTGTCGCCGTGGTTACCAGCTGAGTGATGTGGACGGGATCACCTGTGAAGGTGAGTGTCTGAGACTGTCCCTGCGTCTCATTGTCCACTCTATGCATCCTAAACAGTGTGTGAGATTAGAAAAAGTGTGTCCCAAAGCATATATGTTGAAACGATCTACTATTCCCGGTGGATTTTCAAAGTGTGGATCCGTGTTCACTATAAAGGCTAATATTACCCACAATCCATTTTGCTTTGGAGGAGGAACTACAAACAGGAGGAGGATTTCAAGTTTACAGTGACAGGATGATTGACAGGCCAGTTTACTGCGACAAGATGATTGACAGGACGATTTACAGTGACAAGATGATTGACAGGCCAGTTTACGGTGACAGGATGATTGACAGGCCAGTTTACGGTGACAGGATGATTGACAGGCCAGTTTACGGTGACAGGATGATTGACAGGCCAGTTTACGGTGACAGGATGATTGACAGGCCAGTTTACAGTGACAGGATGATTGACAGGACGATTTACAGTGACAGGATGATTGACAGGACGATTTACAGTGACAAGATGATTGACAGGACGATCTACAGTGAAAAGATGATTGACAGGACGATTTACAGTGACAAGATGATTGACAGGACGATCTACAGTGAAAAGATGATTGACAGGACGATTTACAGTGAAAAGATGATTGACAGGACGATTTACAGTGAAAAGATGATTGACAGGACGATTTACAGTGAAAAGATGATTGACAGGCCAGTTTATGGTGATAGGATGATTGACAGGCCAGTTAATGGTGACAAGATGATTGACAGGCCAGTTTACGGTGACAAGATGATTGACAGGCCAGTTAACGGTGACAAGATGATTGACAGGCCAGTTTACGGTGACAAGATGATTGACAGGCCAGTTTATGGTGACAAGATGATTGACAGGCCAGTTTATGGTGACAGGATGATTGACAGGCCAGGGCTCGTGTTTGCTGTCCCACTCCATCATTCACACAGTGTGTTTTGGTCTCCAGACATCGACGAGTGTGCGCTGCCCACCGGGGGACACATCTGCTCTTACCGATGCTACAACACACCAGGAAGCTTTCACTGCACGTGTCCCGCCACCGGATACACACTCGCTCCCAACGGACGCAGCTGCCAGGGTCAGGAACACACTCTTATCAGGATCACAGTGTTCATATACTGTCACACAACACAGGAATCAGTAACACTTTACAACAGGGTTCATTAGTTTACATTAGATAATGTATTAACTAACATGAACTAACCATACATTTGTTACAGTAATTATTCATCTTAGTTAATAAAAATTCATGTTAGTTCCACGGTGCATTAACTAATGATAACAAATACAACCTTTGATTTAAATAATGGATTAGTAAATGTTGAAATTAACATGAATAAAGATTAATAAATGCTGTAAAAGTATTGTTCATTCTTAGTTAGTGTTAACTAATGAAGTTAACTAGGGTTATTATACAAATTACATAATAAATAAATAAACATTAAATTATAATATTAAATAAATAATAATATTAAAGATGTATTTATTATAAATAATATTGAATAAGTAACAAATCATAATAATTAATTAAATTCTATTTTATATATATTTATATGATATATAAATGTTAATTTAAATGTTCTTCAATAAAATAAATATAATTATATATTATTTAAATATTATATTTTATTTAATTAATATTAAAAAATACACTTTTATATGCTTATTTTTTTCAGTTTTAGTAACCGAGTGTCATTGGTCACAATTCATAAGAAATTGGTCAAAACCATCAATTTCACAAATAACGTGCATAATTTGTCATATTACACCGTGGCAAAAGCCCTTAAAGTGACAGTTCACCCAAAAATTATAATTCTGCCCTCATGTCGTTCCAAACCTCCAAAGATCTTCAGAAAACAAATGAAGATATTTTTGATGAAATCTGAGAGATTTCTGTTTCTCCATTGATAAGCAACTACCACTTTAATGCTTCAATAATGTTATAAAGTGATCGTAAAACTAATCCAAATGTATTGCGTGGATTCTGATGAGACACAATCCGCTTTACATGATGAATGACAATCAGGGTGAGTATTTAATGACAGAAGTTTCATTTTTGGGTGAACTATCCCTGGCTTTAAACATGGTCAAATCACTGTAAATAAAGTGCTTTATTTAAACATAATCATCGAGACCAACACTAATATTGATGTTCCCGAGCAGATATCGATGAGTGTGTGACCGGGACTCACGCCTGCACAGAATCCCAGAGCTGCTTCAACATCCAGGGTGGATATAAATGCCTGAGCTTCGACTGTCCGGCAAACTACAGGCGCTCGGGAGACACGTGAGTGACAACCAGAACAACTCTGACCAGTTTACAACAGAAAAAGGACTTTAAACAAATGCACAAATGCAGCGGTGGAGCTCGATTTGATGCTGTAGGAATTTAATCCAATATTGAATTTCCATTAACTTAAATATTTGTCATATCTAAGGGTCGGTTTCCAAATCTTTTTAAAAATGTAACCTTTCCACTGAAAAATGAATATATATAAAGGAAAAATTAATATATATAAAAAGTATAGTTTTATTTTATTTATGACTATTTAAATTTATTTGAAGTATAATTATTTAAAAACTAATATGTAAATATATATATCAAATTAATTATATCAATTAAATAGGATCAATAACTAACAAAAGGTTGTTAAAGGTAATAACTAACAAAAGGTAGTTAACTAACAAAAGGTTGTATATATTTGTATATTTATATTTGACAGCACTCAAACTTGTACTTTTTTTAAATGTAAAAAAACCCCTATAAATATATATATATAATTTAATTTAAATAATTAAAAATTTTCACTGAACATGGACACATAAAAATATAATACAAAATATACATATTTTTGATTTATAAATATATAAATATATTTGTCAAGAAACAAAATGACAAATAAATAAATAATACTAAATTATGCAAGTATTAGTGCATATATATCTTGAAGGAGTTGATGTACAGCTCAGATGTCGCTGGAAGGCATGAATATCTGCTGATCACACTGTGCATGAGCGCAATGCATGAACTGTGCACAACGTTTCATTAATACCATTAATATCATTAATATCCCCCACCGATAAGAGCGCAACAGTTCCGGAAGTATTTTTTCACATTAATTTTCTTCCCCAAAAAAACGTTTCAATGCAAATTGAACCATGCCGACTTGACCCAAGATGCATCGCGATATTTAAAGGGGTCGTTCAGGATTTTTAACATCGGGCCTCATTTCCACTACCAAGGGTAGTTTGATTTTTGATTTCTATCTAACATTATTCTCTCTACAGACATTTCTATCGATAGTCTGGTGTTATAATGTGCTTTTGGTGAACTGTGGAGAGGGTAAAACTGTTTTTAATGGCCAGCTAGCAGTTACCGTTGACTCGCACTAGCCTAGCACCGGCGAACTATCCAACTGGACCGACTGGATGAACATTTTTGAAACCTCTCTCCACTGATAAATAGACACAGGCTAATGTGGAAATGAGCCCCCCTTTAAGCGTCTCTGTGTAGAAAAGAGCTGGGATTTTTTCCTTCCGGCTGTTGCGCTCTGTTAAAGTTGTGTCGGTCTGTGCACTCTAAAAAAAATGCTGGGTTGTTTCAACCCAACTTTGGGTCAGATATGGACAAACAAACCCAAGCGTTGGGTTAAAATTTATTAATTACATTTTTACCCCGAAGTTTGGGTTTGTCCACATTTGACCGAAAATTGGGTTAAATTTAAATAAATAAAAAATTGGGTTAAAACAACCCAGCGTTTTTTAGAGTGTGATGTCACTGTGAATGCTCCTCCCCCCTCAAACAAACCCCTCCCCCTAAAATCACACTCCTCCGCATGTCGTGCACCGTTCTAACCCCTCTTTCTCTTCTCTCTTCTCCCACGTGTTTCTCCCCTTCGCAGTCGCTGTGAGCGCTTGCCTTGTAATCTGACTAGCGAGTGCCTGGCCTTGCCTGTGAGAATTACCTACTACCACCTGACATTCCCCACCAAAATCCCCATTCCCACCAACATCTTCCGCATGGGCCCGTCCAACTCGGCGCTCGGGGACGACATCGAGGTGGCCATCGTGGACGGGAACCAGGGAGGCTTCTTCTCGGCCAAACGCGTGGATCACGGGGGCGTGTTGGTGGTTCAGAAACCCATCACGCTTCCTCAGGACTTTGAAATCTCTCTGGAGATGAAACTGAGGCGATTCGGACACCTTAGCGTTTACCTCTTCAAGATACGCTTGTTTGTAACCCCCGACGAGCCGAGCAACGCCATCACTGAATGAAACCAGTGTTTTATTAGCGCAGAGCTTCATTAAAGGTGCAGTGTGTAATATTTAGGAGGATCTGTTGACAGAAATGCAATATCATATACATAAAGTGGTGTATAAAGAGCTTACTTAATGAAGCGGTATGTGTTTATTAGCTTAGAATGAGTCGTTTCTCTCTACATACACCGCAGGTCCCTTATTGACATGTTTCTACGGTGGCCCTGAAAGGACAAAGGCATTTCGTCTCTATGTTGTTCTTCATGTAAAGTAGCTATAGCTAAAGTCGGCCAATAAAACATTGACACAATGATGAACAAACTTACAATAATATTCCAAATAACATTGTTTTACTGAATTATCAAGTAAACCAAATTTCTTATACTTTATCTTTGTTGTTTAACTGGCTACTCTGTGCTTCACTTCCTGTCGGCCACTGTAACTTCTGTTGGGTTCAATTCACAACCTCACCACTAGATGCCGCTAAATATTACACACTGCACCTTTAAAGTAGACGCTCCGATGCGCCTCTGGTATCTTGTCTAATGTTGCCTTCAAGTCCTTCTGGAAAACCTCCCCTATTTTAATTACAATGTGATTAAGTGTTTTTAATTAAAATATTATAGTATATAAATAATATTAAGATAACACTGATACTGATTTGCCTTCACTTCGAATTGACCATTCGCTAAGCTCCGTCCCCACTTGGTTACTGTTGCTAACTCAGACATGCTTTGCAGAACATTCAAAAACAATAAACTGGAGAGTTACGTGATGAATACATCATAAAAAGAGCTGAACATTACATTGCATAACATATGTGCGCATAAAATGGTAAAAAATGCACAAAAAATATTTTCAGTGAGGAAAATATGCACATAACATGCTAGAAAAATTGCAATGAATTAAAACTATTAATTTGCAGTAAAATATGTACATAAAAGGGTTAAAAATGTCACCAATTAAAAACGTATTTGCAGTCAAATATGCACATAAACTGGTAAATAGTTCACAAATTAAAATGTATTTGAAGTAAAATATGCACAAACTGGTGAAAAATAACAATAAATTTTTTTTTTAAATGTGCTTATGCACATAAAGTGGTAAAATAAAATGCATTTGCAGTAAAATAAGCACATAAAGTGGTAACAAATCACAATTTTTTTTATATATAAAAATATGCACATAAATGGTAAAAATGATTACTGAAATGAAGTGACATATTATGACAGTCAAGAATACATGTGCTGTGTTACAGTGCAGCATATAATCAGTTAAAAAGGCTTGTCTGGTAATATGCTGCACAGTAACAGGTAAGGTTTGTTCATTACGTTTAGGTAAAGGACACTTTGTTGTGGCGTTCACAAGCACTCAGAAATATGATCAACAACCCATGAAGACTCGAAGGCAACATTATACTGCAGAAAGCAAAGTTCCTCGGGTGTCTAATGGGAATATATTACCTGACATTATGTTCTTCATGTATCAAAACTGCTGTTCATTATGTACTCTAGTGTATATGAAACTACTTTCAAACTGTGATCAGATCAAACTGAGACTTGAATCAAACGCCTGTATGTTATAGGCCACTAGATGGCGCTGTTAGGCAAAGCAAATCACAACTGGTGTCAAAATCATTTTTATTATTATATTCTATTATTTTTAGTCTATTCTTTTCTAATAAAATTGAACGTACTTTAGGATTCTTGCATTTTATTTAAAAAATATATGTTTGGCTTTAAATAGTTTTTTTAATGATACAGTGGAGAGATGAAATGGAAAGTGGGAACGGCGGTTGGAAAATTACCACACACGTCATGTGCACTAGCCACCCTGACGCGATTTTATTAACATTTAATTAGTCATGTAGGAAGCATCCATTAATCATTGAAGTGGTTAGATGGATAATTAGCCAGGCATTTGAACCCTTTAGCCTGTATTTAAAGGATATATTAGCCGCTAATCCACCAACATTCACCCAGAAACAGACGGAGCGATCTGATGACGTCGATCTTTGAACTGAGGAGATATCTGAAAGATGCTAATGGCTAGTCAGGGTAAATTTGTTAGCTATTAAAACACCATTTGCATTAGGCTACTTAATATAAAATAAAAATTCAGCTAGTTGACCAGACAACATTTCTCATTGTCCTTTGGCTTAAGCTGAAGTATTAAAAAATACAACAAAATAAACTTGATAAAAACTATATAGACCTATTTAAAAAAAACAAAAAAACGGAAAAAATTTCCATATATGTAATGACATTATATAGATCAGTGACAAAAACACAAAATTAGGCTACTATTTTTTTTAAATAAATAATAAAAAGACTGAAATAACTGAAAATATAAAACATAATTCAAAATATTAATAAAACACTATAGGCTTAATATCAGTGATATGTAATCAATGAGAATGTTAACGTCTGCCTGCTAGGTAAAACATGCTAAAATAATCAACTAAACAATTTACATGAATGTTTGTGCTCAAAATGATACTAAAATGCTAAATAATACTCGTAATTGGGGATAAACAAAACATTTGAAAAGTAAAGTAAACAAAAGTTGTCAAACAGTATTTACAGGTTGTGAAAAAAATGATTCGATTCAGTTTTATTTTTAATGTTCTCATTTTGTTTTATTTTTGTAATTTTATATTTAAATTTTTGTAAAGTCATACTGATCTGTTTTGATCTGTTTGCGATGGTTAACATTTGGGAACATTAGGGTTGGGAAACCATCTCTACAACACTTGCAATAATCGAGGAATTCCTTAGCAACCACCTAAAATATAATAAGAACCATTGAGCAACACCCTAGCAACCATCTAAAACACCCTAGGAACATTCTAGCAACACCGTAGCAACCATCTACATCACCCTAGCAAAAGAACAATGCCATTGTCACTGTGTGTATCACCTAAGCCAGATTCAATCACAACAGACTGGGCCACTTGACCAATCAGAGCAGAGTAGACCAATCACAACATGGGTCACCTGGCCAATCAGAGCAGAGTAAACCAATCACAACAGACTGGGCCATCTGACCAATCAGAGCAGAGTAGACCAATCACAACATGGGTCACCTGGCCAATCAGAGCAGAGTAAACCAATCACAACAGACTGGGCCATCTGACCAATCAGAGCAGAGTAGGTTCTTGGAAACGAGTGGTTTAGAGAAACTGAATCCTTTATAGATTAAAAAAGGGGATACTGCAGTGTAGATTATAAGAAAATGAGTGTAGCCCTGTTGTTGAAGAAATGAGTAGCTATACAGCAGTACAGGGCCACTATAAAGGTCCCTCACACCGCTAGGTGGCATCTCGATGGGTTTTCTTCTCCCCCCTATCACACACACACACTTTCTGACAGTGAATTATGGGATTCTGGGCTTTGGACAGTGGTCTGAACAATTTGTGGTGAAGCTACATCGCCGCCGTGCACCGAGAAACGATGGGCCGCAGTGTTTGTGTTGGTGCGCTATCAAGACACTGACTATAAATAATAATTACCAGAGAGAAAAAGAGAACTTTTGCTTGACCAGAAACACGGCCTGTCCAAAAGCCATGTTTTTCCCCTCAAGTCACACATGGGGATTTAGCGTTTCTGCTCACGTGAGCGCGCGATGGATTCCCCCCAGCGGCGTTCGCCACAATGTTAGCTTTGATGTTATTTGTGCCGCTTGCCCCTCGTTCTCCATCTTTCTCGCTCGGCATGTCGTGCACAAGTTAGGTATTATAAAGCAGGAGAACATTTTGTGGCTTTGGCTCAGGCCTAAGCAAAACGTGGACCCACCCGCTAATTGCTAATTACAGATCCGTGCCCAGCGGTGGCTCGACTGCTCTGTCAGGGGCTTCTCCCCTCTCGCTGTACAAACGCCCGTAACCCGATCCGAGCTTTGGGGTTTCACTGCAACTCCTGCATCCGATCAAAGCGCTCAGAGACGGTGTCTGCGAACTTCACTAGAGCTGTCCACTTTAAAGTCACCATGACTTTACCTCTGTGCAGATAAAACATTGTCTAATTATTCTGGTAAAAAAAATTCTGTATTATAAATTTAAGGTCACCTGTTAAGGTCAATTTGTAAATAAAGACTACACGCCTGCTCTCATGTATATTCAAACGTGCATTCATATACAGGGGAAACTTGGAAAAATTAGAATATGGTGCAAAAGTTCATTTATTTCAGTAATTGAACTTAAAAGGTGAAACTAATATATTATATAGACTCATTACATGCAAAGTGAGATATTTCAAGCCTTTATTTGTTATAATTTTGATGATTGAGGCTTTAAAGTTATGAAAACCTTTGAATTTGGGGTTTTCATACCGTTAAGAAATGTCTCAATTATCTCACTTTGCATGTAATGAGTCTATATAATATATTAGTTTCACCTTTTAGGTTGAATGGCAGATTAAAAATGTTAGTTTTTTAATGTTTTGTCTAAACTTAAAACCACCCAAATTATTACTATTAAATTTGAAAATATATTCTGTCGAAATACGTAATAGTAATTTTAGTGTTTTAATTATATAATATTTTGTCTAAACAAATTAAAATAATTAGAATTTTCTTTTAGACAAACTATCACAAAAGTGTAATATTTGCAATTATTTTAAATGTTCGAGACTTTACAAAATGAGAATGTACAGAATGAATAATCGTTTTTGCTCAAAATTGTATTTAAATGATTAGTTTCTTTAATAATGTATAGCTTTATAGACTTTAAGTGAGCAATTGATGATGGTAAATGAGATTAGGTATGATAAAATATATATTCAATATAGAATAAATAAAAAAAAAAAATGCAAAGAGATTTAACAATTTAATCTCATTACTGCCAAGGACAAACAATTAACACGATCTCATTAGTGATGCAAAGCCTGCTCTTGATTACGCAAACGCAGCGTCAAATAAAGTTCAAACAGCTCCCTTGTACATTTCCTATTAAAAGATAGATAATATATATGTAAAGTTAAATTCCACATGAGATTTTGGGATGCCGGACTGGGAATGCTCCGCTAAACCAAACATTTTTCTGGAAAAAGTTTTATATCAATGTCACAACTTAAAAAACCCATGAGTGGCTAACAGGAAACTCGACCGCCGATTCTCCTGTGGTGTGAGTTTTGGCCTCTCCTCGTTTTCTGTTCTGATTCTTTACCCCCCAAATCCTGATTGTTTGTGTTATGAGCTCCATATTAAGAATGGCCAGTGTGTTTGTGCAAATAATATTTATGTAGTAAAGGTTTCGCCCGCCCGCTGGGTGCTTGGTTCTGTGGTGGGTTCTGCTGGAAGCCGTCCACTTGTTGGAGAGCCTCAACTAAAGACAGATTATTTTACCCAGTCATCACCAGAGATCACGGCCTGTTTGCTCAAGTCATCTCACAATGGGCTCAACTGTGTCTGGAGCGCTTTAGCTTTAGCATGTCGTCATCGACGGGGAAACCGAATCCTGCATCATTACTATGCATTCCTCTGGCAGATCCCAGAAGACACAATTAAATTTGCACGTTTTTACGTTCGCATGAGGGTTTCTCAGGCAATTAGAAAAAGGAATATTTCGCAAAACTGCGAACAATGGAAACCGTTTTTTTTTTTTTTTTGCATTTACAGCTCATCTGACGTCGATCAAAAGTCGATCATTCTTTTTCATTGGACAGAAGACGAGAGAGAGAGTTCATTAAACTCATACTTTAAAAATTTGAATATGGTGCAAAAGTTCATTTATTTCAGTAATTGAACTTAAAAGGTGAAACTAATATATTATATAGACTCATTACATGCAAAGTGAGATATTTCAAGCCTTTATTTGTTATAGTTGTGATGATTATGGCTTACAGATATGAAAACCCCAAATTCAAAATTAGAATATTGTGAAAAGGTTATCTGTAAGTCATAATCATCAAAATTATAACAAATAAAGGCTTGAAATATCTCACTCTGCATGTAATGAGTCTATATAATATATAGTTTCACCTTTTAGTCGCATACAGTAACATCGATTAATGGAAACGGCGTCATTTCGCAATAGTTTTTTAGCGAAATTTAGAAAATATAATCGCAAAAGTTTTGTATTAACTTTATTTGACTTCCTCCAGCAGGCCGAGGGTGGACCGTGCAGATTTTATACGGTGTGTGAAGTCCTGCCAGCCCAATGACATCTCCTGCGTGCTCGACCCCATCTTGTCCACTTCACACACGGCCATCTCGCTTCCCACCTTCAGAGAATTCAACAAGCCAGAAGGTACCAGCCATGAAAATTAATTGGATAATTTTTTTGTTGAAATAAATTCATCCAAAACAATTTTTTTAGAATTTTTTTTTTTTTAATTATTGTATAATTTTAATCTAAAATGTTCTAAAATCTAAAAATCTAGTTGGTTAAACTGTCAATCTTTAAAGTGAACTTGAGATTTACGAATATATTCCAGTTCGATTCCCGAATTTAAAGTTGAATTGAGATAGCAAACCGGATGAGGATTAAAACGTGTCTATAAATTATAAGCAGAATTAAAATGAACTGGAAGTCAAGAGAAAATTTATTTTGTAATTGCGTAACTAAGTTTGTCAAGACAAACTTTAAATGTCTAAACGTTTTGAAAACAACTTGACAGAACGAAAGACAGGAATAACGATAGATCGAACAAAAGAATGAACTAACGAATGCAAGGTAGAGCAAACGAACGAACGATAGGTTGAACGAACAGAAGGTAGAACGAATGAACAAATGAACGATAGAACGAACAATAGATAGAATGATAGCCAACCGACTTAACGAATGATATAGAACGACTGAACAAACGATAGATAGAACGATATAGACAGACAGAATAAATGACAGACAGAGCGATAGATAGACATAACAAAAGCCAATTCTTCAATTCTGAACACGTCACAGCACCACGCTCTAAAAAAGATTTTTCCAAGTTTTCCAAGTTTTTCTGAATTAACGAGTTAATTAATTTTTAATGAGAAAAAAAATTTGCTCTGATTTTCTGAATTAATGAGTTAATTTTTCATGGGAAATTATTTTTTTTGCTGTTTTTCTGAATCAATGAGTTAATTTTTCATGAGAAATTTTTTTTTTGCTGTTTTTCTGAATTAATGAGTTAATTTTTCATGAGAATTTTTTTTGCTGTTTTTCTGAATTAATGAGTTAATTTTTCGTGAGAAAAAAAGTTTTTGCTAAAAAAAATAAAAAAATTCCATGAAAAATTAACTCGTTAATTCAGAAAAACAGAGCAAAAAAAATTTCCATGAAAAATTAACTCGTTAATTCAGAAAACAGAGCAAAAACTTTTTTCTCATGAAAAATTAACTCATTAATTCAGAAAAACAGAGCAAAAAAAATTTCCATGAAAAATTAACTCGTTAATTCACAAAAGCAGAGCAAAAACTTTTTTCTCATGAAAAATTAACTCATTAATTCAGAAAAACAGAGTAGATTTTTTTCTTCAAGTGAATGCAATACGCCTCCGTATAAAACAAAGTTGATTTTTTTACAGGGAAATACTATTTCAGTTTTTCAACTTCAAAATTTCCACATGTAATTCAGTGTGTCACTTGCCGTCTCTTTGCAATTGTTTGAGAAATTTGCTAGCAATTTCTGAGTGAAAATTATATCTAAATCAAATTTTACAGACACAAGTGTCTTCTACTGAAAATCTATGTTCCCCTCCCACAGAAATCGTTTTCCTGCGATCCTCGACACCTTCTCCCCTTCCTCACATGGACTCCCCGGAAATCATCTACGACATCCTGGAAGGAAACGTCCAGAACTCCTTCGACATCATCAAGCGTCTGGATCATGGGATGATCGTGGGTGAGTGTCACTGTGGCATGTGACTAACAATGCCAGCGGACCACAGACCGAGCCCTGAGGCATTCCTGTCTGGAAATCACATTTGCATCAAGTGGTTTTCTGACCTAATTTCCCATTACGAAAGATTCTCTTGTTTTTTTTCGTTCTTTAAACAAACCAAATGCATATGTGTATCTTTGCGGGAGTAGACGGGGAAGCATGAATCTACTCGGAGAGGCTTATTCAGTCTAACTCGTTCCGACAGTGTGATTCCTATCTGATGATAGGCCTGAAGAGTCGAAGGCATCGTTTGTGGCCGTTTGAAGACGCTCGTCCATGTGTTGTTCATCCCGAGCCCATGTTTTTCCTTCGCTATAAGCATGTGGCCTTGTTTCCCACTTTTGTGGCACGACCGACTTTAATGTGCTCTCTGTCTACTCACTGTTTTTCCAGGACACTTTGAAAAGCTCACAAAGAGGTTTTTTGGTGTCCAGACGGTTATTGTTGGTGTGCTTTCACACAAAGGTTATTGGGAAGGGCAACCATTCTGAGTTTATAGAAATGTGGGTGAGACTGATGAGAAACATACTCTTTTGACAACCCTTGAAGCAATATTAAAATGAAATTCATTCATAGATTATATGAGATGGGGTGAAATGTCTAAAACGCTCCACAAAATCAGCGGCTATGAACTTTAAAACTAATTCATGTCAAGACAAGTTATTTTACTGCCATTCAACCATGCATTTTCATGAAGAAAAAAAATGTTTTGTTTTTCAACAAAACTTTTGAACTTGACAGAACAGACAGGGATAGCGATATATTGAACGATATAGATAGATAGATAGATAGATAGATAGATAGATAGATAGATAGATAGATAGATAGATAGATAGACAGACAGACAGACGGACAGACGGATAGATAGATAGATAGATAGATAGATAGATAGATAGATAGATAGATAGATAGATAGATAGATAGATAGATAGATAGATAGATAGAAAGATAGAAAGATAGATAGATAGATGGATAGACGGACGGACGGACGGACGGACGGACGGACAGACGGACAGACGGACAGACGGACAGACAGACAGACAGATAGATAGATAGATAGATAGATAGATAGATAGATAGATAGATAGATGACACAGACAGAACAGAACGATGGGTAAAATGAACGAATGAATGATTAGTAGAACAAGTAGATCCAACAAATGATGAGACTGATGAGAAACATACTCTTTTGACAACCCTTGAAGCAATATTAAAATGAAATTCATTCATAGATTATATGAGATGGGGTGAAATGTCTAAAACGCTCCACAAAATCAGCGGCTATGAACTTTAAAACTAAATAAAATCAAGACAAGTTATTTTACTGCCATTCAACCATGCATTTTCATGAAGAAAAAAAAAAACATTTCTGTTTGTTTTTCTCCAGGACTTGATGTCTCTGGTTTGTGCTTTCATTATATAACAGACTCTACAATATTTAGCATGCCTTGCACCATCAAATCAGATTTACATTTTTAATGTGGTCGATCAATTATTTTTATACTTCCAGAACCCATTACTTCTAAGTCTGGTGCATTGCATTCATAAATATATAAAACAAATCTAGTTTTTGTTTGTTTTCAAGCAAAAATCTTTATTTAATTTACTACACAATGGCGCCTGACCATGAAAGATCAGTGTGACCGAGATGAAACGCATTATAATGAAACCCCGAAGAGTGTAATTGCCCGTCTTTTGTGTGCGAAGACGTCATGGGTAGTTTCCCCTCCTAGCCGAGAGAATAGACTTCCTAAATCACCATAACACAAAAGAGCCACAAACAACTGGCACCGATGCCGACGGCAGACACTCGTGGTCGTGTGGATTCCTGACGTCATGACGTCTGTATGTGTGTGTCTGGTCTGGTTCGAGTGGGTGCCACATGAAAGCGTTTCCTAAACTAAAATGCAAAGAGCCACCTCTTTCTAACGGTCCTCTCGTGTCGTGACCAGAAGCTCCTCGAGCTAAACTGGTCCTAGAGATGGACGTGGCATGAGTCAGTGTTGGAGAACAGCTGGCGTGGATAAATCAGGGACACGTCCCGTTTCCCTCGGGCCTTGGATTACAATGAAGGAGCTTGATGTGATTTAAGAGACATGTCACTGTTAAAACAATATTTGTTGATGCTGTGGTGTGTTGTATGAATCTATTAACCTCAACTATTAACATGTCATCACAATCCGTGGCCTAAAAGCTTGTAGATATGAAGAGTTCAGATGCAAAAGCCTCTAAATGCCATTTGAAATTTTCTTCTTGAATGATGATTTTTATCAAACTTGTATATTTAAGTTCAGTAATTTCACTTAAATAACAATTAATAGGTAATTATCATTGCCATTTAAGTGAAATCACTGAACTTAAATATACAAGCTTGATAAATATTTATCATTCTAGAAGAAAATTTCAAATGGCACTTTTGCATCTGAACTCTTCATATGATATAAGAAAGCAAGAATGCCTTCTCAAGATGCAAGCTACTCATAGCGTACAAGTTTTGTAGGTGAAGTGTGCAATTTCTGGATCACTATGATCACTAAAAATAATCGCAACAGGAGCCGTCTGGACAGTTTCCATTTCCGTTCAAATTGCGCAAAAATAAACACGTTGCGCAAAAAAAATCCCATATATCGCATGAGGTGGTTTTTCAGGCAATTCTGAAAAGGAATATTTCGCAACATTGCAATGGAAATGGCCTCCACTCACTCCCTTGACCTGATTGGTTACAAGGTCGTTTGTGACGTCAGAACATCAGCGATTTCACACCGTGTTTTTGAGACTGTCTTTGGTTCATTGCAGCTTTAAGCAGGAAGTACTCAGCAATGCAGCACATGATTTGTCATATTAAAAACATCACATAGACATGTAAACAACATTAAAAACTTGATTTTCCACTTTAAATAGCTCATTTAACATTTAAACGACGGCATAAGCAAAAGGAAAGAGAAAAAGTATTAACAAAAATGACATAGTCTTTAAGTTACTATAAACAGATAAGCCAAAATAAATGCAGTGAGTTTCTTCAGAAGGAAATTCCCAGTCATTGCTGTTTGATTTGGACTGGGAATACCCAACACACCTTTGTGCAGCAGTCACGAGTGTGTGAAAACACTCGACGGCCTCAATCGCAACACAACCGTGTCTATGGTGACCGGCTCAAAGCATTAGCAGTGTTTGTTTTCAGCACAGCTCCAGGTAAGTTGACTCAAGGTGGTGCTTATCACTACAAAGTCAACATTTCAAGAACAGAAGAGAGAGTCTTTGAGCTGAAACACTCAATAGCTCACATTCATGTGCGATTTCCACAATTTATTTGTGGCGCTCAATTACGGCTGAACGATATTTTGAAATAAAAATTGTTATCATGATATGGCTTTGTGCAATTTAATTAAAGTTTGAGCAAAGCGCGTTCATAGGGGTGTAATAATACACCGTGCCACAATATATCGCAATACAAAAACGCAATATGCATCACGGATAGTGACTATATATTGTGTATAATTCACCCAAAATAAAAATTACTGTGAGTGAAAACTTGAATTTTTTCTGAGTTTTAGTGTCAGTACTACATTAAAATGCTATATATAATGTTGAATATTATGGGGGTCCTGATATTGCAAAATGTCTTGTTACCAGTAGAACAATAAAGTGGCCAACATTATTTTAAATATATCTACAGTATATTAAAACACCACATAGACATATTACAGAATCAAAAAATTGATTTCCCTTGATCTATATATTTAAATATATCTAGTCAAAGAGTGCAAGTATATTCGTCTAAAATAATTCTGTATTTTCAATAATTCTGTATTCTTTCATCTTCTATTGTTCTGTGCTAACCCTGTTCATTTACACACTCAATGTAATACAAATTAATTTTTTAATCAACAGTACATTTTTTTGTTAATCTTTTATCATATGTTTTGGAGTATCGCAATAATATCGTATCGTGAGTTCAGTATCGTGACGTATAAAATCGTGACTTGGCGGTTTCGTTACGCCTCTACAATATATATAATGATTTCCACAAAATTGATACAAAGCGAATATATATATATATATATATATATATATATATATATATATATATATATATATTAGAGCTGTGCAAAAATTAATTGAGATTAATCGCATCCAAAATAAAAGTCTCTGTTTACATAATATATTTGTGTGTGCTGTATATAATTATTTTGTATATATAAATACACACACTTGCATGTATATATTTAAGAAAATGTGTTATTCGTATATAAAATATTTATATTTATATAATATAGATTATGTATTTATATATATATATATTAGGGCTGTGCAAAAGTTAATTGCGATTAATCGCATCCAAAATAAAAGTCTGTGTTTACATAGTATATTTGTGTGTGCTGTATATAATTATTTTGTATATATAAATAGACACACATGCATGTATATGTTTAAGAAAATGTGTTATTCCTATATAAAATATTTATATTTATATAATATAGATTATGTATTTATATACATATACAGAATTCAAGCGCAAATAATTCTTAAATATATACATGCATGCATAGGTATTTATATATACAAAATAATTATATACAGCACACTCAAATATATTATGTAAAACAGACTTTTATTTTGGATGCGATTAATCGCAATTAACTTTTGCACAGCCCTAATATATATATATATACAGAATTCAAGCGCAAATAATTCTTAAATATATACATGCATGCATAGGTATTTATATATACAAAATAATTATATACAGCACACACAAATATATTATGTAAACACAGACTTTTATTTTGGATGCGATTAATCGCAATTAATTTTTGCACAGCCCTAATATATATATATATATATATATATATTGTAGTAAAAAAATATCACAAATTGTCTTCCCAACAATGCAACTCAATGCACGTGTGTGTGTGTGGTCCGAGTGGCGGTACAGCCTGTTGCATCAATGCTGAATCCCTGGCCTCGGACATGATGACGTGTGGATCTTTGAAATGCAGAGTATCCCGGACTACCACGAGCATAGGGAATGTGCCGACATCCGCGGAGGAACGGTGGGAAATCAAGCGCCGTGGCATCTTCCCTTCAGCGGCTCTCAGTTTGGCTCCACCTCGGCCCAGATTAAAAAAGCCAGTATAAAAATTCCAGTCGGTGGAAACATCTGGTAGGGATATGCACCTGTGGTCAAGTGATGCAATGTTTGAGCATACGCGACGGCAGAGACATGCTGTCTGTGATCAGGTATGTGACGTTGGCTACGGCTACTGTCCTTCACACAGACCAGAGGAATTTTAGTGAAGAGTGTCAGAAGTGTAGACGAGGATTCGCTTTGCATTAGCCGATAACTCGCGGATATAGCTTCGCCAACCAGAGAAAGCAACTTTGAGACTGAAACACTCATAAAAAATTGCCTGTGTGTGTGTGGAGCATCCGATTCATTTAAGTGAATCAATTCATTTAGTCGGTTCACGTAAATGTAACGGTTCGATTAATTTAAATTAATTCTAGGTTACACTTAGTTTTACAGTGTCCTTGTGTTACAGTACATGCACTTACCATAATAACAGTAAATTATGCGTAATTACATGCAACTAACCCTAACCCTTTAGTAAGTACAGTTAATTATTATTAACTAAATATATAATTACACTGTAACAATGACACCTTAACATAAAGTGTAACCCAACTTTTCAGTTAAATGCTAAATTTGTTTGATTTGCAGTGATTACATTAGAGTTAACATGAACTATTTAATAAGCATTTATTAATCTAAGTTAATAGTAACTTCAACATTTACTAATACGTTATTAAAATCAAAGGTTGTTTTTGTTAACATTAGTTAATGCACTGTGAACAAATATTAATACATACTGTTACAAATTAATGTTTTGCTCATTGTTAGTTAATACATTATCTAATGAACCTTATATTGTAACCGATAACGTAAATGCACTGACATAAATAGTGAGAAGCGATTCATTTACTGAACTGTCTGAATGAACTGATTCACTGAAATGAAATCGTTTTGTGACTCATTTGGACCTTTTTATGGGTTTGCACAGAAAATAAGACTACATTTTGTTTTTAACCTGGTTCATAAATGTTCACCGTTGCTATTTAATTCATTTCACCTGCTTACGCCCGAGGAAAGGTCTTCATTTTGCCTCTTATCTACTTCTGAAAGCACAGAGACGTTTAACGCGCCACATGCTGAATCGCAACACATCAGAGAATGAATCCCAAAATGGCACAGCATTCTCCACACAATGAGCCGGACCAAACCCACGAAGGCTCTTCAGTTGAGGGATTACTGCTGAAAATGAAACCATGTTCTGTCTACTGTGGTGGTCTGCACCCCCACAGACACTCTTCACTCACCGACAGCGCTCAGCCAGGGACTCGGCCATCCATCAAGACGATTCATCTCCGCACGGACGGATCCAAGGGCGTCAGCCGCAAGAGGCCAGAGGACTGTACAGCAGAAGACATTTCTAATCATTTAAAGTCAACATGAAACAGCATTCACACCCATTTTGCTTCCGTGACGTGATGTATTCTTAGAGAGAGAAAAGAACTAGGGCTGGCCAACGATTAATCGCATCTAGTTTACATAATATAAGTGTGTGTACAGGTGAAACTCGAAAAATGAGAATATGGTGCAAAATTTCAGTAATTGAACTTAAAAGGTGAAACTAATATATTATATAGACTCATTACATGCAAAGTGAGATATTTCAAGCCTTTATTTGTTATAATGTATGGCTTACAGATATGAAAACCTTTTCTAATATTCTAATTTTAAATGTGGGGTTTTCATAAGCTGTAAGCTATAATCATCAAAAAAACTTTTGCACCATATTCAAATTTTTTATTTTTATTTATTAATTTATTTTTTATTCAAATTATATATATATACACTGTATACATACAGGTGAAACTCGAAAAATTTGAATATGGTGCAAAAGTTCGTTTTTTTGATATATATATATATATATATATATATATATATATATATATGTATATATGCAAATATTTCATGACAATAATGCATATGTGTGTATTTATATATACAAAATAATTATACACAGTACACACACATATTATGTAAACACAAACTTTTATTTTGTGTGCGATTAATCGTTGCCTAGCCATAAAAAAAATAAATAAAACGCGATGGAACTTTTATTCTGAACTGATAGAATGTGCCAAACTGTAATAGACCAAACATTTTCAAAAACATTAATCATTTAAAATATGCGAGTAAAAAAAAAAATGTTCAAGCGCACTAGCCTACTAAGACCTGTAGGTGGCAGCCTTGAGCACCTCATAATGAAGTGTGCTTAAATACATTATTCATTACTGATCGATCACTAGCACTGCGTCTGATATCAAATACTTCCGTATTATATAGTATGCGACAAAAGTACAGTGAGTACATAGTATTCAAAAAACAGTAAAAGTCCCTGAATGACCTACTATTTCCTCCGAGATTCTGAAGTGTGTATTTGATTTCATACTAGGGTCACAAAGTAAATTCAAGCATGTAAAATTCAATAAAGTAAAATCAAAGTGCGTTC
This sequence comes from Pimephales promelas, assembly GCF_016745375.1. Next base: position 4,422,970 of record NW_024121521.1, read on the forward strand.
AACTTAGTCAAGTGGACAAAGTTTATAGTTTGAATATAAATATTGATGATTACGGAAGCGAAATAAAACAAAAAAGAGCTAAACCAACAAAAAATAAAATATGTTCTAATAACATTTTTGCTAACATTCCCATTAAGTTAGTTCTCCGAACATTCAAAACGTACAGTTTTAAAATATTTTATTGGTTATATATATATATATATATATATATATATATATATATATATATACGAACGTTAACGGAAACATCCCATTTTATAATTTTGCAAATCCCCTTTTGAAAGTAACTTGTCGCTTCAATTAACAATTGTAACGTTTACATCGTTACGCCAGTAGGTGGCGACAAGTGACCGTTAAAAAATGTATTTGTCATTGAATCATTCATTCGAGAGATTTTTTTCAAAAACGCTAATTCACCAGTAATGAAACAAGTGGAGTATTTATGAGTCATTGAATCATTCACCAGATTTTTTCAAAATAGTTCATTCAAATGAATTAAACATTTTTAAATGAACTGCAGCAATATATTAATTTTTGTGTTGTTGTCTATTCAGAATCGTTGGACAATCTCTTTTTTTGAAACAAAAATTAAAAAAACTTCACTCATTCAGATATATAGACCACAATGCAACACAACTGCGACGTCACAACCCGATCAAGAGCATTTAAACCCATTGCAACATCAGCGATGATGGCACCCGTGCAACTCACGAGACCGAGGGACGTTATCGAGGGAACGGCATAATAAAGTGAACCCATGCCTGGGTTGCAAGTACTTAAAATTCCCGGGCTAAATTCCCAGAATGCCGAGTTGAACTGAATAAACTGCCCTTTAGCTTTCAGCGATAGCAAATACAAGCGATCTGTTGTAAAACATGACAGTGTGGTCAAGTTTTCAATGGAGGTACGACTGGAACAAACATTCCAGCTTCAGTCCGACGAGTTGACCGCAATGATTCATTGCTAATTGAGCTTGAGACACCAAACCACACATGTGGCCTTTCAAAGAGAGCAAGTAAAAGTCATGTCCTCCTTGCAGTTGTTTAGGGCTGTTTGGATAACGCAGCCACGCTTCCCAACAGCCCTTGGGGGTGAGCTTACCTTGGCATTTTGGGTATGTCTGTTGCCCTTTCCTGCATAACCCATCGACTAGCATGTCATTATCCAATAGTGTGGTCGAGCAACTCATTCCTCGCATTTGTCCCTAGTGTTAAACCTGCCCATTTTGGATCCTGTCATACATTTCCTCTCAGAGCTGGAGTGACCAGAAAACCAGAAATTGCACTGTTTACATGTAAACCTTCAATATCACAACCCACGTAGCCATTGAGGATGACGAATGGCTGTTGGCATCGACTCGACTTTGTTTTGTGGCAAGTGTGTACGGGGCTAACGTGCATTTAACTGGAGCTATTTGCAGCGTTCTTGCTCTTTAATGGCATTTCGAAATGAGCGTGGGAACACATTTGCGCAGCTTTGTGGTTTGGACAGTGACCGCAGACACATTCAGCATTTCGTTCTAAACAAACCAATGCATGGTGATTTTAAACTTCCTGAAACACTCTGTAAACTCCCTAGAACTTGATTTCGCGAAACACAATTATAACGCCAATTTCAGTAACACTTTACTTGAGTGTGCATAAGACTGTCATTAAGTGTCATTCGCTCATTTTTAATGCAAATGACATTGTTTGAGATGTCTTTGTTATGACATCTTGACATAAACCAATACATCATAACCTGCAGTGTCTTGGTAATGACAACTTGACATTAGCAAGACAACATAAATTGTCATAAACATGACATAGCAGATTAATTATCAAACTTAAGAAAGGATTTAGCTTTATGGGTTAACTTTACATCAAACTGTCATGTGGTTTTGACATTGGCTGTCATGAGGCATTATAACTGTGTCATGAATATTTTTCATGACCTCAACTACAGTGTAACAAATTGAATTTGTCATTAAAATGTTATAATGGCTTCATGACAGCCAATGTCAAAACCAACCACCTGACTAGGGTTGGGTTTCGTTTGAATTTGAACGATTCTGATTCTGATTCCGATTCCTTGTTTCGATTCCGGTTCCTAACGATTCTCGATTCCGATTCTTTTAAGAGGCATGGTCAAAAAAGTTTAGCTAACCTTGCTAACCAACGGTCTTTCTAAAGGAAATAATCCTTTCTGAAGGAAATACTCCTGTCACAAATACTCCTTTTGTCATAAATGTTGCATTTTGCCGAGATTTCTTTATTTTTAGAAAAGTGAAGCCACACTTTGGACCGCTGACGTAAGCTACTAATGTTCGACTCACGCGGTTATGCGAACACTTCCGGTAGACGCTTCTTCGTTGGTTTTGTTCAGCGGTTTCTTCTTCCGCTCGGCGGACTGTGAATATCGAAACTAGAAATCGAAATTTTAACTTTTGAACGATTCCGGGAAAAACGAAAAGTTAGTCCCGGTTCCAATCGATACTCGATTCTCGATACCCAACCCTACACCTGACAGCTCAAAAACAACTTTTCTGAGGCACAACATCTAATGTATGGAAGCTTGTTTCTGCCGCTGGAAAAAACAAACAACTTTTTTTCTCTGACATTCATTTTACTCAGAATTGCAAGATTTGAACATTTTGAAACTAGTAGTAACATTGAAAAAACCTTAATGAAACCTCAAAGTGAACATGTCCTGATAATTTACTCACCCCAGTGCCATCCAAGATGCTCATGTCTTTCTTTCTTCAGTTGAAAGAAATTACGTTTTTTGAGGAAAACAGTTCAGGATTGTTCTCCGCACGATGGACTTAAAGCACAACCAACATGTTGAGGTCCGAATCAATGCAGTTTCAAAGGGTTTGAAGAGCTTCAAACATGATCCCAGCTGAGGAATATGGTCTTATCTACTCAAAAAAAGAAACATTTATACACTTTTTAACCACAATTATTGGTGTTGTGCTGGTCTGCGACGCGTCAAGGATTACGTCATCACGTTAGAAACGTGTCATAGTTATCTGTGTACTCCGGTCAAAAAAGGCAGGGAAGGGTGAAAAATGCCATCTCATTTTCTCCCGTTTTCTCCTCCAACTTCAAAATCGTCTGACATCTTTGTTTTAATTTATTATTATTATTCAAAAAAAAAAAGTTCACGTATTCCCCGGCGCATCGCAGACCAGCAAAAGATGAACAATTGAGGTTAAAAAGTGTATAAACGTTTATTTTTTTAGAAAATGGCCGATGGTTTGGCTAGATAAGACCCTGTTCCTCGGCTGGGGTCGTGCAGAGCCGTGTGAAGCTCTCGGAAACTGCATTTATTCGGACTTCAACATGTTGGCGCTTGAAGTCCATTGTGTGGAGAAAAATCCTGAAATGTTTTCCTCAAAAAACATATTTCTTTCCACTGAAGAATGAAAGACATATCTTGGTGAGTAAATTATCTGGACATTTTCATTTTGAGGTGAACTAATCCTTTAAGGGAACGTTAAAATGAATGGTCCATGAATGATGTACAGATTCTGTTTTTCTGCTAATGTTTTCAGAACATGATTAAAGACCAGATGACTTTCAACATTGTATTAATGTAACTGGAAGAATGTTTGTTCATAAGTTTGTGAGAGTGTTGCCAGATCATTAGGGAAGTTCTGTGCATGTTCCCAGTTATCCCGAGCCGGGCGCTGACAGTCTATATAAACAGCGTTTCTGTCTCCTATTTACCCGCTTTTAGAAGATTTCTCCGATTTTTCAGCGTTCTTGGCTCGGATCGGGTGTGGTTTGCCAGGCCTGCAACGGAGGATGTCTCGCGTCCTTTGGGAAAATCCTGTTGTCTTTGTTTCTGTAACAATGAACGTCGCATCCATCACCAGATGAAGCTCGAGTATACGCTGCTCCTTTGAGTCGCTCCATAATGGCCGTGAATTATTTTTATTTTTATAAACTTTCTGTCTGTTATGTTACCACCACTTATTACAGGCCCAGACATAGTTATGACAATGTTTTGTCTTTAAAAATGACAAAAGATTCATAATTTTAAACTTCAGAGCATGCTTTAAAGCCACACATTAACTGAGGACAGACTCGCAGATGTTAACTCTTGGCCTAGCTTGTGTTTTTAGGTTACTGTACTGAGGTTTCTCTCACATGTCTTTGTAGGCTGTTGCTCATTATTTTTTGTTGTTGTGCAATTGGTGATAAACTGTTCATGTAATGCGTACATAGACACTGCAATTTCATGGCAATTCGTCACTATTTTACGTTTAGCGAATTGGTTGCTAACTCGTATGAATTCGTACAATCTGCGTTCGCCCCCGTGACAATTAAGGGAAGTTTTTTCAAAGAAATCTGCATTTTTGTACGCATCACAAACATATTTAAATGAAATTGCCAATAAAATAGCGTTTTCTCAGCTCAAAACTAACTTTTCTGAGGCACAACCTCTAATGTATGGAAGCTTGATTCCGCCACTGGATAAAAATAAATAAAAAAGATAACAACTTCAGACTTTTTTCTTGCAATTTTGAGTTTATGACTCACAATTCTGACATTTTTCTCAGAATTATAAGATATGAACGAGCATTTTCGAGAAAATGGCAGAACTTTTTTCCTCAGAAATGGACTAAATATCTCGCAATTCTGACCTTTTTCCTCGCAATTGCAACACGTTTAGAACCGTGAGTTTTTGTCTTCCAACTGACACTTTATTTTTTAGAATACAAGTTTATATATTTTCAATTCAGACTTTTTTCTTGCAATTGCAATTTTTATTTTTTTTTAATTGTGAGACAATCTCACAATCCTGAAAAAAAAAAAAAAAACCCGGTAAACTTAACTCTCAGGTGCTCTTCGGTCATTTCTGACCAAAAAATTTTCTGTTTTGAAATTTTAAAAATCACAGCTTCATGGGAATGTTACGAAACTTGGTGACTTTTATAGCATTATGTATGTGAACACAAAAAAAAATTGAGGTCATGATCCGAGCATGCTAAGTGGTCGTAAAAAAAATAGTCACAGGGAAATGATAGGAAATGAATGGGAAATTGACAAAAACTTTGAGAATTTTTGTGTGTACAAGCTACAAATCGGCCACGATGCTCTATACTGTAACCAGATGGTGCTAATTTTCTTCAAAAAATGTTTTTTTCTGAAGGCCTAGACCCTATATTAAACTAAAATACTGCGTTAATATTTTTTTGAAAAAAATAATATATATAGAAAAATATATATTTTTCCATGGCAAAATAAACCATAAATATTGCATAAATATTAATAAATTCAATTAAATTGTCTCAAAATACTAAATTAAAAAGAATAAATATTATAGAACAAAAATTAATTGCATTGGTTTTACTGGGATGAAAAAAGTTTAATTTTTAGGTGTCCGGTCACTTTTGACCGGGAAGATAACAAGTGTGACTCCGCAACGAAGAGCACCTGAGGGTTAAATTGAGCTAAAAAGTTGCATTTATCTTTTATTGCTTTATTCCGTGGCGGAAACATATATCTGAGTGTTTTATTTGTATGGACGCTTATCAAGTTTATGTTATGAAAGTGACCTATAGTTTGGAAATGTCAGATTCAATGTTATTGTTGCTGTGCATGCTCCGAAAACCAGATGTTTGTCCCCTGATTTAGCTGTGATTTATTATGTGTCGTCTACAGGTGTGGTCCGACAGGTGAAGCCGCTGGTTGGTCCTGTGAGCACCGTACTGAAGCTGGCCATGAACTACGTCACAAACGGGGTCGTGTCTCACCGGAACATCATCAACGTTCACATCTACGTGTCCGAGTTCTGGTTTTAGAAAAATCAACCGTTCTGTCCAACCATTTCAGGTGTCCGTTTGTCCAATATCTTCAATATCACTAAGATAAATTCACCTTAAGATATTTAAAGATGTATTTTCATAGATTGCATTTTCAATGTAAGGCTATTCTGTATTGCTGCACTAGCAGATTTTGTAATTTTATTTTTAACTTGCTTACAATTAAAACAATCTGCCAGTAAGAAAAAATACACTCATATTGAAGATAAATCACAGAAAATTCTCAATATGTTATCCAATTTTAGATTCAGACATTTTAACTGAAAATTGTGATTTTTTTTTTTTTTTTTGCAGTACAGTTATACTTAATTTAGCCAAACTAAGTCCCACTTTAAAGAATAAGTCACCCAAAAATACCATATTACCAATCACCATAATGTCATCCACTTGACTTTCTTCTGTGAGAAACAAAACAAGATGTTTAGCAGAATCTTGAGTATGAGTTTTTCCATTTTTGGATCAACTATTAAGTTTAATCCAATTAGTTGTGTGAGACAATCTCTAAATGGACACCTAAATGTTTTTACCCAACTACACACGTTTTTCTCGACACACTAGAACAGACGAGAACATTGCATGATGGGAGCGATGCCCTGCTTTAGACGCCACCATGCGTTCCGGGGGGAAGAAACATCATTTGCTGCTCTGATGCTTTTAATTGTAGATGTAAAAGCATGTTTTCACGTATTCCCTAACGCTTGACTTCGGAAGCGGAACTGAAGGCGTTTGATGCGAGCTCATCCAGACAAATGAATATGGAGTTGACGACTCGACACTGATTGTACGCTTGTGTAGACACACTTTGCATCGCTAATGTTTTGTATGTATCACCGACTGTGTCATTAAAAGCAATTTTTAGATTTCTACTTCTATTTTTGTGAATGTCAACTGTCTAGTATTGAGTCAACAGCCACTCGGGACACATTTCACATTTCAGGTAACAATTAAAAATCGGCAAAGTTAAACTAAATGTATATATACACACACTTATATAGATTTATATTCAAGATATATTCAATTTCACCAAGGCTGAAAAATATTGAGATCTTATTTTTCATCTGCCAGGCCTAGTTTGTACTGAAATACATTTTTAGAGTAACCTTCCCATCTCTGGGTAAAATATGCACACACACACACACACACACACAAACTCGTACAGAATTAGGTGCCCTGGTAAAAATGAGTAATTCAATTATTTCACGAGCTTATAATTTGACCATAATTCGCTAGGGTTGATTCAGATCATTAGTAAATCAAACTTTCCATGTAACTTGGCTAAGGCAACTGCAGAAATGAAAGGCCGATGGTTTTTGCGTCCTGGTCAAACGAAGACCGAAACGCATGCCAGCGACATTCCCACAATCCTCTTGTTCGACTCGCTCCACTCATGCCATGCATTGATAGATCGGACTAAGTGCTGTTGGTTCTCAGCGATGGAAACTCGGAGGGACGTGGAGCCGTTTATGACCACAACCCTTTTAACGCGCGGCCACTGAACCAAGACTGTCTTTCCTCAACGTCAAGGGACGTGGAGCTCGTTCCAGCCGAGTCTCTGCTTTACTGAGACAATGGGACAGTGAGGGAATCATTCATCATGGTTTGACGTTCCTCTGCTGTGTGTAGACTGAGGTTTACCCCTGCGACGTCACAAAAGCAGCTCTGAAGACTGAAAGCCAGCCGGTGTGACGGAGGGAAAACGAGACAAGCGACAGAAACATCCTACGACGAGGAAAAGCACGGTATAAATAATTGACCTGACTTAAAGAGCTGTTACATTATACGCTCATGCATAAAAGACGTCCCCGGATGAAACAGAAAACACCCAAGATGATGCACAAGGTAAAAGAAGGGTAGAAATTATAAAGATATTCTTCACAGAAAGTTTGTTAACCTTTTAAGTTCTTTGAAAACGGGACATTTATCCTATAATGTCTTAAAAACGTATTCATTTAATGAGGATGATGCTTACACATTAAATTTACAGGGTGGCTACAGGTATAAACAATTTAAGACTTTTTAATACCACTTCTAAATTAAATTTAAGACCAAACTTACGATGGAAATATAAACTAAAACTGAAAATATACAGTAATATTTCCAAGTAAACACACTGTCTGTTTAAAAATATGGTGAAATGACAATAACCAATTGTCACTTCCGTACGTGCGGTTGTCTGTGGTGGAGTATAGTGGAGTGAAAAGAAATATAGAATAATAAAAATAAAAAAGTATATCAATAAAGGCTTAATGCAAAATATTACAATGTAACGCATTGTAGAAAATATTTGACCTGGCTGGCAGAACGATTGCCTTTGCCTGCATCCTTGCGGTGACGTGACTAACATATTTAAGACCTATCCAATCTGAATTTAAGACAATTTAATACTTTTTAAGGCCTTATTTTTAGGAAAATTGATTTAAGACTTTTTAATACTTTTTAATGACCCGCGGCCACCCTGTATTTAAGTGCAAAAAAAAACAGAAAACCAGTTTAGATGTTATTTTCAATCATTTAAGCTTACAAAACCTAGTGAAGTGCCTTTTATCTTTTTGAATAGCCACACTCTTAGAAGAAATGGTTCTATTTAGAACCAGAAATGGTTCCATCCCCCGCTTCATATATGGAACTCCAAAATGGTTCTATATAGAACCATTTTTTTTTGGTAAAAGGTTCTACTGGCCAAGTATGGAACCCCAGGGTTCTATATAGAACCCAGAGGAACCCTTTTTTAAGAGTGTATAGAACCTTTTACCAAAAAAATGGTTCTATATAGAATATATACGTAAACAGAACCTTTTCTTCTAAGAGTTCAATATATTTCCGAAGTGTTTCATTACAGAAGACACGTTTGATACGTTCCAGCGAGCGATCGTGAAACTGGTGAGTTTCAGTTTGAGTGACGCAGTTTGTTGTTTTTTTAAGCGAAGCATTTTCATTGGACATGAGGAAGGTTTTAAATAAATAAATAAACCCACATATACACTACTGCTCAAAGTTTGGGATCAGAAGTTTACATGAAATGAATGCTTTGATTCAGCAAGGACACATTAATCAAAAGTTATAGTAAATGCATTCATAATGCTCTCTAAATGCTGTTCTTTTGATCAATTCATTCACGAAAGAATCCAAGCTTCATCATAACGATCAGAAATGTTTCTTGAGCATCAAATCATCATATTAGAATGATTTCTAAAGGATCGTGGGAAATTTGTGCTTTGATCACAGGAATTAATAACATTTTAACATATATATAATATTGGTATGCTGTGTTTTTAAATACAGTTTTACTTTCACAACAATGCTATTTGTTTCTGCATGCATAAGAATCTACTCTGTTAAGCAAAAGAATAAACAATGCATGCATATTATGCAGAATAAAGCCCGGAAACATGCCCCGTCTGTCTTCCATGCCACCCACCCACCGCTGGAGCGTAACACACAGGCCCTGGACTGCATGTGTGTGTGTGTGTGGGGTGGTGGTCAGGACTCATGGGGAAGGGAGGCTCTCTGGATCTCGAGACAGGAACAGTCCGTCTGGGATGAGGCCCAGCTTTGGGACAGGCAGACGACGGGGTCGTATCAAATGCACACACACACACACACACGCTCCCCCCACTGCATTTTCCTGGCCTGCATCCCCCGTCCCTCACCGCAACACATGTTTTAAGATATATGTGAGTTCTTTTAATGAAAATGTTGGGGGAGTTTCTCCTGCTGCCATTGTTTCTCATTATGTCAAACAAAAACGTTTGGCAAAAACACATCGAAATGTATGCTAACGCACAATTTTACACGTCACACACACGGAAACCCAACAGACACTGGAAATAATACGCAACCCATGTCACTTCTGTGACGTGACGCATTTCGGAAATAACCTTTGGAGAGATGAAAAGTAGGATGGGACATTAATCTCAGTTTTTGAGGGAGCTTAAAAGGTTTTGTGAGCTAAGATTACTAAAAATAAACCAGCCTTAACTGGTTTGCTGGTCTTAGGTGGTCTCTTATTCAAGGGCTGCGTTTTCCAAAAGCACTGTGAGGCCAAGTTGACATTGTTGGCAATTGTTCAACGGTGTTTTTAACTAGTTAAACCAGCTGAAGATCAACTTAGCCAGACTGGGAGACTAGCAAAGCCCAGCAAAACCATAATAGTTGGTTTTTCCCAGCAGGTTAACGTCTAATATTTCACAAGATCTCAATTGTTCCCTCTAGGAATCGATTGGATTGCGATTGCAATTTTTCGACCAACAATTACAAAGACAATCTTCATTAATTTGGAAAATGAACCATGCACAATAAGACCATTGAGTTTCTGACTGATATCGAGGTCAATTGTCACATTGAATCGATCCCAGACAAGCGGAAACGTCCAATATCTGTAACATTAAAACCTTTAAATGCACTTCTGCTGATTGGAGCCATTGATCTCTCAGTTCTCAGAGATCTACTATTACAGCTGACATTTGTGAGGGGAAAAAACACACACCAAATTTGATGAGCGCTGACGTTTTACTGAAGCCCAACAGGTGGCAGACACACACAACACTACGGCGGCCTTTTCCTTCTGTCCTCCTCTCACAAACATAAGGGGCAATCCCGTCAAACGCGACTTGATTTGGGTTTTGAGGGACGCCACCTTGACCTAAACCCAAGCGAGACGTGTGACTCCCCATAACTTACAGCGCCGGCCCAAACCGCCTACAACCAGAACTGAGCTCACAACCAAAGCCAGAGGACACACGAGACCCGTAGCGTATGGATATGTGTGGGCTGTTGGGATGTATCCCACACTCATGAAAATTCAGTTCACAAGCAAAGCTCCGAACGCTCGCTGTACGTGACGCTTTATGACGTCGACGGGGATAATCGACCGCTTGAATGTACAGCATGACATCAGACTGTGAAAACTGACGGATGGTTTTAACAGTTACTTTATTTATGACGAGCACATCATTATTTGGCTTTCACTGCAGCGAGTGACATTTAAAACAAATGCTCTCTCTTCAGAAGAACAGAAAAACACATTGTTTATTGAAGAAAATAATGCTGGCTGCTACATTCACACATAAGCAAAAACAGAAAAATTCAGAAGATCAAAGAAAAATAGGCAAACAAACAACGTCTTAAACTCAGACTTGGAGGACTTTCTTAGCAGTGGCGTAACAGACTAACTCGATTATGAACAAACATTCTTCCAGGAACGTTAATACAATGTTTGTTCAAAGTCATCTTTGATTTATTTGTACACCGTTTTTGTTTGGAAAGTTTTTATAGCCAAACCCAAAAATTGTGCAGACAACAGATATCATTTTTGATATTGTTTTACTAGTGTGTGCAGGACACTATAGTTCATTTATGTAAGTGAAAGAGCAACTGTGACATATCATACCCCAAAAATTCTTCATACAGTGACTACCAGTAATCAGGCACGTGCACACATAGACGTCAAAGGGGGCTTGAGCACCTGCCCTTTTTATTCCTGGAGAGAAAGTGCCCTTTTTTTCTATTTTATTTTTTAAGAGAATACTAGCATATTACTATTTGCGCACAGTTTCCCTGTCAAACGAATATATTTAATGCATAGTGTATCTAAATATCAGGTCAGGGGGAGTTCTGAAGCGTCGATCGGAGTAAACGCGTCACCTCTAGTGACTGACTTTGAGCCGAGCGGTAAACAGTCCGTGAGGCGCGCGATTCAGAACGTTTATCGAACTCTATATTGATATCGAGTATTGACGATTTTGACTCGAACTTGATATCGTTTTATCGCGAAAAATTGTATAGTGATAATGAATGAATGAGGATAAATGTAATTTATGGCCTTGTATGGAAAATCCGGACGTTTTTATGAATTTGTATGGCCTAAAATTCTTCTTATTAAAGTAAATGACTTACATAGCTACATCAAGAGTCTTTCCCCTGAAGTTTAGAAATCTAAATGGGTGAATTTAGAAGAAATCTACAGCAAACAGAAACAAACTTGAAATGTGGATTTTGAAGGTTTTATTTGATGATGATACAGTTCTCCCTCAAATGTGAAGTCCATGTCACCATATCAAATATGTACTTGATTGACACACTGTGGCATGCTTTCCTTTGCTGCTCTATAAACCTATGAATACTAAGGAGACCATGATTTCTGTGTGAACTGATTATTTTTTGTGATGATTATTTTGTTGACATCTTCTGAAAATTAAACAATTGTATGAGTTTGAGGAAGATACAATTAATTAACTTTTTAAATATATTTTTAAAAATATTAGAGTTGTGGGTAACACTTTACAATACAGGTGCACTAATGTGCATTAATTCATCCTTAACTAATGCACAGATAATCATGAGTTAATGTATAACTAATGAAGAACTAAAACATTAATTGATGATTACTGCATCAGCAACTAATAAAGGGTCAATATGATTAATAGATTAAGTAATACATGAATTGCTATTAATTCAATGTGTCATTGTGTATTAATTCCTTAATAACATATTTTCTTAACTAATAATGTAAATTAATGTGTTAATTACCACAATTAGTCAAAGCTATACACTTCAACTTCCAGTTGTCTGCTTTAATTAATCATTAGCTAATGATTTGCAAAGGTATCATTATGTCATGACTTTACTTGATGGGGCACATCATTATTAACTAGTCATTTAGTAATTGTAGTAATTTGCACATGAATTTGCACTAACAATGAAGTAATTAATCATGTATTAATGCATATTAGTGTACCTGTCATATTACCTGTAAGTTGAAATACAGGGCTTTGGCTTATTCTGGTAATTAACATATTAATTAACGCTATTAGTTAAAAAAATAAGTTATTATGGAATTAATCCACAATTACATATTTAATTAATAACAATTCATGTATGAACTAATATATTAACCTTACAGACTCTTAATTAGTTCCTAATGTGGTAATCATTAATGAATAGCTTAAATAATCATTTGTTACACATTAATTCAGTATTATCTGTGCATTAGTTAAGCATGAATTAATGCTTATTGATGCACACATATTGTAAAGTGTTACCGAGTTGTGTTTAAAAAAAGTAAAAAAATTTTTTAAATTATGAGAAGTGCCCTTTTTTTCACTTGAGCCCCTGCCCCTCAAAATGTCTGTGCACGTCCCATTTATACACATTTGAGACCAAATTGGATCTCCAGGCGAGGGTAATGGCGTCCACCTCCACTTCAGCATTACACAACACACACTACATGCGGCCTCTGGAAAACTCACAGTACTGTAGGGGATAAAGCGTGAATAATGTCGAACTCAAGAAGGGTTATTCTCATAGATTAATGACATAACCCTGAGGTTTAGGTGTTCTCGATTTGAACACAAAACAAGGCTGCTGTTTTGTCTGAGTTTGCAAGAACGCAACCCCAAACAATGATGTGAGATATTACGTCTAATTCGTTAACGAATCTGGGCCTCGAGACAACAGTGCGCTCATGCGTTTTATAAATATTTGGGTGATTGATTTCATTGGATGTCAGGTGTGAGTGTGTTTTGCATTAGCTTTGCACCTACCCAGAACATGGACAGCCATCGAACGAGGCGGCCTCGTGATATCCAAACACTTTGCGGTCAGTTAAACAGCTTACTGCAAAAGAAAAAAGAGAAACGGAAATAAGTTACTTAAAATAAACTACTTAAATTTGAAATGAAATACACTTATATGTACTGCAATCAAATCAATATCCACTCAAACCTAAATGTATTCAGGCTCCGTCAACATTTCTCACATTATCACAGTTTGTTTTCTGAAAATGGTACTAAAATATGAGCAGAATTCACATTTGACTGGTTTTGTCCGTCCTTCTGTTCGACTCTCACACATGAATTATGTTGAATATCTGTTAAATTTAACTACACAATTAGATAATACCAGTTTAGCTCAACCAGTGACCAAGCAATGCTTCATGTTGTTCAGAGCATTAGCAATTACAGAAAACACACTTCATCTACTTTGTATGAAGAATTTATGGGTATAATATGTCACATTTACTTTATTTTGCTGTCTCACTTACATAAATGAAATACAGAGAGCCAATAATTGCATGTTACGTCACCAAACCCCATCATCATCAGGCTGCGTTTTGCGTCCTTTGTTGTCTCGATCATCATGAAGAGCTTTGAAAACCCATGAATAATCGCCTCACCAACACAAAGCCTTGGCTGATAATTATTAATGCACGCACTTCTCTTCTCCTGGGTCGTCCATCAATGTGTTTTTGTTTTGGTACCAGTTGGTTCAGTGGATGCTGTGGGGCATCAAAGAGTCTCGGGTGGGCTTGCGGGATTTCAACACTTCCCGTGGCTTTGGTACAAACGCATTCCTGCATCCCAACACACACACACACACCAAGAAACAAAAGGAGTGTGTGACCTCTGACCACGCATATATCAAGGATGTGCATGTCGCCACATTAGCGCTTTATGCGAATTACGTCGGAGGATTTCATTAAAACTGAATTGCTCACTTGCTTTTCAGCTTTTCCATGTTTCAGAAGTGTAAGTCATGCACAGTCGAGAACAATGTGACAATGATTAGACACAGCGATGGACCACCCAGAGCCCGTCGCGAGCTTCTTCTCTCACACACACACACAGAGAGAGAGTCTGTAGCGTGCAACACTTAATAAGTTCTGAAATATGAGATTATTCCTTCATCCCAGTGTAAATGCACACGTCTTTTCTTTAAGTCAACATGAAATGCTGTTCCTAACTCAATTTATTTCTATGATCTGATTCAGAGGAAAAATACAAATAAAACTAAAAAAATGTGGCTAATGTCAAGTGGATTGTAAAGATGGATTTATGATGTGAAGCAAAGTCAATACAGAGGTGGAGCGAGTTATTGCATGTGATAAAGATTACGAAGACAAACATTTGGTGCTTTACGATAACATGACATAATGAATTGTGCACAATAAAACCAGGAACATGAATTTAAATGTTGATGTCTTTGGTACACGCTGTGGTTTTTAAAGTGCTTTATGAATACATTTGGACACTACTCATCCCTTTTTAATGTCAGGATAATATCTGTGGGTGCAAAGACATAATATATATATATAAAAAAATAAAACAAATAAATCAGTAAAAAGAAATCAAAAAACAAATAAATCAGTAAAAATGAAATTTTTATAAATCAGTAAAAACTAAAATAAAAAAAAATCGGCAAGAATAAAAAAAATCAAAATCAAATAAATCAGTCAAAAAATCAAATAAAAATCAAATAAATAAAACACAAGAAATAAATAAATAAATTAAAGTAACAATAAAACACAAATAAGATAATAAATAAAATACACAACTAAAAAAACAAATAGATAAAACACACAAAAACAAACACACAAAACATAAATAAATCATAATATAAATAAAACCTACATAAAAAAGCACACCTAGAAAAAAAACATACATGAATACATTAATTAATAAAAAAATACTTGCATATACCAACATAAAATAATAATGTTGGGAAGTATGTTGGATGGATAGACAAGTTAATCCTCTAATCATGAGCAATATTGATGCCTTCGCAACTAAATAGAAGGACTATGATTATGTCTTCATCTGTCGGAGGAACTCCACTAAATAGCCCGATTTATTAATCTTGTTTTAAGGATATTGGGAAATATTAGTATTGGACACCGAGACTGAATCCTGATGATATAATGATTATTTTTTGTTCACTGAAATGAGAACGTAAACTCTGAGATTGTCCTCATGAATCATCGATTATTCTTCTAAACTAAACCACAATTCTTTATCAGCTCGACTCCAGCGTCCCCGATTGAGTGAAACCATCTGTCGTCTCGATTGGAAGTCCAGCTTGTGTTTTCCTGTGTGTTTGGAGGCGACGCAGAGGTTTCTGGTGTTTCTCGAATTCCCGGACAGTGATTGTTCATGTGGCCGACCGGCTCCGTCAGACCCAGATGATCATCGGGTTTCTTTCCATCATCAGTTTGGGTGCAGATCCGATTGTCTCAGAGACGAGGCGAGTTGCTGTCACCATGGCAGACTGTTCATGTTATGTCTACCAAAGGCGGGAGTTTATAGCCAGAAAATAACACGGATATACTCGAGCATTTCTACAATAACTGGGTGTATATAACTTGCTTTTTTGTGACTTCATACAAATCAATATGACTCTCTCTCTCTCTCTCACACACACACACACGACAATTAAGTCAGTGAATCGCTTCATGAGTTTAGAATCATTAAAGCATCTGAAATGAATCAAACAAACTGAAATGAATTTTTGCTCCTGAAATTGAGAAATGCCACTGAAACATCTTCACACTGTTGCAAAAAACAAAACTAATAGTGTAGTCTTTAGGAAATTGAACGGCCAATTACAAAGTGCATTCACGTTCATGAATATTCCCAGTGTGGCTTAATTTTATATTGACAGCGAAAGAAATCATAAATCAGACCTGTCAACTAATGCTCTTAAAAATACATAAATAGTTGAATTATGTAATATTCTACATTTTAGTGAACACCATGAGGAAGTGTGTGGTGTGGGGTTTCTCAGGGCAGGGAAGGTCGAGGTGTAAACACTGCGCCGGATAATTGCAGGCTAACATCTCATCTTTTCATAAACTCAGCACAAAAATGTTGATGTATTTAACATGGCTGGACCCAAAATTACAATTCCTGAACTTGAGAAAATGTCACTGCTTTTGGAGCACCACAGAGGCTTTGGCTGACCTTGGACCAGTCGGGACCACACACACACACCAGGAGATCCACGATGGAGAGAAAGGTCAAAGCACACTGGTCACTTTCCCCACGCTGGCCATGACTACTTTAAGAAAACACACACACACACACAACGTCAGGATGACTCAAGAACTCACGACATATAGAATGGAGAGTCACACTTTTTTATGATCTACGGAACAATAACAATACATCCTAGTTACTGATCCTGGACCAGCCTTTACTGACAGCTGTTCACTCTTAAAGCAATAAGGAGGATATGGAAGCTTGTTTCCGCCATGGAATGAAAATATTAAAAGATAATTGTGACTTTTCAGTCTCACAATTCTGACGCAATCGCGACTGTATATCACGCAACTGTGCGTCTACTCAAAAAATAATATGATAAACCGCAATTTTCCTATGTTAATTTTATGATTAAATTACCCACTCTTGGCACAGGTTTGGTATTGAACTAGTGCACTTTATTGAGTTGAAGTTGTTATGTGAACAGACAAATAAATGCATAGCCTAAAGCCTGGACCTCCAATATAATGTGAGATTTCGGCTTCAAACCGAATCCCATTTTAAGAATGAGTGGATTCCTTCAATTACACTTAAAAAGACGATGCATTTGAGGCTTTTTTTGGACTAGCATGACTGTGTGTGGCATCATTTATTGGAGTGGCTGGTTGAAGCCCATTGTGGATTCTGAGGAAATGAAAAAGAAGTGGTTCAGGCAACTCAAGGATGTTGATTACTCAGAAGCCACGGCGGCCTCCATCCTCAGTCCATCCAAAAACACGAGGCTTTGGCTTATAGATATGACTAAAAAAGTCTGAAGGTTGGTTTAAAAAGACTTCAAAATGGCTTTTTGTGGATTAAGTGGAATAAATAGCTTTTTCTCTCTCACCTATTCAGTATAAAATACAAGATCGTATTGACTTGCAAAACTAACTTTTTGGGGATCGAGTGGAATCTATTATGTTTTCTCTTGGCTATTGTGTAAAAAAGTCCAAGATCGCCATGTTTTTGGCCAGTAAAACTGACTTTTTGAGGATCTAGTGGAATAAATCAATTGTTTTCTCTCACATATTCAGTATAAAGTCCAAGATCACCATTAGATTGGCCTTCAAAACAGACAAAACTGACTACTTGTTGATTGACTGGAATAAATCAATTGTTTTCTCTTACCTATTGAAAATAAAAGTCCAAGATCGCCATCATATTGGCCTGCAAAACAGACAAAATAGACTTGAACCGATTGTTTGCTTTCATCTATTCAGTAAAAAGTGAAAGATCAACATTGTATTGGCCTTCAAAACAGATAAAACTGACTAATTGTAGATCAACTGGAATAAATCGATTGTTTTCTCTTATCTATTGAGTAAAAAAGTCCAAGATCGCCATTATTTTGGCCAGCAAAACTGACTTTTTGAGGATCTAGTGGAATAAATCAATTGTTTTCTCTCACATATTCAGTATAAAGCCCAAGATCACCATTATATTGGCCTTCAAAACAGACAAAACCGACTACTTGTTGATTGACTGACAAAATAGACTTTTTTGAACCGATTGTTTGCTTTCATCTATTCAGTAAAAAGTCAAAGATCAACATTGTATTGGCCTTCAAAACAGACTAAACTGACTACTTGTTGATTGACTGGAATAAATTGATTGTTTCTCTGACCTATTGAGTATAAAAGTCCCGGATCGCCATAGTATTGGCCAGCAAAACAGACTGAGTGGAATAAATCGATTGTTTTCTCTCGTATATTTAGTATAAAGTGCAAGATGGCCATCGTATTGGCCGGCAACACGGATATAACATTATTTTGTGCACTTGTGTTTTACACTAAAACTATCCACAACACAGGACTGGAAGTGTGCATGTGTGTTTAAGCAATTGACCCTGGCGTCCGGGGTTTCTGTTTACTGAAACATGAGTTTCTCTGGTAGTTCCTGTCGGAATAAATTCGTTCTGGTTCAAGAACCTGTCACCACGAGAGCTAACGCTAATATGCTAATAGCAGTCGTGCTCAAATTTCTTTTGACCTGGTGAATAAACCTTCATGTTTACATTGACATCCGGAGATAACAAAAATATACACGTCCATTAACACGTGTTGTCCTACCGTGGTTTGCCTTGAACGTTGGGGCGTAACGGCTATGGGAAATGTCATTAGGAAGCCGTTACTCGGCACTCTTGCAGGGAAAATTTATGAGGTGTTAAGTACAGCGCTTACACGAGGGGCAGGAGGGCTCCACTTCACGACTCCCTGAATCTCTCAACAAAAGAGGAAAAACAAGAGATGTCTTCAGGAATATGTGGCTTTTTTTTCCAGGGTCTCTGCCAGCACCAGTTTAGATCTTCCCGTCCTGTTAATGACACATTTAAATTAGCTGTGGTCGGGTTTTCTTCACATTCATCGAGATTCGTCTCTTCACCTCGGCCTGGTCGGGCTCAGGAGAACCACATGCCAGGGTCACTCCTCTCCTCTCCCACCCAGCCAAACCAGACCCATAATTTTGCTTTTGTTTCAGATGCGGCCCCGGTTATGAAGGAGGAAGCCGTCTGGAAAGGTCAACAGGGATGGATACTACTGAGAAGAAAAGGATTTGGAGAAGAAGGTGAACAGTATTCCATTCAGAAAATAGCTAGCATACGCACACACTGGGTATTCAGTATTAAAATGAGCTTATTATTAATCAACACTTGTCAACATTTGATAATAGATAGATAGATAGATAGATAGATAGATAGATAGATAGATAGATAGATAGATAGATAGATAGATAGATAGACAGATAGATAGATAGATAGATAGATAGATAGATAGATAGATAGATAGATAGATAGATAGATAGATAGATAGATAGACAGATAGACAGATAGACAGATAGACAGATAGACAGATAGATAGATAGATAGATAGATAGATAGATAGATAGATAGATAGATAGACAGATAGACAGATAGATAGATAGATAGATAGATAGATAGATAGATAGATAGATAGATAGATAGATAGATAGAAAGATAGATAGATACGGTGATATGAATAAGTTTTGGCACCCATGCTAAAGTTGCCTAAAAAGAGGAATAAAAAATCATCTTTTGGATATTGATCTTAATGCCTTAATTAGAAAAATGAGGAAAACTCCAACCTTTAAGGACACCAATTTTCTTTGTGAATGAATAATGCATCATAAATAAATAAATGTTTTTCCTTAAAATACAGGGTGCGCAAGTCAGGACACCCCTATGTTAAATTCCCATAGAGTCAGGCAGATTTTTATTTTTAAAAGCCAGTTATTTCATGGATCCAGGATAATATGCATCCTGATAAAGTTCCCTTGGCCTTTGGGATTAAAATATCCCCACATCATCACCTTCCACCACACCTAGAGATTGGCATGGGGTGCTTTCCATAAGATCATCTTTCAATGCAAATCAAACCAGCTATTAGGCTAACTGAAGTAAAACCATGCCAATCTCTAGGTGTGGTGGAAGGTGATGATGTGGGGATATTTTAATTCCAAAGGTCAAGGGAACTTTATCAGGATGCATATTATCCTGGATCCATGAAATAACTGGCTTTTAAAAATAAAAATCTGCCCCTCTATGGGAATTTAACATAGGGGTGTCCTGACTTATGCACCCTGTATTTTAAGGAAAAACATTTATTTATTTATGATACATTATTCATTCACAAAGAAAATTGGTGTCCTTAAAGGTTGGAGTTTTCCTCATTTT
This sequence comes from Pimephales promelas, assembly GCF_016745375.1. The sequence continues at coordinate 4,443,263 of NW_024121521.1, forward strand.
TCTAATTAAGGCATTAAGATTAATATCCAAAAGATGATTTTTTATTCCTCTTTTTAGGCAACTTTAGCATGGGTGCCAAAACTTATTCACACCCCTGTAGATAGATAGATAGACAGTTTCTTTTTAAACCGTGGACTGCAGATCCGTTGGAAAAGTCCACATGAGGATCCTCTGAAGGGAAGCTTAATGGGAACGGCGGTGGGCGATTATGGAATGCAAAGGGTTCTTCATATTTTCCTGCATGATATGGTTTATGAAGGATGAAAGTGGTCCCTCGTCCTTCTCAACGACTGACGATTACAGTTAAGCATTCATTCAAAAGAAATTGCCTAAACTCGCAGGGTTTACAAATGCAATACATCTGAGTAGCAGAAAAAAGACTTTCCCAAGCCATCAAACTCTCCCAGAATGAAGCAGGAAGAAAATGAATAAATTCATCTAAACAATTCAAAACAGTAACCTAAACAAAAAGTCTAAATGACTCTGCCTTGGCATATTAGAAGAAAATCATGTCATTGTTGTTGCATTTGTAAAATTGCTCTTTAAACTGCAGTCTGGCTATAATTTAATGGCCACTATGTAATATGTTATGTTCTGCTTTGTGCACACAGGAATTGTGGGTAATATTTAGCAGCACTATTCTATGGTGTCTCCTAGCTCTCCCAGAAGAAAATGTATTCCATACGGCGGAAATATTACAATATTCATTAAAAAAACATAATAAATAAATATTATAAATATATAAATACAAATAATTATTTTGTCAAATCAATTTACATAATTCAGATAACATAATATTTTGAGTTTCTGTTGATTAAAAAAAATCTCCTTTATTATATTAACTAAAAATTTTAATTTCAATGTAAGTTAAACCAGCAATATTTCAATATTTCTTTTACAGTTATCGTTCTTGGTGTGATCGAGCCTTAAGAGCACAGAGGAATAAAATAAACGTGCGTATTAGTATTATACTCGCTCGATACCGATGAACATCTCCATTTCATCTCATCGCTGTCTAAGAGAAAACAACTGAGATATTAAAGAGATCTCATTCATGACTTTACCATCCAACAGGTAAGTGCACCAACCAAAACAGTTTTTTCATTCCTTTTTCCAATGAATTTTTCATTCATTCCTGAACGGAGGTGTAAGAGTTGGGCAGACGACACATGAGGGTCTCATTAATCTCGGAAGAGGTTTTACGTGCCTCTCCGTCAAACATCATGCTGATTTTATCTCAGCTTTGACAGAAACGCCACTGACTGTAACCCATCTGCTTATGTTCCCTTCAGTTTGCTTTTACACGTCTGAGCTTCAGGCTGGTGGTGTGATGGTAGAAATGTGTCAGTCGGTAGAGATTCGGCTGTGCGTTGACATTGCGTTGCTGTTGATATACTATACCATGTGCAATGGAAGATTGCTTGCATTGTTCCTCACAGTTGCTTTAAATACATTATAAAATTAAAATGTTGCATTTTTATACGACTGGATTTTATGGAAGAAGATTAGGGCCAAGCAATAATACAAAAATAAAACCATCTTGAGATTAAAGTCATTAAATATCGAGAATAAAATCGTTGGGTTTCAAGAAAAAACTTGTTAAATTTCAAGAAAAAAGTTGAAATACAATCTTGAGAATAAACTCATTAAATATCGAGAATAAAGTCGTTGTGTTTCGAGAAAAAAATCGTTAAATTTTTGGGGAAAAAAGTCGAAATACAATCTTGAGAATAAACTCATTAAATATCGAGAATAAAGTCGTTGCGTTTCTAGAAAAAAATCGTTACATTTTGAAAAAGAAAGTCGGAATACAATCTTGAGAATAAACTCATTAAATATCGAGAATAAAGTCATTGTGTTTCGAGAAAAAAAAAATCATTAAATTTCGAGAAATTAAGTCGAAATACAATCTTGAGAATAAACTCATTAAATATCGAGAATAAAGTCGTTGTGTTTCGAGAGAAAAAAATCCAAAATATAATCTTGAGAATAAACTCATTAATTTTCGAGAATATTATAATACGCAAAAACAATACGCTTTTTAATTTTTAATAATACGCTTTAATAATAAAAATAATACGCTCCAAATAATACGCAAAAATAAGATTAATTCGTGTAGTATTTAATTCACTGGATTATTTAATCATAAAATAGACAATACCTCATGTTTATTAAAAACTAAATAAGGTTTTTCATTTTAGTTTCTTAATAGAAAAACATTCTTAGACTCTGGTCAATTAAATTTTAAAGAACCCTTTATGTAAAAAAAAAATTACATTTAAGGAGTAATTATATATGAAGGAACCTTTTCTGCTAATCATGTCACCTTTAGATGGCTTAGTTGGGAAAATTTAACATTTAACTTTTAATATTCAACAATATTATTGATATATGAGAACTGAACTGAGCTGTTATTTATTTATTTTTTTTACAACAGAAATGAACCATCCCTGAACTTACTGAAGCTGGACTGTGACACTATTTACTTATTCTTATACATTATTTTCCCGTTATCTCTGTAAAGCTGCTTTAAAACCCTCTGTATTGTAGAAAGCGCTGTATGAATTAAGGTGACTTGACTTGACTTACAGCCATCCTTGTTTTTAATGTCCAGTGGACGCTGATAATGCATCTGCACAGAATCCCCACTCCCAGTGGCATGATGGGAATATCCAATCCAAACCACTGATCGTAGATTTGTCTGTTTATGTTTTCCCAGTCTCTAGTACGGTTCCCGAAACTCTCTGGCTCTTTGCAGGCCTCACCACTCCAAAAAAACCTTGTAACTGTGACTTCTGGAAGCCTGTGGCTATTTTTCTTATGATGGACAACCTGATAGACAATGAGCTGTCCGGTTTTATGAACGTTTCGGCTCTTGAAACTTGAGTTCGTGGAGCGTATTTCCATCGACTTGTCTCTGCATCTGTCGTAAACGGGTTTAAAGTAGTTACTTCGTGCTTCCAAAACACAGATACGCGATCCAACACAGTGAGTGCGTGGTTTTTGCGTTTGTGAAACCATATTTATTTACTCTGGGAAGGTTAATAGTGCATTATTATATCTGTCACTGAGCCCTATGGCACTGCAAACCCGTTTTTTTAGCTCTATGATAGCATTTTGTCTCCAAGTGAGTCTCATAGACTTGATTTATAGGATTTCTTTAAGCCACTTCACACTCGTGTAAACAGACGTTTGCTTTGCGGCCTGCGTGAGGAAATTTGAAGTTTTACAGGTTCATAGCAAATCAATTACAGTCTGATGGCTGACACGAATAAATGTGGCTATAATCTTGATTTAGTTGGCAGACATATGCAAACAAAGCGCTTAGATCAATATAAATGTAGCGCAGCGAACCCTATAAATTAGTATTTTGTGTTTATCCTGTTTGCTAACCAGGGCTTGACATTGACACCCACCAAATTCACTCCTGCTAGCCACTTTGCCGGGTTTTTTCACGTGTGCCATTAGTAAAGGTTGAGCTTTGCATAGCTAGAGCTGACATTACTCAAGCTAGTCTTTGCTAACTAATCGAGGGCTGTAAAGGCCTATCTTTGCGAGCGCACGTGTGGCTTCTGACGATCTGAAAGCCCAGGAGCTAGAGAATTTACCTCAGACAAACAACCAGGCACAACTACAGACAAAACAAATTAGCGTCTTGGAATGAGACTCAAAACCCAAACAAACACCAAAGATTGTTTGGCCAAGAAAGCTCACCAGTTTTAACTCCGTGTGCGTGTTTATTTTTCTGTTTTCTGGTTTTGATTTGCTTAAGTTTGCCCTATGTGAGGTCTCCATTCTGAACATGAAGATGCACGCAAGACTGAACAACCAGAATGGGTAATCCCACAAAAAAAGAGTGCTTCCCATTTTTTCCGCACATCGTAGGTTGCCCTCGAGTTCAAGATGGAGGAAAACAATTAAAAGTTTCTCGACGCAGCAATGCGCTTTCCATGACTGCAATAGTTAATGATTAGTAGGTAAACACTGTAAAGATGGCCTCGAGCGGCCATTCCTTGCATTTAAGAATCTAAAAGACAACGAGGGACACTTCAAAATGGCTGTTTTGAAACATGCTAGCTTTTAGTTTTAGCTGGTTTAAAAACCAGCCTGACCACCTTTAACCCTATAAAGCTACTGTATCATATTATAAACACAATATCTAAGGCCTCTAAATGATCAAAACTTTGTTGAAAAACCTGTATCTACTGCTTGCTTTCCATTGTCTGATTGAAAGTTTTTAGCAAGTAAAAATTGTACAATTTTTTTCCTTTTTTTTTTTTGCTGTGAAATCTTTAATTGGTTTTATAATGTAAACGTAAGAATAACTTTTATTTTGTTAGCATTATTTTATGATGAACATTACTGGACTGAAGCAACTTAGGCTAGGCTTACTTGATTATTCATACATAATTTCGCAAAATAATTTTTTTGAAGATTCTTAATCACCATGAAATCAAACATGACCATTATTTTATAAAATATCATGTGTTTGTTTGGAATTATTTATCCGTGCACATAAAAAAAATAAAAATAAATGAAAAGTTTGGCGGATTTTGATATGAATAGACAACCAAACACATAAAAAGAACAAGTATGTGCGTTATAACTTGCTGCCACATCACAAATGGTGAATCTATAATTGTTTTCTTTATATTTAAAACCCTTTTTTACTTATATAATTGAATGGATGCTATCTATTGAACACTTGGCATGAAATCAAACTGAGGTTTCTACCCTTCTTTCATGCAAATTGATCAATTACGGCTCCTCTGTAATTTATTCAAATATGCCAAACAGTCACCAAATATGGAAACTAGAGAGCTTTCAAATGATATATAGTTTGTCAAGATTAGTTTAGGTTTAGTATAGGTTATTATCGTTTTAAAAATGTAATGGATTTGGGCCCGGTGACAATACCGATGGACATAATGTACAGAAACCTCAAACTAAATGCATCATAAGAGCCACTAATGTTGGAAGCAACCAATCTAAAATGGTCAAAAAGTTACAATGTGTTTCATCAAAACTGTACAAACGCACCCCAACGCTGGTTCATTGCAAGTCCGAGAGCTTGTTTTGTTGACATTTTTGTGAAGGATCTCTATTTCACACAATTCATACATGACACGTCGTTAAAGATATTTGTGTCCTCACCAAGCCAAACGCCGTTTGTGGTTCCTCCATGTCACTCCCAGAGCAGAACAATATTTTCCTGATTAATAATTTTCAACCAGCAGATGTTCTTCACAACATATAAATATCAGAAAATGTCTACTTTATTGAAACCACAAAGGGATTCTGGGACTGTCCAAGACACACAACCTTCCTGGAGAGGTCACTCGCCCTATTTTCTGCTCTGGTGGGCAGGGGAACAGTAGTGACCATTGGAATGCTCTGGTTTTGGGTTGTATGTTTGAGCTTAAGCCTTCCTGATACCCTCTTCCCAAACACACCGACCAACCGGCCCCTGGCATCTCAGGCCACGGCCCCCAAAACCGGAGGCTCGGAGCCCAAATCCACTCCTTCCCTCGTTTATGGACCTCCTGAAAACAGCAGCAGGGTGTAATCTGTGGAATGACCAGAGCATCTGATAAAGGCTTGTGTTCTTGCAAATGGATTACTGGAGATGCTTGGCATCCAATTAAAACTCTTCTTTTCCCACCATTTCATCGCAGATGATTAAGTTCCAGGAAGGCATCTTGTAAGATTAAGCAAACCCAAAGATTATCAGGTCAAAAGTGAAAGGTCAATCCCAAGAGGGCAAAGCAGGTGATGACCTGAACGTTAGAGTTGGTGCAGTGAAAGCAACCAATCCACAACGGACAAAAAGGTACAATGTGTTCCATCAAAACTGCCATCCAATCATCCAAATATATATATATATATATATATATATATATATATATATACGTATATATATATATATATGTGTGTGTGTATGTGTGTAAACAATAAGTGATGACAGATGTCAAAGCGGATATCATTTTTTAACAGGCTGTCATACAAAGAAATGATGAAAATGTGCAAAAAAATATTATATAGAACCAATGGAATATTAATAATTGATTATGTTGTAGTTAATGTTTGCATTTTCTTTGCAACATATCTAAAATAAATATATATTTTATATTTTAATTGGACGATATATACCAAATTATATATGTTTATAATAAAATAGTAATATAACATTAATTAAAACAATTATTTAAAATAATATCAATGATATTTATATACTATCATACTATTATACATACCATCAAACTATTATATTTTTAAAATATATAATCTAGTGTGAAATACATTATTAGTTATCTATTATATTTAATAATTTCTGTAATAAAATAATATTTGTATACTAAACATTTTACAAGTGCAACCTTCACCCTGCAAACCCTTAAATTTATAAATAAATAATTATTTGTTTCGTCCAACTTAATTCATTCAATCTTCTTTTCTAGAGTTGGCCGTTTTATTGTTTAGTTGAACTACATTTGGTTAAAATTTTGGTTTATATTTTATAATCAATCAATTATTTGGTGATATGCCGCACGTCCGAGAGCCCGTTTTGTTGACGTTTTTGGGAAAAGTCTTTCATACATAACGCGTCATTAACGATATCTCCCTGTTCGCGTTTCCTCCACGTCACACTTCCAAAAAGCAAGGCATCTTGTACAATTAAGCAAACCCAAAGATTATCAGGTCAAAAGTGAAAGGTCAAACCCAAGAGGGTAAAGCAGGTGTTGACCTGAACGATCCACGTCTGGGAATCTCTTCGTCCCCATTCACTCGACTTGTCTTACACAACCCATGTGGAAGTGTCTCTTTCTTCTTAGCCTAGCTTTGTTTCCTAAAGCCGCACTTTGAGGGGCTTAATCCGTGAGCCAAATTTACCGCCGGTTGATTATTCCCGCGCAACAATTAAAACTTCATTCCAGTGATTGGCACTGACTTTGGCGAGCCTGGCGCTGGAGCTTTGCCTGAGGGTTTTAGCAGCTTCAACTGAGTTTTGCTCATATTTTAGTACCATTTTCTAAACATATAGCGAATAAAATGTGATAATGTGAGAAATATTGACGGAGTCTGAATCAATTTTGGTTTCACTGTACCCGAGTTTATTAGATCATTGTCGTACAGTGTGATTCATAATGGGATTGCCGAAATCATCAGGCATTATAAGACTTTGGCCATTTCGCTAAACTTCTTTGGTTTTTCTGTCACATCCAGGAATAGTTATCTGGCCATCGCCAAGCCCAGAAGGATGAATGTGGCCACGTAAAGTCCCAGCGCTTCCTGTTTACAACAGCGTGTGACACTTTCTTGGTTTGCGTTTTCGAGCTGCCTCTGGAAAATCCTTTAGGAGCATCTCTATTTTATGCACATACAGCTCAGTATCGGTCAATGGGTCAGCAAACGCTGCACAAACTCAGCGTCACAACATAACAGAGTCTGCTGTTTTTAAAGGAAGTGCGCTGGACTGATGAAACCACTGAATGATGCTCAACTGAAACATGAAATATGAAACGTATATTCTCATGGCAAAAAGAAAACCACAAAGACGGATCAAGTCGGATCTCGTCATAGGCAAGCGCAGTGTTATTGTAGCTCATACGGGTCCCTGTACTCTTTGGAAAGTCCATGTTTTTCCCTTGGTTTTTGGAGACCAAGGCTGCATCCTAAATCACATACTTCCCAACTATATAGTAGGTCTGTCACTTTAAAAGGGTTAGTTCACCCAAAAATGAAAATTCTGTCAGTATTTACTCACCCTCATGTTGTTCCAACCCCGTAAGACCTTCGTTCATCTTCGCAACACAAATTAAGATATTTAAGATATTAAGATCGCTCCTGCATACTAGTCCATCGGCTTCTTGAGGGAATGACACTTGATGGCATCGAAAAGTCATCAAAAACATCGTTAAAATAGTCCAAGTGACTACAGTGGCTCAATTTTAACATTATCAAACGACGAGAATATTTTTTGTGCGCAAAAACAAACAAAAATAACGACTTTATTTCAACTATTCACTTCCTTCTCCATGGGCCTGTAGTCAGTTAGCGTAGTGTGATTGCGTAAAGCTACGTCACACGTAGGCTCACTATTGGCCGACGCTGGTCATGTGTGTGATGCGTGTGACTTACAATAACAGAAGCGTACGCTATTAAACTAGTAACCTGACTCGAACAGAGGGAGAAATAAACGATTAGTTGAAATAAAGTCGTTATTTTTGTTGTTTTTTTTGCGCACAAAAGTGTTCTCGTCGTTTGATAAACTTAAGATTGAGCCCCTGTAGTCACTTGGACTATTTTAACGATGTCTTTAATGACTTTTCGAGGCCATCAAGTGTCATTCCCTCAAGAAGCCAATGGACTAGTATGCAGGAGCGATCTTAATATCTTAAATATCTTAATTTGTGTTGCGAAGATGAACGAAGGTCTTACGGGGTTGGAACAACATGAGGGTGAGTAAATACTGACAGAATTTTCATTTTTGGGTGAACTAACCCTTTAAAATCGATTGGACCAACCAACACAAGTTTCGAAAACGAAAATAGGGAATTGATTTTAACGGCCTTTTTTTTTTTTTTTTTACCAACAATGCGTTTTAGGTGGACAGATCAATACAAATGCTTATTAATATTCGCTATTACTTCAATTCTAGTGAACAAGCGCGCCGTTATTTGTTGTGCAGTGACGTGTGCGTTCAAGTAAGCCAGAAATGAGCAGATTCTGTGCGATACGCTGTATTTAATATATCATGAGGATCCCGAGTTGCGTATTTGCACAGATTTGTCTTACACGAACTTCGCCAGCAAAGTGAGTGAACATAGAAACGCCAGATTGGCTTGTGATTTGACAGCGTTTCCCTCCAAAGTTAATTTTTACTCTCATTTGGCGAGTCGAGGGTGTTAATCTCAATCCCTGAATGTTGCGCTCCAGTTTGACATTGTGCAGAAACTTCACGCGAATAAATCATCAGAAATATTGCTGACTTGTGCGTCTCAAGCGCCCTCTTTACGCTCGTCCTAATGCCTGTTAGGTGTCCGTGGATTTGCCAATATTTGGTGTTGAAAATGGAAACGTCTTGGAAAATTGATTTTACAATCGATTCAATGAACACTTACGTCTCAAAAATCGAAATTGAAAAGTGACAGCCCTACTATACAGTAGGCAAACTTAAAATAAGTTTGTCTGAATTCACGGTATTCATAAAAGAGCAGGCAAGAGTGCCCGGATGACCTACTGCTGTACTTCAGAAGTGTGCATAAGATAAACACTTTACTATCCCATGAGGCCACAGGATTTGTGAATGACAGTGGTAGGTCACATGATATTGACAACATTGCACGACTAGATTACATTAATGCTATATAAAAATACTTTTTTAGGGGTTGCAAACGAATTACTATTAAGTACCTACTCAAAGTATGCAAATTCAGACACAGCACAAGAGACATTTCCATTTCTCACCAAGTGACGAACGAGTTACCAAATGTCAAGCAGAGCACATCTGAACTACATTCAGTCTACAATAACGTCAACTTACATGCAAACTCAACGTCATGCTAACCTATAACTTATTTCTGCCAGGGAATAAAAATATGTGTATTTCTATCTCACAAACTGGAAGACAACAGGGTTGACATTTCTGCTCCATTTTTAGATGTTTTTCTTCTTTACACCAAAAAATATGTTTGCCAAAGTTGTAAATGTCAGCATGACCATGAAAGTTCAGTTCTTTTAGGTTTTAAAATAAAACAAATAAACAAGCAATGATTCATTGTGTAACGTTTCCAACATGACATAAACTTACATGTGGATTGTGTAGCTCCTCTTTATGCCAAGTGGGTTATCTGTGGACAAACCAGAAATGTGTTCTGTTAGAGAGAGAAGACCAGAGAGCCACAATGTTTTTATCCTGTTCTTACAGGAATCCCACCACAGATATTCAAAACATTCATTACGGAAAGACGACTTCTTGATCACACGACAAATAGAGAAACACTGTCATCATGCAATGCATGTGTGCAGTGACAGTGTGACAAATAAAAATATATACAAATTCTGTATGATTTGTGCAGTTCTTTTACCTAAAATATATTTTTACTGTCATCATTCGAGTTAAACACATGAGCTTAGCATTGATCATAAAGCATTAAAGGTGGCTAATTCGTACGAATTCTTGTCTAAACCCACGTGATGGGTAGGTTTAGGGGCGGGGTCAGAGGTAAGTCACTCATACGAATTTGGCAACACATAAAATATGTACGAATTAGCGAAAATCATACGAATTCGTACGAGTGATGTCGTATTAATTAGCCACCTCGTAAAATTAGTGTGAATGGCCGTGAGATCGGGTCGGATCTTCACTTACAGTTTAAAGTGCCCCATTATTTTATTTTAAAGGCTCCTAATTTTGTTTTGGATCTACTAGAATAGGTTTACATGCATCCAAGGTCAAAAACACTTTTCTCATAATATAAATTTGTACATCACGTCTTTTCTCTCAGCTTTTGAAACAGTTCAAAACTATTCAAAAACCCCTTCTTTTCGAGAGTGTACTCTGCTCTGATTGGTCAGATGGCCCAGTCTGTTGTGATTGGTCTACTGTGCTCTGATTGGTCAGATGGTCCAGTCTGTTGTGATTGGTCTACTGTGCTCTGATTGGTCAGATGGCCCAGTCTGTTGTGATTGGTCTACTGTGCTCTGATTGGTCAGATGGCCCAGTCTGTTGTGATTGGTCTACTGTGCTCTGATTGGTCAGATGGTCCAGTCTGTTGTGATTGGTCTACTCTGCTCTGATTGGTCAGATGGCCCAGTCTGTTGTGATTGGTCTACTGTGCTCTGATTGGTCAGATGGTCCAGTCTGTTGTGATTGGTCTACTGTGCTCTGATTGGTCAGATGGTCCAGTCTGTTGTGATTGGTCTACTCTGCTCTGATTGGTCAGATGGTCCAGTCTGTTGTGATTGGTCTACTCTGCTCTGATTGGTCAGATTGTCCAGTCTGTTGTGATTGGTCTACTCTGCTCTGATTGGTCAGATGGCCCAGTCTGTTGTGATTGGTCTACTGTGCTCTGATTGGTCAGATGGCCCAGTCTGTTGTGATTAGTCTACTGTGCTCTGATTGGTCAGATGGCCCAGTCTGTTGTGATTGGTCTACTCTGCTCTGATTGGTCAGATGGTCCAGTCTGTTGTGATTGGTCTACTCTGCTCTGACTGGTCAGATGGTCCAGTCTGTTTTGATTGGTCTACTCTGCTCTGACTGGTCAGATGGCCCAGTCTGTTGTGATTGGTCAGATGGCCCAGTCTGATGTGATTGGCCTACTCTGCTCTGATAGGTCAGATAGCCCAGACTTGTTGAGGCAGCAAATTAATATAGACAGTTGTTATGCAAATATATTACAAACCTACATAGGTTTGTGCAGGAAGTAAGACTAATTACTGATGACTCGATTCTTTCTTTTGGGAGAAAATAGCTCAATTTATCTGCACTTTGATCTGTGATCCTTTGCAGACCTCATACATTCACAAGCAGATATTTTACAAACTTCATGAAAGGTAATATATGTAAAAAAAGGTAATAAGATTCAAAAAGCAGGAATTAGGTGGTTTTAAGAGTCAACTGGCCTAGTATTATGTGACAGAGAGCTCTTTTGGTGCATTGTATTAATACCTCAAATCTAAATGGAGTGAGAGATCCAACCAATCATATTTAGGTTCAAAGAAGCCATGCTAATCATCCCAACAATCAGTGGAAATGAATCCCACCAAGAGCTTGCAAAATTGTCCACCGTCTTTTCCAACCAAACAGTTCTGAAAGTTACTGTGAGCCACGGAAAGATAGAGTTTTACGAGCCAAATGCATTTTGTAACGTGCTGAGTGAATGCAGAAGTGAAAATGGAGGAGAAAAGCCACAAATTATGGTTTCTCGTGTGAGGTATAACACCGAAATGAAACCGCTTCGGGAAGCTTCTGTTCCTCTCGACGGAGGTGTCGCAAAGCTTTTCCACAACAAGCATCTTTACTGGCTTCACATATTACTGCAATGCTTCATCTATGCCCCTTCCTTCTTGGCAAGAAAACCAGTAATAATACAATATTTCCTTCTGTTTAATGCCAGCTAAAACTTTGATATTGAAAAGCAGCCCGGTCATAGACCTATTGTGTAACTGGCCTTGCATACATATAGTGTCCTGCACACACACACACTAGTAAAAAATATCAAAAATGGTGTCTGAATAATTTTTGGTTTGACTGTATAAGCGATCTCTACGCTTCTGAACTCCTTACCGAGTCGTCGGGATGGTATTGTGTACGGTGCTCGCAGATGTACTGTGGATTCATTATGTATAGACGTCTTCGCCTTCTACGGTCGACCATCACCCAAAGGTGTTCTTGGCGTTCACACTCGGGCTGTGAGCCTCGTGGTTAGTGTGGCTGCATTTAGATTTGCGGTTTTCTGAGCTACGCCTCCAAGCTTTTCTTGGACCCTCACTGCTGTGCACACTGGCATGATGGAGCTGTTTCTTATGAGAATGGATCCAGGATATACTGTATCAAGATAGTCCTCGCAAACCACTGCGACTAGATTTACATGGCCGAGAGAGCTGATCTGGAAGTCTCTGGCGATGTTATCAAAGTCATATCGAGTATACAGGGTTATTGGCATTACAGCATCTGAAATATGACTTGCTGCGGGTTCAATTGTCTCTGCAAAGCAAAACAGAGTTGACGACAGCCACCCAAGTTTCATTGTGAAAGCAATCATAGCTTACTTATAAACGTCCCCACATGCAAATCAATCAACTATGAAGTCAACATGAAATTACATGAAAACCAGTTTACTTTCGTTATGTGATGTTTGAAACGTGAAACTGGACTTTTTTATCTGTCTATCTGTCTATCTATCTATCTATCTATCTATCTATCTATCTATCTATCTATCTATCTATCTATCTATCTATCTATCTATCTATCTATCTATCTATCTATCTATCTATCTACATTGAAGCTCCTCCGTCTAAACCCAATGAAGCGATGCTGATGTGACAGTGAGACATGAGTCAAGACAAGCCCTGGAGAGACTCTACACGCGTGGTGTGTGTCATATTACTGCGGTCGCTTTAATGAGCTGATGAGCGAGTGTCACGCAACCTTTCAAGAACACGTCCAGCTCACATATAACTCCGAAACTACAATAAGAAGGAAAAAAGAGATTATATTTCACATGAAAAAAAGACAAAAAAGCCTTTTTTTTGCATCATGATATATTTTTTTTTTCACGACAATTAAGCTCCACCCCTCTCTCATTAATAATTCTCAGTATTAAAATGATTGTGATCCAATTTTGTATTCGATCAATTGATGATTAAAATATCATCCTATTTGTTTGTTTTTTGTGTGATTGTTATATAGATAGAATTGCCATAAAACAATTATATGGTTAAAACAATTTCTGAGCATAAATGTATAAATAATATTTTTAACAGTATATTTTAAATTTGACCTTATGTAGAATAACATTTTATTTTACGTTTTTACATTATAGTGAGAATGATATTTATTTATTAAGTTATGTCATTGCAGTGAGAAAGAGATTCTATATTTTATCCCAAAATGGGTTTGTAAGATTCACTGGTGTTACAGATAATAGTCAATAATTAATCTTTGCACCAGTGGCGTAGCCACGAGGGGGCCTGGGTGGGCCTAGGCCCCCTCATTTACATGTCCGGTCCCCTCAGATTTCTGATTGCTTGAAAAAAAAAAAAAGTTGTTTTATTAGGATTGATAGATTGACCAATCAAAATGCTGCGCGGTAAAATGCGGCTTATTTTCAAACTTGATTTGTTTATACGTATAACGTGTTGCGCGTAACGTACGCTGTCATCTTCATCTTTGCGTGAGAGTTAATATGCCGTGACAATGGCAGGCGCTCAAACTCAAAGTACAATATTACACTTTTTTTTAAAAGCACGGAAAGATCAACTTGATATATATATAAATAATGTTGCCCCCTCATTTAAAGACGGGACCCCCCAAAAATTAAATTCTGGCTACGCCCCTGCTTTGCACCTGTTCCTGTACGGTCAGCTGGTGATGGAACATGACGTCATCATTTCACAGGGAAACCGCATGGGAAGGTGTGTTTCCGTTGCCAATATTATGGGTTCGGGGAACATCGGGGAACAGACGGTTTCCATGATGGATAAACAGAAAGAGTGACTCATGGCTAGACGAGCACATATATGGATCTGTCCTCCATGGGCACACGACTCGACCCTGCTTTCCCAACGCGAGCTGATCGTACCCACACCAAACCACACCAAACCACTGCACAAGCACATGCTAAAAAAAGGAAGTCCTAAGTTGTTTCTCATCTGCCCAGACAGACATTAGACATTAGTTGAGCGGAATAAATCGCCCGCCGCAGCCTCGGTTCCTCATTCGGGAGAGCGGCAGGTTTTTATTTTGACCAGTTGTCTTTGGCTTGCTCGTGGATGTCTAGGAACCATCTATGGAAACCGCCTGGAAATGTATTAAAAAATAATCTTATGCTGACAAAAGAAACGACAGTGATTATCAACAGGAAATCTGATGCAACAGGGCTGGATGACAAATCTCAATTGTTTCTCCTAGAAAAACTGAGGGCCTTAAACTGACGATGTCTTAAAATGACTAAATCAAGCATTAAAATGAGGTAAAACAATTTTATATCCTAAAAAAAAAAAAAAGATATCCCAAAAGTCAATGATCTCAATATTAATGTCGAACACTTAAATTCCTAATAAAATGCATAACTGAACTCCTGAGCCATGAAGGAGCGACCACTGAGCATTTTCCCCTCGGTCTGAATAATGATATACGCAATATCAATCACTGCATGCGCTGCGACAACACCACAAAAACATGTCGTATTTTTAAAATATGTTAAACGCATTAAACAATGTAAATCTAGCATTATGGGTTCTTTGGACGAATCCACAAAAGCGTCAGGAATTCAGGCCTGTCTGGAGCTGGAGTGTGTGTGTGTGTGCCTACATTTTATGTTAATGAAGCAGTAATGCGTCCATTCTGTGGCAATAACTCACGCATGTCAAATCTGTCCTCTCTCTCTCTCACAATCATCATCCTGAAGACCTTCACATACCTGTGATCTGCCCCTACATGAGGTGTGTGTGTGTGTGTGTGATCCTCGCAGTTTCCGGGTGTTTATTTGGCGTGTCGCTCCTTTCTTCACCTCTAAGCGGAGCTGGAATTTACTTAGATGATTATCAGTCTCTTTTTATGTACTGGCTTCGACCTCTGTGAACTGCAATGTGCACTCGTGTCCCAAACAATGCTCTTCCTCTGTATTTTTGTCTTGTTTACCTGTGCAAATATCTAAAAATGTATTATTAAATCATGATAAATTTACTTGAGAAGCAAAATGAAATCAGATATAAATTATTTCTGAATAAAGTGTGAAAACCCTGAGTGTATGTCAAGTCAAGTCACCTTCATTTATATAGCGCTTTTAACATTATAGACTGTTTCAAAGCAGCTTTACAGAGATAATAGGAAGTTAAAGTAACAGAGATTGTATGTGTGGGAAAGCAAGAACCAGACGTTTTGACTAGAACTAAAGAAAATCTGAGTCGTCATGGTGCTAGGATGTTGTGGATGGTTGCCAGGATGTTACTATGTGGTTACTAAGGGGTCTGGAAGGTTGCTAGGTGGTTTCTAGCAGGTCAAAGTGAAAAGAGTCATCAGGGTCCCTTCTTCCATGAGCATCTTTGGGATTTATTAGCAGTGCTGAGGAGACCAGAGACACTAGATGTCAGTGTTGGGTTTGAGCTCTTTAACTCATTTACACCTTTTCTTCAACATAAACTCAAAATGATTGATTATATTAGTGGTGGTTGCTAAGTCAAGCATACTTATCTGATCATACTTGGTGTAAGTGACGTGAACAAACCTCTAAAGAAAAAGTGAGTGATTTAAAGTGCAAGGTGCTTTATAATTAAACAAATATAATAAACATCTCAAGCCTCAGAGAAAAATCCTAAAAACCATCTGGAACGCCATAGCAACACCCTAGCAACCACACAGCAATAAACTAAAACAGAAAACCTTAGAAAGTGCAGAACAACACTATAGAAAACCAACACTTACAACTGCATAGCAACACCCTAGCAACCACAACGAAATATGATAAAAACACCTAAACATCCTAGGAACAGTAAAACACCCTGGCAACCACATACAAGACCATAGCGACACCCTAGAAACCACACAGCAATGTACAAAAAGCACATAAAACACCTTAGGAAGAGCAGAATTACAACCTGGAAACCACCAAATAGATAGACAGACAGATAGATAGAAAGATACATAGACAGATAGAAATCTTCGCCACCACATTATCAACACCATTATTACCTAACCCTAACCCACCATAGTAACCACATAGTAATTTGTTAAAATACAGCAAAAAAAAAAAAAAAAAATCGTAGGAACCACAGAACACAAAATTAACACCCTAGCAACCACATAGTAATGTACCAAAAATGCATAGAACACTTTAGGAAGTGCGAAACAACACCTTGGAAACCATCAAGAACACCCTAGCAACTACATAGCAGCACCCTGGCAACCACATTGTAAAGTACTAAAAACATTGAACACCAACCTGGAAACCACATAAGCACCCTAGCAACCATGTTGCAACACCGTAAAATACAACCTTATGATTATTAGTTTGGATCTTTAAACATCCACACCCACCCATCTGTGAAATCTCTGATGTATCAGCTTTGTTTATAGTGCCTTATAGGAGATCAGTCCAGGGGGCAAATTTGACTTTTTAATGGATGGACATAGATGTACGTGTGTGTGTGTGTGTGTGTGTGTGTGAGAGAGAGATTGATCACATTGTGGGAGATTCCAACAGAATGCCTGGAATCTAATCTCTTACAGGACTGGAGAATATTATTGTCTTGACCTTCCACTGTCTGTCTCTCACATCAACACACACATGACTGGGATGGTATCTAGGTGTCATGTTAGTATGCAAACCTTAAAATGCAAATATGGTAATGGTATTGCAAGATATGAAATTAATAAAATCTTATTCATGGTCACATATATTCAAATACAACACACATAACACGCTAAGTACAGTGCTACTGAATACATTTGGTTTACATTTGGACCAAACTAAATATTCAGAAGTGAGAACTAAAAAACCTAGCAACACCTTAGTTAAACAACACCCTGGGAACCACAAAGAACAACATAGCAACACCATAGAATGTAATAAACCATTCAAAACACCTTAGAAACTGCAGAAACCCCTGACAACCACCCAGAACACCATAGCAACACCTTAGAAACCACATAGCAATGTGCTAAAAACACTCAAAACATCCTTGGTGACTGCAGAAAGCCCTGTCAACCATATATGATACCATAGCAGTGTAATAAAACACTAAAAACCCCTGACAACCACATAGGACACCACCATAGCTACACCCTACCAACCACTTAACAAACTTAGAAGTGGAAACCATGTAGAACACCCTTGCAACACCTTAGGAACTGCAAAAAACCCCAACAACCATTTAAGATACCACAGCAACACCCTAGTATAGCAACCACACAGGAAGGTGTGGTTTAGGAAGTGGAACTATCTTGAACAAAAAAATGAAATAATGACAATAAACAATAATAATAATATACGACAATAATAATTATAATAATAAATGAAAAAAAATGTATATAGGTTTAAATTTGTATCTATCAATCAAATGATCATATAGAGTAATAGAAAGTAATTTTCTATATGAATTATCATGATCCTTTATAGTATCATCACATCCACGTCTCTTCATATCATCCTATTTCCTCCTCGTGTCTCAAACCTCACCAAACCCTCATCCTCTAATAATCCTCCCCCAACATCTCTCCGTCCGTTCCTCCCTTCCAAATCCTTATCGAGCAAATGAACGCATCAGTCAAAGCTGACGTGATTATCAGGCCGGGTTATCACCTCCTGTCGGTCTGCGTTTGGCTGTTTGGAGCTCCAGAGGGCAAAAGCTCATTCACAAGAAGGTAAAGTGCTATTCAACCCAAGTTTGACCAAAGTGAGTTTGACGAATGAACAAACGAATATTTGGAATTAGGGAATTAGTGTAAAATGTACAATTTAGGCAGAGCAACAATTTGAAGAGAATCTGGGATATTCTTATATCTCAGTCAGTATCTGAATAAAAACACATCTGGTTTGCAATGTCCACATAGATGATCAACTGGACAGTGCAAACATGATGCAAATATGACTTTACAAAACCAATTCCAGGACACCTGCTGATTGGCTAGTGTTTTCAGCGGTCCCGGACTCTATAAAGACGTTTCTGGGTGCAGTGGCAGCGACTCGTCACGCAGGAAACCGTGATTACGCTCTGGTTTGTGGAATAGCAATTATGTGAACAGTGGCCTGTAATCTGTGGGATTTCCATGATACAATGTGTATGTGTGTGTGTGTTTGTGGGGGCACATAAGAGATGGAAACACTCTCTCTTTTCCTTCTGCTTGGACAAAGCAGTGGTCCGTGACACATTAGAGAGCTTCATATTTCCTGTGGCAGGTTCCAAAACTGTGATACGGTGGCAGTGACAAATCATATTTGCATACAGACCCCTTTAGTTCACAGACACACAGTAGATCAACCAGAAAACCTTTACAGTTTTCAAATACAAATGTTCTAGAACTGTGTGCTGCAGACACATAATGCGACAAACTCTAGATGGTGATTCAGTCCGTTATTGTTCAGGAAGACTAAAACTATTAAAAATACATTCATGGAACTGAAATAAAGCTTTAAAAAAATTAGATAAAAAAAACTGAACTTAAAAAAAAAAGTCGAAATAAACGAAATAATAAACCACCTAGAGCACCATGGAAACACCCTAGCAACTATACAACCATGTACTAAAATGCATAGAACACTTTAGTCAGTGCAAAACAACATCCTAGCAACCCCCTAGAACACCATGGAAACACCCTAGCAACTACACAACCATGTACTAAAATGCATAGAACACTTTAGTCAGTGCAAAACAACATCCTGGCAACCACCTAGAACACCATGGAAACACCCTAGCAACTATACAACCATGTACTAAAATGCATAGAACACTTTAGTCGGTGCAAAACAACATCCTAGCAACCCCCTAGAACACCATGGAAACACCCTAGCAACTACACAACCATGTACTAAAATTCAGAACACTTTAGAAAAGGCAAACCAACATCCTGGCAAACACCTAGAACACTATAGAAACACCCTAGTAACTACACAACTATGTACTAAAATGCATAGATCACTTTAGTCAGTGCAAAACAACATCCTGGCAACCACCTAGAACACCATGGAAACACCCTAGCAACTACACAACAATGTACTAAAATTCAGAACATTTTAGGAAAGGCAAACCAACATCCTGGCAAACACCTAGAACACTATAGAAACACCCTAGTAACTACACAACTATGTACTAAAATACAAAGAACACTTTAGTCAGTGCAAAACAACATCCTGGCAACCCCTAGAACACCATGGAAACACCCTAGCAACTACACAACAATGTACTAAAATTCAAAACACTTTAGAAAAGGCAAACCAATATCCTGGTAACCACCTAGAACACTATAGAAACACCCTAGCAACTACACAACTATGTGCTAAAATACATAGAACACTTTAGTCAGTGCAAAACAACATCCTGGCAACCCCTAGAACACCATGGAAACACCCTAGCAACTACACAACAATGTACTAAAATTCAGAACACTTTAGAAAAGGCAAACCAACATCCTGGCAACCACCTAGAACACTATAGAAACACCCTAGCAACTACACAACTATGTGCTAAAATACATAGAACACTTTAGTCAGTGCAAAACATCATCCTGGCAACCCCCTAGAACACCATGGAAACACCCTAGCAACTACACAACCATGTACTAAAATGTATAGAACACTTTAGTCAGTGCAAAACAACATCCTGGCAACCCCCTAGAACACCATGGAAACACCCTAGCAACTACACAACAATGTACTAAAATTCAAAACACTTTAGAAAAGGCAAACCAACATCCTGGCAACCACCTAGAACACTATAGAAACACCCTAGCAACTACACAACTATGTGCTAAAATACATAGAACACTTTAGTCAGTGCAAAACAACATCCTGGCAACCCCTAGAACACCATGGAAACACCCTAGCAACTACACAACCATGTACAAAAATGCATAGAACACTTTAGTCAGTGCAAAACAACATCCTGGCAACCACCTAGAACACCATGGAAACACCCTAGCAACTACACAACAATGTACTAAAATTCAGAACACTTTAGGAAAGGCAAACCAACATCCTGGTAACCACCTAGAACACTATAGAAACACCCTAGCAACTACACAACTATGTACAAAAAACACATAGGACACCTTAGGAACACCACCATAGAAACCACAACACCCTGGCAACCACCTAGTAGAACACAATAGTGACACCCTAGCAACCATTTAGTAATGTACTAGAAATGCACAGAAAACTTTAGGATATGCAAAACCATCTAGAACACCCTATCAACTGCATAGCAACACCATAAACCTGAAATAAAGTTGAATAAAAGCTATGTATAAAGATTTAAAATTAATAACAATAAAAATGGCAACAGCACATAACAAAACGACCCAGAAAGATGATTTTCTGTCAGTCTGCACCTTTGAAAGCACGTTCCCACAGTTCTAACGGAGACCTGATAGATGTTGTCTTTGACTAGAGTAAAGTTCACCTCGACTCTTTGACCCTACCCAGACACCGTATTCATCCACACAGGCCACATTGAGCCCGTTGCCGAGGTGAGCTGGACTTTCTGGCAGGACTTCAATCTTGGCATAACAAACTGCCATTGTAACTTCCTGTCTTTAATCTGGGAGATCAATGCATGTGTCTTTCTTAATCAAAACTCCCACAGCGCACACACACACGGCAGTCGTTTTGATCTCAGTCTCTTTTCAATGGGCTGTTTGATATGGGATAATATCTAACCTGAGCGAGGTGACTTGTGTAATTAAGGTGCGCACCTGTGCATGCCAGAGCCGCCCGTCCCGATTCACTCCCAAATCCGTCATGGACCACTAGAAAAAATAGATAAAGATTATAAATATAAACAATTTCTCACTCTAAATTAAAGACTAAATCAAAATCAAATTCTATATTTTTACTAGTGGTGTCAAAATATAGTGCTGACCAAAAATGTATGCACCTCTTGATGGAAATAATACCACAGCATTTATTTTCATCAAGAGGTGCATCAATGTTTAATGGAAGCTTGTTTCCGCAACAGAATAAAACATTTAAAAAGATAATTGCGATTTTTTTATTTCACAATTGCGAGTTTACATCTTACATATTTCTCAGAATTGCAAGATATAAAGTCCAAAATTTTTATATTTTGCAATACTGACGTTATAACACGCAATTGGGAGATATAAAGTCAGAATTGTGTGATATAATGTGAAGTCCAATTTTAAAGACTTTTTTCCTCAGAATTGTCTGTATCTCACAATTCTGACTTTATAACTCGCAATTGCGACTTTATATTACGCAATTGACCTATGGCTAAGCCACACCCTCAAATGCGATGAGCCAATCACAGTGCGCAGCTAACCCAATACACTCGGACATTAATTCTCTGCTTCCACGTCCATTGAAATGCATTGCAGTTAGTCAGTTTTGTTTCGTTTCTTCTTGTCATTTTAAGTTTAAAATGGTCAAACGGTTCATGCAACTCCGACACATAGTTTCCGAGAGGCTGGGCGACGGTGTGTGTTTTTTACCCTTTCCCAAGCCATATCTCAACCAAGATACGTGTCTGCTCTGGATTACGTTATACGGTAGACGACAACGTGGATAAATTAAACAAGGATGTCTACATCTGTCAACAACGTATTTGAACGTTATCTTTAACGTTAGTCTAACGTTAGCCTAACATTAGAAAACGTGTGTTGTACATCACGTCCCTTAGCTTCATTAACGTATCTGTAAATAACCAAGATAACAAATGTTAACAATGTTGTGCATGTAAATACTGTCGCACCAAACGCTGATGGCAACGAAATGCGGTTTATCACTTTTACACTGCGACCTGTACAGCTGAAGCTTTTCATCGACCTTCTCAACAACAAAATTATTAATATAACCCTCCAATGCATAGTTAAGGGCCTATAGGTGACTTCCAGATGATATATAATCTCTCTGAATGTTGACTGTGTGTTTGAGTGAGTAGAGGGGGCGTGGCTTAGCCATAGGTCAATTCAATACACTCGCAAGTGTGAGAAAATAAGTCAAAATTGTGGGATTAAAAGTTGCAATTACCTTTTTTTATTTTTTTTAATCTGACAAGCTTACGTAACTTTTGGACCAGATCTTGTATTGTCGATGTACGAGTCCAGCAGAATTTTTTCAGTGAATTTAAGCTCTGTATTTTGTTTCTGTATTTTTGTATAATGATCTTATTTTAATGGCAGAATATTTTTTTTAACAAAAACAAATCTTTTATTAATTGACCACTATATCCCCCTCTGTAATGTGCAATTTCTCACACAATTCCTCTTTTTACTGAAAACAATCAGCTGTCAAACTGAAGTGGAGTGGAGCGAGCGTTCATTCTCGCTACTGCTTCTCACTTATGCATTTAACAGCGCCGCTAATCACAGCGTAATGACTAAACTGTGACTCAGCAGGAAACGGCCAATGTGTTTAACCTCCCAGTGGCTTCATGACTCACGGCTTTACTTGGCAAACGCGCTCGCGTAGCCCAACCGTGCGCTAACTCAACGCACCACAGGAGCTTTCCCACAGACGGCAGGTGAAATACCATTACTAGGGGAATCTCTTTACGTTTTCCAGTCTTTTAGCAAAATGTTTCATTTGGACATTTCTTTTCCGTGTGTTTTGTGCGAGTGTTTGGTTTTAGCATTGGCGAATTCCAGAAATTCCAGCTTTGTTGACGATCCAATTCTTTGCTGACTTAAGATTTGTTTTCTTAATTTCCATGTTGAATGTGTTTGAATTTCTGTGGTGTTTTAACAGACATAAAACTTCCTGGCAAGGTTCTCTCAAAGTTATGACATTAAAAGAGCATTCAGTCAGAATTATTATCAAAATAATAATCCAAGGCACTCGATTTATAGTACAAAAGTTAAAAAGCCTTTATTAGTTCAATGGCTTTAATTCATAAAATTGTTGACAGAGACACCTACGCGTTGCGGCTTATGCCTTCGCCAGGGTGTGTGTAACAAACAAAGTCACAGCAGGTGCATTTTAAGTAGCAGTTGATTAATCTTAATAGTAAACACCTGGTCATACTATGCAACGTTAGCCAGCAGGGAGCAGAGTTCAATAGATAGCATATTATCCTACAACATATCAAGTCAAGAGAGAAAAAATGAATAAATAAATAATAATAATAATACAAAATAATAATTTAAAAAAATCATTCAGTCAGTTATCTGGTCTTTAATAATGTTATTTAAAAAATTTCAAACAGTTTAAAAATACAACAGGCAATTTTCGGTCCATTTTATTTCGCGGTTCAGTGGTTCAAATTCGACAGTACTTCTATAGCACATCTAAAACAATGTCATATTTGCATTCAAAATGTCATAACTGAGCGACTGTCATAACAAACATGCATAAAACTTCCTTCATATTCATAACATTTGTCACGCATAATTATGAAGGTGTCATGTTAGTCTAATGCACACCCCTTCATTTTTTTTTTTTTTTTTTTTTGTCAAATGTTGCATATTTATGCAGCTCAAACTAGTTTTTTGCACACAATCTACATGGCTTATCACTTTCAAAAGTCCTGAATTAAATTGTTTGCATTAATGGTTGTGATTTGCATGCTCTTTTGTTTGGGAAAGGTATCGTTTTCGCATTGAATTCAGTGCAATATGAAGTGCGGTTTTGCTGAATTTTGATGCATGTTTGGTCTGACACAAATAATATGAGATTGTGAGCTTGGGCTTGCCGCTGATGTTTGTCCTGGCAGAAGCGGAGGATGTTTTTCCTCTCTTTCCACTCCCTGCCAGACTCACACGACACATTGCAGATCTGTTTGTTGTTCTGAGGCCTCGTGCCATGTACGTTTTACGATGTTTAGGAAATTATTTTTATTTTTTGTCCGACTTTGCGGTCCGCTGCATGAGCTTTTTGCATGATAAAATATTTTTCTTTCGCTCTGTCCGTTCGAAACGTATAATTAGCAATTAAGCCGATGCCGTTTTCTTGGCAAGGCTTCTGACTCGCAATATTCCCCCCTCCCAGAAATGATGGTGGTGCGCTTTTGATGACCTGCAGTTTTGTTCTCGGAAGAAAAGCAAATATAGGATATTGATCTACTACACAAAACGACAGCGCTCTTATTGCCTTTTCTCAAATAAATCACAAATGCAAACGCAACAACCTCAGGGAGCGCCTGTAAATTACGTTCACGAAAGATTCATTTCTCGCTCTGTAAGTCTGGTTTAAAGCTCGGTGACCTCTGACCCCTGCGTGGCGTGCCGTGAGAAAAGCGTCCTGCGGTTCACTGCGGTTCGTCTTGGGAACCCTTTGTCGTGGTTTGGTCTGCATGGCGGGACACAGCTGTTTTGTTTTTATTTTGGACGACGAGGAGTTCGGGAACTTCACCTTTTGCCAACGTTTAATTAGAAAAACAAGCGTGCTTTGAAGACGCTCGACTGCCATTAGGATAAACGCAGAAACGTTTCAGCTCGATTTACTCATCACGATGTCTAAATGACATTTCAAAGAAAATGTCATTGTTTACTCACCGTGATGTCGTCGTTTCAATCCTGGAAGACTCCTCTGGCTTCACCTTCCGTGATCTGTGAGGGGAAAACAGCATGAAATTAAGACGAAATTAATTATTAATTTTTATTCACAATTTATGAATGTGTGTGTGTGTGTGTGTTCATGTTTTTCTATCCCGGTGGGGACTTAAACCTGAATGCACACACACTGTTGGACCTAAAGTGAGTCCTCATGGGTAAACATGCTTATAAATCATAAGGAATTATTATTTATATTAATTATTAATTATTATTATATTATTATTATTTTTGAAAATGTAAAAATGCAGAATGTTTCCTGTGATGGGCAGGTTTAGGGGTCGGGTTAGTCTGTGTGTGTGTGTCAGAGTGTGAAATACACCTTGAAATAACACCTTGCAGGACAAAAAGTGTGTTAAGAAACAGTCATAAAAGCACACTTTTATTTAATTATTAATATATTATCTGCAAGTACCATTTTTTTTAAAATATAAAATATCTTTTAAGATTTGAAGCACTAAGCCCACACATTAAATACTATTAAGTGCATTTCTGTATTTTAATGAACTGATTAGACTCTTAAATTCGTCCGGCTGTGGCTCATTTGCAGCTTTACGTTGAGTTTATATAGAGTGTGATTTCCTCTTGAAAAGACTGACGCTCTTCATTGTGTTTTCCTCTGTGAGGTTTGTCCGGCCGGCCTGACTCTGTTTCTTTGGTGTTCGAGAAGTTCATTTTGTTCTGCTTATGTATGTAGGGTGAAGCTCCGGGTCAGGAGTGGGTAATAATTAACCAGTGGGAGAATTCAGGGTGGTGGAAGAGTTTGGTGAACATTTTGTACTCACACTTAAACAAAAGCACACATACTCGCACATACATACACTCTCTCTCTAACACACCCACACACACTAATACTTATTCATTATTATAAATTCTTAAATTTCAAATGTTTAATTCAACTATAAATAATTGTTATTATAAAAAAACAAATATTTAAAATTATATTTAAAAGAAAATGTTAAATATTTTAAATGTTCCAAAAAATAATCAAATAAAATAGTCAAGATAATCAGTGTAGTCTCAGACTTGGACGTTAGTGTATCAGAAGTAGTGGCGTGGTGTCGGTTTAAACCAAATGCAAAGGGAGGCGGTCAGGAATGCGAGGGAGTTGAACATTGATAGAAGATGAATTGATATTCATAAAGCATAACGTCTGAGGTAATACTCAAAGGTGTGAACACTATTATGGAGAGAGCTGTGTGTGTGTGTGTGTGTCATACGGGACGCTTTGAGCTGCCAGCACAGATTATAACACTCCTCCTGATGTATATTTCTCTTGGGGGTCAAAAGTCAATTTGTGTAGCAAGAGATGGGCTGAATTTGGAAAAGCACACTAAACAATGTTAATGTAATATAATTTATATTCATTTATGCATTAGGCATATCCAAGGAAGAATACTTTTATTATTTATTTACATTTTGAATAAGCTATTTTTATTTGTTCATTTTTATCTTAGCTTAAGTTTTAGTCATTTTGTTATGGGCTTTTTACATTTTTATTCATTTTTGCTTTTATAAATTTTGCTACTTAGATTTCAGTTTTAGTAATTTTAGTACTTCAACTTATTATTTAATACTTATGTAAGTTTTTGTTTTATAAATTTAGAGAGTACAGGCATGATATATAAATTAGTAAATAAATAAATGAATGACTACATGAATAAATAAATGGATGAATACATAAATAAATAAAACAAATATGCAAAAAAAGTATATTTAAAATATGTTTAGAAAATATATCATGTTTAATAAACTTGCAATCAATGCAATCTATGAATTAAATCAGATTTACCTTTAAATAAAACACGTTTTTCATCTAATATTGATATTTTATTATTGAACATTTTAATTTACAATATCAAATAAATTTGTGTCGTTGCATATTGCATACTTTTCTAAACAATTAAAGACTATTCCAACCCAAACAGAGCCAAGAAAAATCTCATTCAGACACAAAATATTAAAAATGTTCCAGACTAGATATTTTTTTGTGTGTAAACATGCCTTATCAGTGCATCCAAATTGCTTTATTAAACTTTATTGGCAATTGGCCTCAAAAGATTGTCTCATAATCATTAATTACTTTATTATTACTTTCTATATGTTTTGCATTGTTCCACCCCAGTGTTTTATTTCTATAAAACGGCAATTAAACACATTTGTGTTGAATTGTAGGTCACAGGTTACTTGTGTAATGTTTGCTCAGGGTTTTAGGCGATAAACTGATAACCCGAAACAAACGTTCGATTAGTCCTGAGCTTTTGTCTGGACGTCAGCCAGTGTGTTTGGGTTGTTCGGCTGTTTTGAAACCATCCCGGCCTCCAATTCATGAAATGCCTTTGGTTTTATTGTTTGTTCCAAAAAGCAGATCCATCTTGATTATGTTAGTTTACATTTGAAAGGCTGGTTTTAATGTTTGAAGACGAGTCTTCACTTGAGGGATGTTTCAGCGGTGAACGTGACGGCCCGTCATCTGTTATTGGAAACAGCCGGGAAAATGTTGTGTCGGATTACCTAATTGAAAGCATCCACTACATTCGTCTGCAGGAAGGTGACGTGCTTTAACACTGGTCAACGCTCAGCCTGGCAGATGTTTATTTGCACATGAGAATCCGATGAAGGAAAACGCTGGGATTTAAGAAGCGAGAAACATCAAGGAAAAGTTGTGATTTTTTTTTTAGAGAGATTTTTGCAGGGAAAGTATTTCACGCAAATGAATGTGAACAGAAATAAAACCAAATGTGGGGAATTTCACAACAACCATCGAACTGCAAGGTTTGAACAACTATCATTTATTTTCATTGACAAATTAGTTTTTTCTTTTGGTTTGGAGAAAATAATTAAAGTAAAGCATTTAATTCATTGAATTATACCCCAAAATAGTCCATATAACCACCATTTACTATATAAAACCTTACATTGGACATCATTTCCAGCAAAAATGACTAAATCTCAATAAGTTGCTGTAATATTGAACCACTCATACGCAATACAAAATGTTGGACATATAGCATACTCTAAAGGCCTGTTCACACTAATGACGATTGCAAACTGCATGCAAAATGTTGCTCATCTGCCCACTATAACGATAATTATATTATCATCCACACCAATGCACAATATCGTTCTGTTTAAGTGTGCGCTACAGTTTTGTCGCTCTTTAAACTCTTTAAAGCAGAATGGATTCTGATTGGCTCGTCGTTCTTATGTGCAATTATTGTTATAGTTGTGATGTGGAATCAGAATTAGAAGACATCTTTTTTCATTTTTAGTTTTTGGTTTAAATCGTCCTCTACTGTTTGTTAATTTGGGGTTAACTTTAATCCCAGCTAACAAAAATATGTTCTAAGAACATGTTGCCAAAAGTTCCAATTTGGAATGTTCTCGGAACGTTCAAAATGTCCAGTTTTTTTTTGTTTGTTTTTTAAATGTTTCAAAACGTTCTTGGTTATTTGAACGTTAAGGGAACATTCCGAATCGGAACTTTGGCAAAATGTTCCATTTGATCAGTTTGCAAACATTATGGGGAATTTTACTTTTAAATGTTCTCTAAGAGTTCGTTCTGAAACAAGTAGTAAAAAAAAAACATCCAACTATAAAGTTTAAAGTATAAATAAATGTTTTTATGCTAAAGTTTTTAGAACGTTATTAAAGACCAGATAACTGAGAACTTTTGAGAACCTATGCCGAGCGTTCCCTCAAGCAGCACACTAACATTTGGCCAAACGGCTCTTGCAAAAAAACAGGGAAACATGCAATATTTCATTCATCCTTAATGACATTCACTTCCTGCTGGGTCACTCAACATCGTCAGAGATTTCTATTTCCGTCCTATATCGAAATTTCATGAGCGATACATGATTCTGGGCGGAAATGTGTCCGCGGCGATGACGCACTGTTCAGGATGCGAGGAGGAAAAACGTGCCAAATCCGCTTGTAGATGATGGCACTATGTTCGCGTATGCATGACGGGTTCAAACAGTGGGTGTCCTCGTCTCTTCAGACCTCTGCTTCATCCTTCAAGCAGCAGGGGATACAAAACACATCGAATTAATCCGACTCGTGAAAACGGGTCGTCTGAAAGGGTTTTGTGGGGACTCAGAGAGGGGTGTTGTCTAAAAAGCTTTTTCACAGTGAAAACACGCTGATTACGTTATTGTTGAGTGGCTTTTGATTCCCACACGAGGACCTAATGCTTCCCCGAGGAGACCTCCATTAACCGGCACAGCGGGGATTAAACCTCCACCTCATCAGAGTCTCGGACCCTCAGCGAATCACGGGAAACGCTGGTCCGGCTCTCCAGCGCTTTTGACCGTTGCGCCTCTTTCTAGTGGCTGAATGCGGGGTTCACAGTTTGTTGTTCCAAAACAATGCGCAGGGGTTGGATGAATGAAGAGTCTTGCGTTTTTTTCCGCGTTGTGTTCCCCCTCCATCTCTTCTTCTGCTCCAAGGGAACGTAATTAGAGTGGGGAATTGGACGGGAGGAGGCTTGGGATGGGGGTTGAGAATGAGAAGGCTATTATCCCGCTGTTAGACGTGAATGGAGAGACCCACTCAGACGGCACAAAAGGGACGAAGCTGAGAGGAGCCCTTGCTAAAAGAGACCCGGCTTCACCGGAGCTTCAGTTCGGGAACAGATGCGACGACAAGCTCTGAGAGGCAGCGTTTATGTTTGGTGGAGAATGTTAAGATAAAGAAATGACGAAAAAGTCCTTGCGGAATTGTGTCGAACCTTCCGAAACATGGACTAAAAGTATTTGTTTTGCATTGTGAGATTATTTTCATGACTTTAAAATCATAAACACGTCAAATTCTCACTTTAATGCAAAAGAATACTTCTCATTCATGTGATGTGGAAATTATTATTATAAAGCAAAGCCAAATCTCATTCTTGTTCCCATTATGTTGAAATTATTGTTATTTTAAAGCAGGTCGTACGTGCCCCCTGCTCGATTTTTTTGTGATTTTAATATGCAAATGACACATTTCTGAGCGTGACTTAACAAAAATCAGCTTAGTTATCGAAAACCAACCCGGAAGTTTGAATCTTACATATGCACTGTATCATAAGAAGTAGGGCTGGGTAATAAATATCGATTTCTCGATATTAATCGATTCTCATCTTTACGAACCGATATTGATTCTTAAATCTCAAGAATCGATTAGTCATCCTGTTTCATTTGAATGAATGGATCATTG
This sequence comes from Pimephales promelas, assembly GCF_016745375.1. Next base: position 4,473,408 of record NW_024121521.1, read on the forward strand.
TATCGCGGCTGCGCGCATCCAAAAAAATCACTATAATCTTTGTCCTTTGTTACTATTGATATGAAACAAAGTTTCAATTTTCAAATTACGTCCATTTTCTTTAGAAATTCAAAAACATAAATAAGGTTTTGGCGCTGTGGCGTGAGATCAAGAGAAGCAGCAGCGCTGATCTCTCTTCCGGCTTAATAATACCAGTTACAGCGCCAAATAAACATGAAAGTTTGTTTAAAGATAGAGTACAACTTATCGAAATCCGTATCATGTCACATTGATTTGCTCAATCAGCGTTTCAACCATGGAAAGACTTCAGTTAAACAGCTTGTAATCAGTGTATCGTCATATTTACCTCAGAAAACCCACATAAACTCGTTAGTCAGCTAGAAAAAATAACTCTAGAGAGGAGCATTTTGCTAAATATATACACCATATTACATACGCATTATAATCTTAATGTTCTTCAATATTTAATTGAATAAATCTGGCAAGTTTTTTTTATGACAGCCACCATTTAAATGTTTATATTTCATATAATCTTCTTATTATAAAAATACATAAAAGTGTAATTTAAGTGTTTGTATAGCTACAAAACAGTTCATTATTACCTTCATATTAGGCTAATGAAGCCTATAGGCTACAACTAAACTCCCATAGTTTACAGCATTAGTTAAGAGATTTAATTTCCTTGAGAAAATTAGCTATTTATTGTAACTGATGTCCAAAAATCAATATTGATTTGAATCGGAATTGAATCGAACTGCAAGCTTGTGAATCGAAATCGAATCGAATTGTGAAATTTGTGTCAATACCCAGCCCTAATAAGAAGTCAGATTGTTTAGTTTGGGCCGGTGTATGATTGGCTAAACTGTTCATGTCAAATGTACATACAGGTATTGATACTGCAGATTTTATGCAAAAAAAATTATATATAAAATGTAAAATGTATATAAAATGTAAAAAAAGTCTAAATTGTCCTAAAAAATAGGCTTTATTTTCATGTATGCAATAAAATGGAGAGTGAAATGTGAGCCGTTTTCAAGAGATTCAGGTGAGAAGCCATTTGTGAGTGAGCCTCATCATCCAGCGTTGTGTAAGTCAGCAGCGCTGTTCACTTTTTCCTCCACACTACACACTACAGAGCATTTCCAGAGAAGGTCAGGTCTTACGCACGCTCACCACACGCGTATCAGGAAAACACGTTACTGTGTGGCCAAGGGGTTAAAAAAAGATTTTGGAGAGGGAGAGAGAGGAACTTCCCTGAGTATCGGCCATTGCGGTGAGGTTTACGATATGGAGAAAAAAATGGGGTGTCAGGAAAGAGTTATAGGAACCAAACGACAGCTGTTAATATTACCAGCAAAGGAGAAAGGTCAGCTAGATTAGCACAATAAACATGCAAAAGTTGGTAAAATAGGTGAGGAATTAATGTGAAAGCTTGATAATACATACATTAATAAAATATAAAGATTATTAATAAGCTGTTGTGGTATTCAAACTGAAATTTTAATTGTATTGGCATCAGCTGCAGCCATTTAACAGATTTTTTTGCTGCCTGATTGGTTATTTTGTGGCAAATTTTAACTATATCATAGCAAATCAACGCAAGTATATGTTTCTATATTATTGGCCAGCTCTTTATATAAAGTTGGTCAACTTTATCTGCATACATACAGTATACTAACGTAGGGCGATATACAGTATATACTATATATAATACATTAATGCAATAATGTATATATATATAATAATGAGTATTTGATTATTGTTGATTTGTTTTATTGTGTCTGTAAGGTGTCCTTGAGTGTCATGTAAGGCGCCTATAAATAAAATGTATTATTATTATTATTATATAGTAAATCTCTATGTTTTGCAATGATACCAATGGATAAAAGTATATTATTGACCAGCTCTAATCTGCTAAATGCAACTATAAGATATTAAGATTTCACATCATGATTTTCTGTAAAGCTCCTCTGAATAAAATGTGGATTGTGAAAAGTTCTATATGGACAAAAATGTGAATTCTGAAATCACATGGCGTCATGTTCACCCCAAAAATGAGCACAGAAAACGCGCTGTAGATCCCGTCTGGGCCTGTATGGTGGTAGTGGAATTGGTCTAACATTGGTGTGGCATAGAGACCAGCCCAGTTAATAGTTTCCAGCCTGGTCATGAACCACTTCCTAAATGAGGCCTGTGTTTCTGACCCCAAGGCCCCTGTCCTGTCTGGGGCAACAGAGCCGCAAACACACACGCGCTCGCCCGCTTAATGCATCTAGAGTCTGTAGGCATGGCGAACTGTGAGCGCCTTTCAGCTGCATGCGTTTCGACATGAAAATCACATTCATGACCGACCGATGTGATCCTTGAGAGGGAGGAATCATAAATGAGATCTCAGTCAAGTCTCTAAATATAAGAATTGTCATGTATTAATTACTTTATCAATGTTTGAATGGCTTGTCTGGAAACTTGAGCGTTCATGAGCGTTGTCTCCTGAAAGCCTGGACTCAGGAAATCAAAAGTGTGACGTTAACATGTTCCCGAGAGTATTTCTTACGTTTAAGGACACATGAAACTAATGCCTATATAATGTTCGAAAGAGCCTTCTTGCTGCCTCAAACATTTTTAAAAACAATCAACTTGGAGGTTTGAGTCATTTCAACTTAAATTACATTACAATGACTTTAAAAATTCAGTTCAATCTTGTAAAACTTAAACTGAAAATTTGCTGAACTTATTTTAAAAACATGTTGTCAACTTATCTTTTACAGTGTATTTTGTCATTTTCCAGTACAAATGTCTTAACATTCTTAAACCCAAATACATTTATACAGAAATCATAATATTAGCCAATTGGAAACAAAATTGTTTTCCCTTTAAATTAAGCTTATTTCTCTGACTGATTTCTCTGGCAGATATTTTGGATTTATATGAATATTTGTACTGGAAAACAAGACAAAAACCTTTTTTCTCAGTGTAAATTCTGTCCATTTGTATCTATAATCTTAACAAATGACAACTCTGGACTCATTTGTGTCGCATTTGTATGGAAGTTTAGGAAAAACAACTGAGACAAAGTCTATATTTAATCGAAACATACCTGAGAATAACATTACGGAAACGAAGCTTATCTTTGGAAACAGAGCTTATCTGGAGTCCAGGTGCTTTATTTGGAGGCCTTTTGGAGGAAAAAGCACTTTTGAAACTCTCTGAAACGCTTTCCACCACCCAAACCACAGTTTCTGGGAGACGTTGAATCAGAAAGTGATCTACGCCGCATGGATTACCCGTGTTAGGGTGGCCGCTGGTCGGAAGGCCCCTGAAGGGATTTCCTGACCTTAGTTCAAAAATAAGGCGCTTTAACGACCGTTTCTCTGTGTATTTCAGGGTCTGTCGAGAGGCGAGGCCGCGTGAGTCAACGTCTCCTAAAGAGAATCGCCACGCTTGGCTGAAAAACCACAGGGGTCCATATGCCCAGCTAACAGGGAACGTTCTGCCAAGGTTCTCTCGAAGTTTTGAACAAACGTTCTTTCAGTCACGTTAATGGAATGTTTGTTGGTGATCTGGTCTTTAATAATGGTCTCAAAACTTCGCTCATTGAACTTTTTAAATGAATCATTTTAGTTAGGCCTTCATCAAACTTTTGAACATTGCTAATGCTTGTTTTAGAATGTTCAGAGAACATTCAAATGTAACATTTTTTAAACGTTACTCATTTAGAATGTTCAGAGAACATTCACATTCTCATGGTAAAATGGAATGTTCCCTTAAAGGTGCAATGTGTAAAAAAGTTGAGTATCTATTAACAGAAATGCAATATGACATCCATAACTATGTTTTCAGTGGTGTATAAAGAACTTACTTAATTAACCGTAATGTTTTTATTACCTTAGAATGAGACATTAATAGCTCATGTCATTCATGTCATTGACCGTAAAACAGTACGTTACAGGAATCACTAACCCGTCGATAGAGACTTTTAGATCACTAAAGTCGATCACGAAGAGTTTTCAAAATCAGAGAAAAAAGCCTATTGTGTGTAGTAAATAGGATCTATGGGATGCGGAGATGACATGATTGTAACAGCGCGCGCACTTCCGACCTTTGGACTCATGCGATGCGGGCGCGTCCCAGCTCAGCCACAGTAACAGCTCATATATTAGCCAGCTAAACTATTACTACCCTGTTAGAAAAAATATATAGCTGCTCCCTCGCTGTATTATGGGTTTGCTACAGTATGTGTGGAGAAATGTGCTGCTGGTTACGTTTGTGAGACAATCAGCTGATTACTATTATTATATTAAATGATATATTAAAACCCTTGATCCTCACCTGACTATGGCTTTGTAAACAGTATCCATGATGTGGTTTATAATGGACTGTGGTACAGAAACAGTGACAATGTTACACACTCTTGGCTTACTCTGGCTATTCTCTGCTGTCTCAGCCGACGAGATGTTTGTCCCGTTTTAGCAACCGTAGCTTCTTCGAAAGGGAGGGGTGAGCAGTGGGCTGAGCCCTTAGTGCAAACCTGGTGCAAACTCGCAACCGAACCACTAGATGTCGCTAAAAATCACACATTGCTCCTTTAAAGGGTTAGTTCGGTATTTTACACTTAAAGCCCTGTTTTAAGATCGTTTCTGATGAAATAGAACGGTTAAGATTGAAATTTGGACTTTCCAACAGGATTTATCGTAGTTTTTGTCTGACTCCATTGACTTGACTTAGTACAAAAACTACGATAAAACAAGTTATGTATTTGTGTAAAGAGAGCTGATGCAAAAATTTCTGCGGCTGATGTTACGATTAACCGGGGGACGAGAGGAGACGGTTGCACGTGCGTGCATGTCAAGAAAGAGCGCACCCGAACTGACAGAATCTGCTTTACTTTGTGTATTTTCTCTTTCACGTCTGTCTAAACAGTAACCGGCGGTGTGGTACTGTAGATCTCTGTGCTCTGGCCTTCGGATTCGCCGCACATTGCGTGAGATTCAATCGTTGCTCGCTGGTGTATGTGACAGAGGTCGTCAACATAGTATTAATTAAGACCCAAAAACAACAAAGCCCAAACAATAAACACCCGTCCGCAAAAGCCACTACTGCCTCCCCGACCCGACCGGGGTTCAGCCAAAGAAAGTAAATACAGTAATACGTTCAAGATTTGTTCTCCCTCCGCCCAGAGAGCAGCTCTTTGTGGGGCTTTAAGTGAAAGTGTTATTCAGTTCGATTGTCATTGCACGAAGTGGCGTTGAAATGATCATGTTCCTGGCGGCGTTCCTCTGCAGATGTGCAGCTTGGCACCTCAAGTCATTTCTCAAATAACCACATAGTTGGTCAAATGGGGCACCTCAATAAATGGTTTCTTTTAGCACTATTTAAGTAGTATTTTCTTGCTATCGGTGTCTAAAACACGTGTTTATGTGTACATCGTTCAGCAGTTTCTGCACAGCCAGTACAGTTAAACCTTTAAACAACTCAAGCCAACTTTTAAGAAACACACGCTAATCCTAATTGTCAAACGGTTTTTGTGAGTAGACTTTAGTTACACTCTTGAAAATAAAGGTTGCAAAAGGGTTTTTTCCAGCAACGCAATAGAACAGCCATTATTGGTTCCCAAAAAGAACCTTTCAGTGGACATTCTAAAAAGTGTTTCATCAAAATAAAGAACCTTTTGTAAAAGATTCAATGGATGTTAAAGGTTCTTAAATGGAACCATCAATGCTAATATAGAACCTTTATTTTTAAGAGTGTACTTCCAGCTGTCAAATTTCACTTCTGTTCATCCATCCAATCCTGTGATTACAAATAAAAGTGTAAGATAGGAAGGAAATGCAGGTAGCGAAATGAAAACTTTGGAGGTTTATTCTAGACTCATGAATATATTAAAAGTTGTAACATCATCCCATCATCAAGTCTGCTTGTCTGTTCAAGTTCACAGGATGTTCAATAGTGACATATCCTAAGCCTGTTTGATAATGTTCATTGAAAAAGTGAAAAGACTGACAGCAAAATCTATATTTCAAGCATGTCGAATTTTAATAGATTTTTTTTAGCTCAAATGCATCATGGTTTAAGAATGTTTAGATATTTTACTGAAAGATTTTTAGTCGGATAATGATTTACATCAATAGTCATTAGGTTATAGGTGTGTGTGTGTTTGTGTGTGCTCTCTTTAGTCCTTTGGCTTGACTGTGATTGAATCGCCTCATAAGTGAAAAACCAAACCGGGTGCAATCGTCAACCGCAAACCAACACTGTGGTCCAAATGTTTTTCCAACATGGCATGTATTTATCCGAAACATATTGGGATTAGAAAGAAAAAAAAGGATTTTTCATTTCCATGACACTAGTAAGAGGGCAAAGGAGGTGACTGTTGGCCCGGTTAGTGCTGAGAAGGAACATGACTGCTAACATGATGCTCGATTGCCGCCACCCAAATCCCGCTGGAAGAACAGCGTGTTACGGATTATTCCAAAAAGTTTACTTGCAGGTGCCAGAGCATTAAGTGCTGCCATGAACGCAAACACAACCACCACACTGCAAAAAAAAACACAACTATCTTCTTACTTGGAATTTTTGTCTTATTTCCAGTAAAAAAATATCTAAATGTTCTTAAATCAAGATATTAAAGGGATCGTTTGCCCCAAAATCAAAATTCTGTGAGTAATTACTCGTCCTCGTGTTGTTCCAACCCAGTAAGACTTTTGTTCATCTTCGGGACACAAATGAAGATATCTTTGATTTAAATTAAAATAAATCCTCTTTTTTTGGATATATTGCATGTGCAGATATTCATTCATACAACAAAATATTCTGATGAAAGTTTGGAGAAAATGATCGAAAATGCTGGTGCTGGCAACTTTCCACAGGTGGGAAAGAGTTAATATCAAGTAAATTTATCTCTGTTAAATTTTTTTTTTTTAGATATTTGTATAGGAAATCAAGTCAAAAATACCACTTTTTTTTTGGCAGAGTTCCCGTTTTTTTCCCATTCGGATAAGGAGCATCTTCTTTGTGATTCCCGTCATTCATTTTCTCTGTCTATTCTCTAAAGAGTGCAGCGGGAGTCTGTCTTTTTCTCTCGCCCCTGAAAGAAAGCCCAGAATGCCCAGTGAAGGGAATTCAAAGTCGTTGATAGACTTGTCGGAGACGAGGTCTTTGCATCCTTGTTGACAAAGGTAAGTAATGAGAGTTGGCCGTGAGTCTGGAGGTTTCTTTAAGGCTCGGGATGGTGGGGGGGCTCGCTTTGGCTTTTGTTGACCAAGTCAGAGATGCTTCTCACAGGCATCAGAGTGTCAAGATCGGTTACCTCTAACCACCACCGATTGTTGGCGAGATGGATGGACTCTCTCTTTAGAGCCAAAATGGGGGAGCGTGACCGCACAACGACGGCTTAGCATTCTGGGAGCTGAATTCACTCCGCCAGAGCGCTGTGGGATCCATTGACCTGCGCGCCATTGTTCGACAGGTCACTTCCCTGAAACCGTAACCTCAGGGGCGATTACCATTGGAATGCTCAGGACAGCATTCCTCCTCGACGAGCCCATTGACTGGGATTGGCACTCGGCGCTGGGCTGCCGGAAAATTCCCAACGATTAGCTACCGGTCCATAGAGACAGGGTTGGCCGTCATGACCTGTGTCAGAGAAACGATTCCCGGGACTTATGGGAAAAGACAAGTCACAGAAGCTGCTACATAATGGCCCGTCCTGCACGTTGAACGTAAACAGACGGGATTATTGCCTGTACAGTCACATTTACATCGCAGAATGTGTGTGAAGAGCAGGGGTTTAACTAAAAACTGAAACTTTAAATAAAATAAACGTTAAAAATAAAATAAATTAAAATGGAAATAAGTCATCACTGGCTTTTCCGATGCATAAACTGCTAGCAGTGTAACCAAACCCTCATGTCACGATTCGATAATTATTGATTGTAGATGACAAGAAACTTCAGTTTAGGTCAAGAACATTAGGAGCTGTCCACTTACTGTGCACGCTTAAAAACGAACGTCACACTGGTATTTAATTGCAAGACAAAAAATGCTTCTTAAACCAGTCTAAGGTGGTCAGCCAGTCTGTGTTGCTGGTTTAATCGGGGGGTTTAAGACTGGGAGACCAGGTAAAGCATCTTAAACTAGTCTATGGTGGTCAGCCAGTCTGTGTTATTGGTTTAAGAGAGGGTTTTCAGACTGGGAGACCAGGTAAAGCATCTTAAACTAGTCTAAGGTGGTCAGCCAGTCTGTGTTACTGGTTTAAGTGAGGGTTTTCAGACTGGGAGACCAGGTAAAGCATCTTAAACTAGTCTAAAGTGGTCAACCAGTCTGTTTTGCTGGTTTAAGCGGGGGGTTTCAGACTGGGAGACCAGGTAAAGCATCTTAAATGAGACCCGTAAAACACATTAGGTTGGTTTAAGCTGTGTGTTACTTTATTTTTAGCAGGGTGAGTTTTTAACCAACAAGCAGTCATCAATCTAGCATTTAAATGCTTTAAATGTCAAACCATGATTGAAATAAATAAATGTATGTAAAAAAAAATAGTTTTGAAAAAATAATTCTTAAAGGGATTTCACCGCTAGATGGGAAAAATTCCTACACATTGACCCTTTAAATACGACTGTATTCCATTTTATCATTTTGCAAACACTATGCGAACGTTAATTATGTCTGGCTGAATTCTCAATTCTGATTGGCTGGAAGGTGTGCAATAAAATAGTTTAATGCACAGCTATATCCTTGCATTATCTCTTACAAGTTCTTTGAGAAAAAATTTTTATCTTTTCAGAACATTATTTAAGGCGAACGAACGTTATATTATTGTTACTGGAGGAACGTTTGTTTAACTTTGGGAGAACCTTGGCAGAACGTTCCCTGTTAAGCTTTTGTTTGAGTTAATTCTGCAGGTTTAAGTGGTACTTCCATCAATTACAGATTATATTATATAAACAAGATTGATATATATGAAAAAACTCTCTTACAAGGGATTTAACAGCCTCTTGAATCACTTGTGCTTTATAAACTGAACCTTTTAAATACATTTAATCAGTGTCACATCAAACATCACAGCGGCTCTGCTAATGTTTAGATATCTGAACAAAGCGGCCGGTCCCGGTGGGAAAAGTTTGCTGTGTGTGAGGCTTCAAACATTCGGGATCATGTTGGCACGGTTCACAGTGCTTTCTCTCTGGCATGAAGCCTGTAATCTAGAAGATTTATGTCACTCACCACCCCTGTGCTTAACAACCTTTCTAATATTCCAGGACATAAAAATGTAATTGCCCCACATATCAGAGCAACAGAAGATATTGGTGTACTTGTTTCTGACCAGAAACACAAATTGGTTTCTATGGAGACGCTCACCACTTATACAATTTAAAAACCAACTCACGGCTCTGGTTTGGCTTTTGCACTCGGGTGGAATCGTCTGACTGCTATTTTGGCATCTGGTCCGAATTGTGGAATCCGCATGTCGTGTTTTGGGTTCACATGATCATCTCGCAGGATTTTGATGCACCTGGGTAAAGAGCACAAAACACAGTCAAGGGCTTTTCCTTCTGTCAGGCCACGAATGCAGACTTGCGTTCGTGTGTGTAATTTGGTGTCTTTTTAAAGAAAACATTTGGCAGATTATTGCTGATGTTTTTTGCCTTTAACAATTTTCGTACCATTTAGATAAAAAGGTCATTTTTGGGGTCAAAAATGACCGAACAGCACCAGATGGTTAATATATTTATTTATTTAAAACATCAGCACAGTTCACCAAAAAAAAAAACAAAAAAAAAAACTGAGGAAATAAAATATTTACATTCAAAGGCATACAACTATTCACACATGATCAGCAAATCATTATGAACATAAGCAGGATGCAAGCAAGTAGTTCTGTCAACATAGCCGAAACTCTTTCACAGGCCCTCGGGCCAAACCTACTGTTGAGCCCTGGTGTATTTCTCTGGTCCTGTCATCAGAACAGATGCTTGCTGGGTTTCAGTCATGTCTCATTGTGGGTTCAGAGATTGCTGTGTGTGTGTGTGTGTGTGGCTACGTCTGACTTGATGTATCTGTCAGATGCTAACACAACTTCTCATTCCCCACCGTCTGACAGATGTCACTAATTTACTCATCCTGGATCAGATTAAAGAAACATCACTCCAGGCCTCTGTTTCAATGGCGTCTCAGAAAACTGACTTGAAATAAGTTCCAAATCAGATACTTTATGATATTATTCAGCCCAAGACACAGCCAAGCTGGGCCTCAGTATGTATATTTCTTCTAAGGCACTTTTGTGGACTTTTAGAAAACAAACTGCATTAAAACACACTTTCCATACTCCCTTTTTGTCATTTTTTCAATTCTGATTCATAATTTCTAATCATGTTTGTTGACATTTCTCGTCTACAAAATGGCCAACTCCTGTCATGCTAATGCTAACCTCATAGCTATTATTTTAGATAAACTATTTATTTTACACTTGTTTTTTATAATTTTGCAAAAACTAACGTGACTTACCTTGATGTTTCTTTGTGTAAGTCACATTTGTCACCTCAAGCTCTTCATTGACATCTGCTTGGGAAACAGGCACTTTTGAAAAAACTTTATTAGGGATGAATGAGGGACATTTCATTGTCAGAGAATAAATACTGAAAAATTACCATTTTATGTTTATCAGTAGCTATGTTGTTGATTATTTCCACATACATTTTTAAAAATAGATAAATTTTGATATTTTATATCAGAATTTCGATTTTGAAAGTCATAGGCCTACCTGATATTTCACAATATTCTTGATGCTGCGCTGCTGTGCCGTTAGAATGACGAAACGTTTAAAATTCAATTTTACCGCTCATCAACGTAAAAATGTTGGAAGTGGCCAATCAAATCAAAGAAGGCGGCCGGGGCTTCACACGCAGAAGGCAAACAAGAATTCGCTTCATTTTTAACGTTTTAAGCATGTGTGAGGTAAGAATAAGATGTAAATAACTAAACATTTAACTGCTGTTTTAAGATAGAAATGTTAAACGTCCAACAGAAACTTCTTGACTTCGTCAAATTTCACCGTAGACTACCATCTACGACGTGATTCATGTAACGTTAATTGATAACTGAGAGTTTTGGCATATTAAGCATGTTTACAACTATAAGTATTTAATTCCTTTAAATATAAAGGACCCGCCCAGTTAACAAACATGTTCTAATGACATTTGGCTAACGTTTCAATTAGGTTTCTGAAAGTTTTCAAAGAGTTTTTTTTTTTTTTTTTTTTGCTAGGCGAACGTTATAATGGAACGTGAACGTTTCATTTGATCATTTTGCAAACATTACTTTTGAATGTTCTGAACATTATAAAACATAGATTACCAAACTATATGTTTCATGAACAATTTATAAATAATGTGTTTGTGCTAATGTTTGAGAACATTAATAAAGACAGATAACCACATTTATAGATATATAAACATAGATCACCCTTCCGCCGGAACCCGACTCGCGTACGGCTGTTACCGGAAGCCAGTGATTATAGTTTATAAAGTTATGTATATTTTCATTACAAAGACACATGGCTTTGCTTCAGAAGGCCTTTATTAACCCCTGGAGTCATATGGATTACTTTTATGATGGATGGATGGATGGATGCACTTTTTTGGGCCCCATTCACTCCCATTATAAAACTTGGAAAAGCCAGGATATTTTTCAATGCAACTCATATTGTGTTTGACTAAAAGAAGTAAGTCAAAAACACCTAAGGTTCAACGTTGAGTAAATTACAGGATCATTTTCATTTTTGGGTGAATCAACCCTTTAATAGTGTGTTCTGTTCGGTGTTTAGTGTGTATTATTAACCCCTAGAGTCATGTGGATTATTTTTATGATGGATGGAGGCACTTTTTGGGCCCCATTCACTCCCATTATAAAGCTTGGAAGAGCCAGGATTTTTTTTTTTTTTTAAATATAACTCAGATTGTGTTCGGCTGAAAGAAGAAAGTGATATACACCTAGGGGATAAAATACATTTTTAGTTGAACTATCCCTTTAACAATACTGGAAGACCGTTTGTCCGTAACTTTGAGAGAACATATCCAGAACGTTCCCTGTTAGCTGGGTGTGTAAATGTGAAGTTGTGGCGAGCAGCTGCTTCTGGCTAAAAATGTGTTTTACAGCTGCTGCGGGACCCAGTATGTGTCTTCCCCTAATGCATTCATCTATTCATGGATTTTATGACAATGAGACTCCATAAAGCACCGAAATATCAGACTCAGAGTTTACTTTGGACCAGTGAAACAGAAAAGATAATTATAAGAAATTATAATTATACTCTGCTTTTTATCAGCTTGCAGGGCAAATGACAGGACTCTCGGTGAAAGGTCAATGATCTATCAAAGGCAATTGTGGGAGATTATTTTAGTTTTATGACGGTACTTACCTACATCTTCAGGGTAGTTTGGGTTTTGTTCATCTTTGATCAACCCCCAAACATTAAGTCTTCAAAGTTTAACCTGCAAGATGCTAAAACAGGTGGAAAAAAACCCACAGATGCACATTGAAGGAGAAGAAAAACGTCCAACCATCCCGGGCGTCTCCATCTGTAACAAATCCGCATCTTTAAATTCTTTACGAAATGATGTTCCTTCCCATTTGCCAAAAATCTTCTCTTGTTTTTTTTTTCCTTCTTCTATTTTTTGTCTCGACAACAGCTTGCGTGCTGTGCGAGCTAACCAAGATGTTGAAAATGCAAATATGTTCCAAATGTCTGGGGATTTTGTCTATGAAGTATCGAGTTTTGTGGTCTCAGCTGCGCCACACATTGATGTTTTATCAATGACATTGGGATCGTGGCATTCGTGGGCCTGAATGAGTCGAGACGCACGGCCTTGTGTGTTTCCAGCTTTAATGAGGAGATGTTTGGACACGACTATCCGTGTTTGAAGTCGGCTTATAATGGCGCCCTGTTGTTTGAAAACAAAGCGCCTGTAAGTCAAACAACAGTCGAGTATTGCGCTGTAAATTATTGCGCTGTAAACCCATGGTAACTATTTGTGTGCAAACAGCTTTACAAACAGTACAAATCAGAAGCCGGTGGTCAGACTTAAAACAGATTTCTCTTCAAAGACGTGTTTGCGTGTGCATTTAAAGCTGAGAAAATGTCATTCTTTATACTGAGAAACATGAATATGAGTTATATGAGCAGATGCTGGACTCTTACAGCAAACCATTAACAGGGAATGTTCTGGCAAAGTTATTATGAGCAAACATTCTTCCAGTTGCATTAATAGAGCGTTCGTTCAAAGTCATCTAGTCTTTAATAATGTTCTCAAACCTTTTGAACAAAAACGTTATCTATAGGTTTTTTGGACGTTCCCCTAACTATATTTTTTAAATGTTACGACTTGTTTCGGAATGTTCAGAGAATATTCAAAAGGAATATTCCGGAAACATTTGCAAAATGGAATGTTCCCATAACCTTCTCATAACCGAGAAAAAACGTTTTGAATTCATAATAAGAAATGGTCGTTTTGAACATTCAGAGAACAAGTTAATGCTTTTATAGCTTTATGGGAACGTCAGATAAGGGTATTTTCTACAGACGACTCACAAATGGATGTTTTAGATGTGCATTTCAAAAATAGTGCATACTTGTGTTGTGATAATGAAACTTGATTCAATACAGTGTGGTGTTAACAACATGTGGCAATGCAAACACTGCGATGCTCATATAGATATAAAGATGCATGACGATTATTTGGGAAAAGCCTACAATGTTTTAGAGACATTTATTATGATTTTTATTTTTTATAAAATACATATATTTATGCCCAAAATAATATGGGGGGAAAATTCTATGCTAGATACAGGGTGTAAAAAACAATGACAAATAAAAAAAAAAACTGTAAATAATAAATTAAAACCAATGTATTTCAATAAATAAATACAGGAAACATACAAGGTGGGAAAAACAAACAAAAATAAATTGATTTATATATTTTAAAGGTATATAAATAATACATTAAAAAAAATATTTTTTCAGAAAAAATGGAGTTGATATTAAATAGAAAATATATTTAGATTTTTTTATGATCCATTCAGGGTGGAAAAAACAGCAAGCAAAAATAAAAATGTATATATTAAAAAATAAATAAATTAAATACAAATAAATCTATTTAAACAAATAAATTAAAAGAATTGAGATTCAAACAAAAATAAAAATTGATTTATACTGCCTTTTAATATATATATATATATATATATATAAAACTTATATAAAAATGTATTTAAATGAATAACTTCAGAAAAATGTAGATACTAATGAAAATAAAAACAGGAAACAATCAGTTTATATATAAAAGTAAAATATTAAAGTGAAAAGAAACTCATCTGATATTTTCAGATGTTTCTGATGGAAGAACCTCCCAGAGCATCACGTTCATCAGACAGAGATTGACACACACACACACACGGACTGCTGATGCTGCCACTCGCGGTGTGAGGTTGGAGGGCGGTTCTGTTCACCCATTAACCCTACTCTAGTTTTACGTCCACGCCAACATAAATACACGCGCCGGCCAAGCGCAGGATAATTATTTAGTGCTCGCCGGCCTCATCTCTCCCCCTCCCAGCGCACATCCACGGCCCTATCTGTTGATCTGACGTTATTTACGGTTTACTGTTATTGTCCAGAACAGAAACTTATTAAAGTGCAGTTATTAAACGTTCTCGCAGGGGCAAGATCTGCCGTAAATCTAACGTTTCCCAGAGTCCGTCGGACCCTAATGGATGGTTATGGTTATCTAGTTGAGTTGTTTGCGCAAAAATGCTGTTCCCCACCAGAAAGAGACGATGTAATCGGGTTTTATAAGAATTATTAAGCGTCTTCGACATGCGCTGCAGTAAAGATGATTTGGATTAAGAGGTTTTTACGTGATGAACTGTGTTTTTGCGGCCTCCCTTTCAACCACCTAGTCATCTTGTGTGTCTTCTCAAGGCATCAGGTTTAAAAGTACGGCAACATACTTTCATATAATACTCAATGTACTATTTTAGCGGTTTTCGGCATTTATGTTATGCAGGTGTAACTATTTCTAAAAATATTTTAAAAAATAATTCTTTTAATTCAAAAAAATGTAAAACATTTGCTTAGAAAAAAACATTGTTTTGGTTTGCAGCAATGATATAAAAACATCCATAAAACATTAATTCACTTGGAAAAACAAGGCTTACAAAATTTTATTTTATGTCAGATTTATGTTAACAGCCAACGGGGTCATAAAAATAAGCAGGAAAACAATTAATATTAGACATTTGTACTGGATAACAAGACAAAAATGCTGACTAAGAAAATATCTTTTGCATTGCATCCAGCTTTTATGAATGCAAGAACGCCCCAACTTTTCATCTTGGCGGTTCACATTCATCATTCTGCTGTTTTCTTATTATTTTTTATCATTCTGCTGTTGGGTCGTGCACTGTAAAAAATAAAGAAAAAAAAAAAAAAACGGCAGCTGTGGTTGCCAGAACTTTACAGTTAAAAATACTGTAGGAACGTTAATGGTTTTACAGACTTAACTTAAAATTTACAGTAATAAACCGTAATTTATTTTCTGATAAAATTAGGATTTACCAACTTATTGATGTATTGATATCTGTTTTAGACCATTGTAATACACTGACAACCAACAATCATCACAGCAGTGATGAGAGTTACATGAGCAATCACAGCTCATCACAAGTGAATACTTGTGTAAAGCAATACTTAATTAAAGAAGCTGCACAATGTCATTCACACAAACATTAAGCACCATCATGGTAACACACATGAAATTAAAAAATGCAATAAACATTAATTTAACAACATTAAATGTAACATATAACCCTAATGTACATAACTGATTAGGAAAAAAAAACAATAAAACTATGAAGAACCATAGTTATTTCAACAAAAATACATACAATGTGAAGTGTCACACAGGGAATTGTGGGAAAGTCAATTTACGGTTTTTCACTGTAAATTATACAATGATTTGTTCTTTTTCACTTTCAAAAACTGTAAATTTAACGGTATTTTACTGTAAAATTATATCACAGTTATTTACCGTTTATAGTACGGAAACTTTCTGTTTACCAATTAACAGTTTTGCACTGTAGCATTTTTACAGTCTTTTAGCGTTAAAATCACTGTTATTTTTTACAGTGTGAGGATCGTAGCAGGACACGTCGCGCGTTCCTCCTCCTCGGGGCAGTCCAGTACCCAGCAATAGATGAGCTCAGGCTGTTCCTTTGAATCCACCATGTGTTCCTCACCACTAATATCAACCAGATGACAGAGAACCACGCAGTGATTGTCTCTCAATGAGACAAGTAGTCAAAATAACATGAAGGAGATTATGAGCTGCGTTACTCAACAGACAAAGCGGCACATTTGTCTCCGGGGGCCTCCGAGTGAACGCTTATATCATGAGTCTTTTCATCATTTCGGATGGACAATATTTTGTTCATAAACAGGAAAAGGTTTTGTCCATAAACGCTAAATTATTTATTCAAATAGTGCGGCTCTCTACATCAATACTTTTAAAACACAGAAACTCTCTTCTAAGTCACTTGTTTTGCAACTCAATTATTTGACACACAGGTCAAAGGTCAACATGGTAGATGTAGTCCAAACGTCTCCTTAACTTTGGGATTGTGTTCACGAAACATTGATCCTCACGACAGGAGAAACCCGCTTGCCTTGGATCCAGAAGCAGGAATATTGAATATCCATTAGTCTGTGATGAAAAGTTTTAAACGGCTCAGCGGCTCAAATTCTCATTGTTTCGTAACAACGTCGACATAATATTTCCAATCCAGCGAGACAAATGTGAACAGTGCTTTTCACGACGTCTCATGCCAATATCTCACTGAGTAATAACTGCCACGACCATTAATCTTAATGACGCAAACGCCGCTGGTGAAAAATCACTGTTCAGAAATTCACTGGTCGCCCCACAGTGACGCTCGGACAGTGTGTGTGTGTGTGTGTGTGTGCTTTCGGTCTGAAGGGCCCTAAAAACACCACAGAAAATAAATGTACAACATCACTTCACAGGGAACAGGAATAGGCAAATTTACCCATCAGTCATTGCGCACCACACGAGTGCTACTCAAATCTGGGCTAAAATCAGCTGCTTTTATTCACCACAGTTCACTAGATCAAACACCATTAACAACAATTCATCACACGTATAGGGGTTGAGTATTGATTTATCTAAATAGATATGTTTGTTTTTTATGAAAATTTACATATATATATATATATATATACGTATATATATATATATATATATATATATATATATAATTTAAGCATTTACATTTAATAAAAACCATATATATATATATATATATATATATATATATATAATTTACATTTAATAAAAACCTTTTAAATATATATATATATATATATATATAATTTAAGCATTTACATTTAATAAAAACCTTATATATATATATATATATATATATATATATATATATAATTTACATTTAATAAAAACTTTTAAATATATATATATATATATATATATATGCATGTTTTTACATTAAGAAAATGCACAAAGATCTTAAATTACATATATGTATCTATATAATGTAAACATTCATATTATATGTATATAATTTTTTCATTTTGCCATTTTGTACACTCTAAAAAATTGTTTTAACCTAATTTTGGGTAAAATATGGACAAACCCAAACTTTGGGTTAAAATTGTCATTTAAAATGTTAACCCAATTACTTGGTTTGTCGATATTTGATCCAACTTTGGGTAGAAGTAACCCAGCATTTTTAGAGTGTATGTAAACATAAACATGCATATGTATTGACAGAAAATATATAATATATATACATAAATACATACTAATGTATATATACACATGTATTTACATAGGTATGTTCAAAAACTTTTAACATATTCTTTTTGCCATATGTAAACAGGCATATTATAAAGGATGTTATATAACATGATAAATTATATATCAGATAGACTATATATACAATTTAATTTAACTTTTTGATTTTGCAACATATAAGTAATACATATATATATAGACCATTTCACAAGATGTAAACAACATTGGTCCAGAAACACTTCCTGTTTCAGTTTTTAACTGTTTTCTTTATTTCACATGTAAAGAAAACATCTTAAAGATGTTTGTTTAACTTTTTGATTCAGTTTTATATTTTCTGTTGGTTGTATTTTATCCCAGCTTTTATGTAGTGTTAAAAACTGAAACAGGAAGTGCTTCTGGACCAGTGTTGTTTACATCTTGCAAAATGGTCTATATAATGTATATCAAACGTGCACTTATATGTAGTTTTCATAAAGCTTGTGTGAGTGCTATTACTCATTGGGCTCGTCTCAGGGTGGGGTGGTCCGCTAGTCCGCTATCTTTCACTCCCCTAGTATGAAAACAAGACTAACAAGACATAAATCATTCCTGTGTCTTCACACTGGAGTCGCGTTACAAGCTGCCAAACCTGACGCTCAGATTCAGGAGCATCGCTGACAGTATTCAGTTCGCCAGTCGCACAGTAACGCGCGTTATCATTCCTCCAGGACGGTCAGCGTAACGTGTGCGGTTTTCCTTCAATCTCCGCCGTGCGTTCTGGAAGATCTCAGACGTCAGCTGAAAGCATCCCGTTACGCTTTTGTCTTCACCCTCCACCCTCCTTCCATTCCTTCTCCTCGTTTTTCTGAAAGATAATTTATTCTTTACGACTGTCACGTCTCTCCCACTCGCAGCTGCACGCTATCCATAAGCTCATTCCGCGCTAACTGATTGCTAGTCTGAGATTTGTGTGTCTACCCGGTAGGTCCTATAAAAAATCCCCCACAATGCTCAGCGCGTGCTGCTTTGGAAAACATGGGTGAGGTTTAACGCCAGTGTACATTTACACGCCTGGATCTGATGCCAGGATACAGTTGATAGTCTTATATATAAGAAAGCATATATATATATATATATACACACACGCACACACACACACACATAAGTGTGTAAACATGCATGGATTTTTACATATAAAATGTATATGTATATATATTATATATATTTTATATATTTTATAAAACTGTTGCCATATGCAAAAATGCATGCATATTTACATCGTAAAACAATATTTTGTTTCTACATTTTCTAAGTTGTAGAGAAACAGGTTATTGGAGTAAGTTTTATAAGAAAATACTATTTCAGTCTTTCACATTAATTAGTGAATTGTCTGAGTAAAAAATTCCAACTGAACCGAACTGAACCGTGTCCAACGCTACGCCGGACGTGATCTCTTGCGTCTACATCACGCATTGTTTACACGGAGATTTAGGAAGTTTCACTAAACATATTTAGATATATCGAAGAATTGCGATTTCCCATATATCTAAATATGTGTAGTGAAAGGTAAAACTTCCGAAATCTCCTAAATCTTCGGTTCAGTTGGACATCTGATTCAGATCAGTTCGACGGCTGTTAACAAGAGGTAAAAACGATATAAATACTGTTGATTTTCTCACACAAACCGCTCGTTTCGTGTCTTAGGCCATCAATGTGTACTTACATTTACGAGTCATTAAATCATGTTTAATTTGGACTTCTCTGTGCATGCTCTTTGAGGTGGTGACCATAGACCTCCATTATATGACTGACAGACAACACCGGTTTGACCGAAAAATATCAAAATTGAAAATACTGCGGAAACAAAGACACCTACATCATGGATGCCCTTGAGGTAAGCTAAAACATACCAAACATAAATTTCAAAGTGAACTATCCCTTTAAATATCTGGTCAAATTTAGGCATAAATTGTGTAATTTTGGGGATGTTTAATAATCAGGGTTGGTTGGGAAATCTGTTTGGAAACAGTCATTATGCATTTCCAAATGGATACACAAACTTCTACTAAATGCATGATTTCCTGGTGATCGGACAACACCTTTCCCTCCGATCTCGTAAATCATACGAATACTTCATATTCAAATTTCTCATCAAATGATCTGAGCAGCTTCACAGTCATGTGATCAACTAGACTCTTACTTGGATGACTTTTAGGATAAATCTTTCAAAGTTGAGACATAAGTTGGAACTCTAACATTTGAGCAATGAAATTAGAGAGCGGCTTTTTATTAGTCACTAATCGTTGTTAAGAAGTGAAACGAACGATCATTGTTCTCTCTCACCCTCGTGAGATGGTGGCTCTCGATCGACCGTTTCTGTGTGAATAAGGCCGTCGGCATTTGCTCAACTCGCATTGAACAAACGATCTTGACACCAGAACAAAAGCCGCTTTAGAGGAGAGCACACACACTGCGGACTCTGTTTTTCTCTCTCATATTTTTTAATGACAAAATGTTTGCCAGAAACAGGTGGATTTATTTTGGGCAATCCGGGGTATAGTGATGGAGCTTAGATGGTTCCGGGCCCCAGGGCTTCAGACGACTAACAAAACACATCTTACTTCTGCTTTGCTGCCCGTCTGTAATGCCTTTCAGCCGAGAGCTTCCCTCCAAACTCGACACACACAAAACTTTCAGCTTGGGTATATATTCTATAAAGCACATTTCAATTAAATATACATTAAGGTCAAGGAATATCTTGACATAGACAACACGATACAATCGAAACCTGGATAGTGTAGATTTAACTAAAATTTGAATCAGCTTTTTCCATTATCTTGCTTAATACCTTAAAAAAAATACCTTCGATGCTAAATTGAAATAAAAATAAATAGGTTTGTCCACTTTAAAAATGGAGGAGAAATCACTTTACTGTTTAAAATATATGTAGAACAACTGAAGCAACCTTTTTATAGTTATATGAGATTTGTTTTAATAATTTAAGTTGAAATGACTTGATTATACTTGAAAATTTAAGGCAGAAATTAAACTTAAGTTTT